>CM053743.1:61382703-61400263 GCA_028658305.1 Pachyuromys duprasi
TCTACATGTAGACATCCAGGTAGGCCAAGACCATTTGCTGAAGAGGCTATCTTTTCTCAATTGTGTGGTTTTACCTTCTTTGTAAAAAATGATGTATCCTCTTCGGGGATCACTGCAGTGTCCTCTTCTTCTGTAGAGACATGATAAGCTAGAGTTAGATGAAAAGGGAGGAGTCCTCCCCTATCAGTGGACTTAGAAAGGAGCAGGGAGGAGATGAGGGAGGGATGGAGGGGATAGGGAGGGAATGCAGGAGGGGGCTACGGCTGGGATACAAAGTACATAACCTGTGATTAATATAAAATAAAAATGTTAGTAAAAAAAGATTGTAATATAAAAAAAATTTAAAAACCGTTGAAGTAAAATATTGTCTTTATTGGTAAAAAAAAACAAAAAAAAAAAAGATGTATCCTTAGGGATTTGGGTTTACATCTGGGTCTTCTATTCCATTTGATCCCAGTCTGTTTCTATGCCAGTACCATACAGTTTTTATTACTGTTGTTCTATAGCACAGCTTGAGTTCAGGGATAGAGATACTTCCAGAAGATCTTTTATCGTACAGGTGATTTTAGCTATTCTGAGTTTTTTGTTTTTCCATATGAAGTTGATTATTTTTCTTTCAAGGTCTATAAAGAATTGTATTGGTATTTTGATGGGAATTGCATTGAATCTGTAGATTGCTTTTGGTAAGATGTTAATCCTACCAATCCATAAGCATGGGGGATCTTTTCATATTCTGGTATCTTCTTCAATTTCTTTCTTCTGAGATTTGAATTTTTTCATGCACTTCCTTTACTTGCTTGGTTAGAGTCACACCAAGGTACTTAAGTTATCAGTGGCTTTTTTGAAGGGTGTAGTTTTCCTACTTTCTTTCCCAGCCCTTTTGTCTTTCATATACAGAAAGGGTACTGATTTATTTTTCTTTTTAGTTAATTTTGTATCAAGCCACTTTGCTGAAGGTGTTTATCAGCTGAAGGAGTTCTCTGGTTGATTTTTTTGTGCTCACTCATACATACTATCATATCATCTGTGAATAGTGATATTTTGAATTCTTCTTTTCTAATTTTATCCCCTTGATCAGTCTGGAGATTTCTCAGAATATTTGAATAGTACTATCTCAAGATCCAGCTATACCACTTCTGGTCATATACCCAAAGATGCTCCACCATTAAACAAGGATATCTGTTCAACTATATTCATAGCAGCTTTATTCGTAGTAGGCAGAATCTGAAAACAACCTAGATGTCCGTAAAGTGAAAAATAGGTACAGAAATTGTGGCACAATTACAAAATGGAATACTACTCAGCTATTAAAAACAAAGAAATCATGAAATTTGCAGGCAAATGGATGGAACTAGAAAAGATCATCCTGAGTGAAGTAACCTAGGACCAGAAAGACATGCATGGTCTATATTCAATTATAGGTAGATATTTGGCATATAACATAGGACAAATACACTAAAATATACAGACCTAAAGAAGCTAAACAACAAAGAGGACCCTAGAGTGGATGATTAAATCTTATTGAGAATGGCAAACAGGATAGACACCAGAAGCAGTGGAAGAGAAGGAACAGTACGGGAGCCTACTATAGAGGTCTTCTGAAAGGCTCCACCAGAAAGAGCATTGAATAAGATGCTGAGACTCAACAGCCAAACTTTGGGCAGAGCTGAGGAAGTCTTCTGGAAGAAAGAAGAATAGAAGGACCCAGAGGGAACAGGAGCTCCACAAGGAGACCAACAAAGTCAAAAAATCTGGGCCTATGGGGGCCTGTAGAGACTGATTCACCAATCAACGTCCATGCATTGAGAGGACTTAGACCCTCTGCTCAAATGAAGCCCATTGACTTCTCAGTCTCCATTAGGATCCCTAAATAAGAGGAGCAGGTCTGCCTGGTCTTTGGTCACTTTCCCTTGGCAATGCTTCTTTGCCAGGCCACCAAGGAAGAAGATCCTGGCAGCCCTGATGAGACTTGATAAGCTAGGGTCAGAATGCAGGGGAGGAGGACTCCCCCTTTCAGTGGAGTAGAGGAAGGGGATAGTGGGGAAGATGGAGGGAGGATTGGACAGAGGGGAGATGAGGGAGGAGGCTACAATCGGGTTATAAAATGAATAAATTGTAAAAAATAAAAATACTTTAGATACCATATTGCAATGATAATGACTTTAATATCTGACCTCATTTACATTAAGTGAGTAGGTGAGTGGTAATAGTATCCTTGTCTCTGGTCCTCTTCCCTCCTTTTTGTATCAGCTTCAATTCTGTTTTGTCTCCTTATGTATGATCACTTCAGCAATTTCATTTGTTTATTTGTTTTGTTCTCTTTTCTTTTTTTCCAGTGTGTTCTCACTCACAAAGCTGTTAAGCATGGTATTTTCACAATCCCCTTTCCCTACTCTCACATTTAGTCCTTCCTGTTTCCTTTCTTCTCTTCTCATTGCATACATTTTATCTCTCCATTTTTTCCTCCTTCTTACACCTATCTATATATTTTACTTATGTTGTAAATGTTATTATCCAAAAATAATATATAAATTTATATCTTCAACTTATTTACCAGTAGAAATAGCTTGTCCTTCCAAAAGATTAAGTACAGATTGGACTCAGCACATACTTTTTTCAAGCTCCTGCTATTTTAAATTTGTTCTCTTGATTATTTGACTCTTTGTTCTAACATCAACATTTATCTTAATGTTCTTGAAGTTGTCAAATTGTCTAGGAATCACAGTAATCATATTATCAAGAGTATTCAAACCTATAATTTTAAATGAAATAAACAATCAATGTTTATTGCATTGTGGAGGATCATTCTTGATTGTCAAAAGAAGAAATTGTATTTTCATCCTAAGCTACGTTATTAAAAGCAATCATGTTAACTGTCTGTAGATAGCCAATATTTTCATCTTTTTATTAATATTCTCAATAAAATAAAGACATGCTTTAATATATATGAGAATTTATTTGTGTATATATTAAAATGTCATTTAATGTTTAAAATAAAAATGACACTTCTCTGAAGACACAAAGTGCCCAGCTATATTATATAATATACGAATCTGTGCATGTATATTTACCATACTGGTTTTGTTTCTATGGGTAATTCTGCATATACTATTTGTAAAATGTACAAAATATAATCATTGGTTTTAGGAAGGAACATATTCTTTCTTAATACAGAAAGTACAATATATTTTATTTTATTTTATATTACAAAAACATTCATTTTAATACAACTGAAAATAAATTTTAGTTAAAATACACTGAGTTATTTAACATACATCAATTTTTAATTGAAACTGATTAAAAGAGGTGCCTATTATATGAGTTCTAAAGGTAGTAAACCTACCATTGGAAGTATTAAATTTGAGTTTTTATAATTATTCAATAGTACATTTCAATAAGAATTCATCATTTTGATCACTAATTTTCTAGTTTACATTGAATGAATCTGAGGGTAGTGAGTGTCTGTTTAAATGTGGTTTGGAGGTATAAAAGAAGATAAATTTAATACAAAATTTACAGCTAATGTTAGACCGAGTAAAACTGATTGCTTTTTGCAATGGGAGTGAACCACGTCCAATGTTTTGGTGGACTTAAAAAAACAAAATGTTCACTCAAGAGAAAGGAACAATCCTGTCTGATGGCCTTCACATTGCCACACTGACTTCATCTGTCTCTCTTTATACAACGGAATCATCTGTTTTTCTGGGATCTGTCTATGCCATCTTCTGGCTGGAACTATATCACTAGATCTGTGTCTTCCTGGATATTCTGCCTTTGGCAAAACAAGAATTTACCAACTTCTGAAATGTGATGATCACTTCGCAACTTTCTCTGTCCTCTTTGTCTCTCTCTACTCCTGTTCTCTCTGTCTCAGTGTCTGTTTCTGTCTCTCACCATTTCTGTCTCCTTTCTCTCTTTTTCTCTCTCTGTCTCTCTCTCTCACACACACCAAACAATGATGAGAAGATGATTCAGTTAAACACTTGCCATATAAGAACTAGATTTTATATTTCTAAAAAGCAAGTAAAATGTGGATACAGTAATATGTGTCTGTAAGCCCAGTGCATATATTGCAGTGAGGAGGTTGAAATTCATAAGCCAGAAAAGATCACAGGCCAGCTAGCTTCAGGTACACAAGATAATTTCAAACGGCATTACTCTATGACTTCCTGAGAGGAACACTGGAGTCCAGCAAAGAAGTGATTCTCCTTATCAGGTGTTGCTCACAAAAGCATAAGAAGTTTCCCATCCTGATTAAAAGGGGCAGCTAGAAAGGGCACAGTGCTAGAGGTAGAAAGAGAAAACCATAAAATCAAACTAGCCAATGTTCCTACAACAATCAATCCAGACAGAATGACTATCTTTTGGTGTTTAGAGAAGACTAGGCCTTAATCATAATTATTAATTAAAAAGTAATGTTCTAAAATTAAGTGTATCAAGTTTAATTTCTTTCACACCTGTTGCAATTAATGTTGCCATAGTATGTTAATCTCTGATTCCTAATATCTTCAATCAGTACAGTAGCTAGCTGCTAGTTATATCTTTGTGTGTATGTATGTGCAAGCTTGATTCATTTGTATGTGTATGTGTATTTGGGTGACGCTGATGGCGCATGCATATATGGAAAAGTAATTTGACTTCTACTGTCTTCTTTTGTTATCTTCACGTTATTTCATGAGACATTGTACCTGACAAAAATCATGAATTTTTCGTTAGACTCGCAGGCCAGTGAGCCTTTGGATAAGCCTGTGTCTGGTTCTACCAGCCAATGGACTTCAGATACCCATCCTGGTGCCTGCCTATTATGTGGGATATAGGGGCTAATCTCCGGTTCTTGGGATTTCCCTTTAAGTATTTCATTCACTGAGACATCTCTTCATGCCTAAAAATGCTATTGTTAAGATTTTTTATTGATATTTACCATGTGTATATGTGGTGGTGCCCGAAGAGGATACCAGATTCTCTGGATCATTATATCATTACATCATTTTCCCCTTCTGCTTTCTGCTTCCTAACTGTTCATTATATCTCACCTCATTCTTGTTCAAACTCATGATTTCTTACTTTGTTAATTTTTGTTGCATACATACATGAGTGTACATATTGATATATAATAGCTAAATCAATAAATGAATATATATTTAGGTATATATATATATATATATATAGGTATATTTAACCTAAGTATATAAATACAGCCTTCTAAGACTGCATACTGTTACTTGTATATATATTTTCAGGACTATGAGTGTAACCACTCTTACTCTTTTTTGTGAGTATGATCACTCATAATTTTTCATGACCCATTTCCTGACCATACACACATGTACTAATTGTATTGGTAAATTAAACAGTTAATTATTAAAAAAGATGACATGAAGATGATGAGATGGAATGATGATATGATGTCATACTGAGGGAGTAGGAGATGGCATGAGGGGTGAATATGATCAAGCTTTGTTATTCACACATACATGTATTAATTTTATAGTATGAATATAAATTAAAATTTAAATTAAGAATTAAAAGGAAAATACTTGAAAAACTTTCTTTTATTAAAAAAGAATGTGATCTCTTTGATTGAAAAATGAAGAAGGGATTTCTATAGTTTATTAAAAGAAAAATGTCATGTGAACTAATTTTTGAGGAACATGATTCATTATGGAGATAATTTCACCTAAAGCCCAGTTCTTCTTGTAGCCTGTGGGTATAACACAAGAAATCATATTTACTGTTCAGACTCTAAGTTTTGAGATAAGTCATTGGGGAAAACTTTCTACTTGCCATAGGAAATATTAGATTCATCAATATTCAAAATAGTCCAATGATCATAAATCAGTCTGTTTTATGTTCAGTCTCAGAACTATCTTCCTTTACTACCTTTCTCCCTAATCAAAATCAATGTGTTGCCTAATATTTTTCACACAAAAAATGACATTCCTAGCAGTTTTATTTGCAATAGCCAGAAACTGGAAACAACCCAGATACCCCTCAGTAGTGGAATGGATAGAGAAATCGTGGTACATTTACACAATGGAATACTACTCAGCAATTAAAAACAAAGGAATCATGAAATTTTCAGGCAAATGGTGGGATCTAGAAATGATCATCCTGAGTGAGGTATCCCAGAAGCAGAAAGAGCTACATACTATATACTCACTTATAGGTGGATATTAGGCATATAATATATTATAATCATAATAAAACCTGTACACCTAAGAAAGATAATCAAGAAAGAGAACCCTGGTAAGAAGCCCAATATTCATTCAGGAAGGCAAACAAGGTGGACATCAGAAGAGGGAGAAAACAGGTAACAGGACAGGAGCCTCTCACAGAGGACCCCTGAAAGACTCTACCCAGCAGAGTATCAAAACATATGCTGAGATTCATAGCCAAACTTTTTGCAGAGTGCAGGAAATCTTATGAAAGAAGGGGGAGCTAGAAAGACGTGGAGGCAGCAGGAGCTTCACAAGGAAAGAAACAGAACCAAAATCTGAGCACAGGGGTCTTTTCTAAGTCTGATACTCCAAACAAGGGCCATGCATGGAGATAACTTAGAACCCTGCACAGAAGTAGCCCATTCAGCTCAGTGTCCAAGAAGGTTCCCCAATAATAGGAACAGGGACTGTCTCTGACATGAACTCATGGGTTGGCTCTTTGATCACCTCCACTTGAGGGGTGAGCAGTCTTACCAGTCCACAGAGGAAGACAAAAAAACCAGTCCGGATGAGACCTGATAGATTAAGGTCAGATGGAAAGGGAGGAGGACTTACGCTATCATTGAGCTGGCAGAGGGGCATAGGAGAAGAGGGAGGAAGAGTGAGATTGGGAGGGGATTGAGGAAGGGGCTACAGTGGGATTCAAAGTGAATAAACTGTAATTAATTTTTAAAAAGAAAGAAAAAGAACATATGTAGATGTTTCTAAAGATATAGTTTTACTATTGCCCTATTTGACATATGCTGGGTGTTGATGACACAGACTCTGACTTCATGGTCCATGTTTTTTCATATTTCACCAGTATGAATGGCTGTGTTAATGGGGTCAAAGCGTCTTTTCTTCTTCAAACATCATCTAAATAATTACTCACTATTTAACCTTACAGTCTCACTCATTCTATTATTTAAGTCTGTGTCATTGTGTGCCTTTCTTTTCTTTCTTTCTTTTTTTTTCTTCAAATCATGGTTTTCTATTAACGGGGTGGCATGTACCTGGAATACAGCCCCTGGAAGGCGAATTTTTTTGGCTGAATTTTACATAATCAGGAGCTATGCCAAAGACTCTGCTGAAAAGCAGCATGAGGTATTGGCAGGACCGACCATCCAATCTCCAGCGTTTTCTTTCTCTTCTTGACTAAAATTGTATGCTAATCTCTGGCACTGCCTCACTGGCTTGGAACAGAAACACAAACACTAGCCACATAGCTCTCGCTGAACATCTCCAGTCATGGCTTCCCAGAGCTGAGCCAGCTGACCTTGGCTTCCACATCACTAGCAGTGTGTTCTTGTGTGGCTTTCATGGAGAATCTTCCTTTTGATCCGAAACATGACTGATCCGAATATGCCTCAAACCAATTTGTGCCTAAGTAGAATCTGAATTTTGTGTTTGTTTTTCAGAGTTTGGTTTTGTAGAAAAAATTTATATATAAAACTACTGGCTGTTGTAATGTTGTGTTTAATTTGTTTTCCACAGTATCCTAATACCTTATCAGACAATGGCTCATATAAGCTGCACTCTACATGTATCTAAGTGTATATTTTTCTATTATTTATGTATGTATTACTAGTAGTTTATAGACATCATATTGGAGAGGAGAAATATTTAAAAACAGAGAAAAAAGAGAGTTGGAGGTAGAAACTGAAAAGCAACAGTAAATTTTTGCTTTTTCTTTCAAATAAATAAATATTCTGCTTTATGATAAGTGTGAAATGATCAACTTTTTAAAAGTATGAAATACAAGGGAATTATAGAACACAGACCAGAGAACTTTTGCCTAGTTTATGTAATCAAATATTTTAATTGTGTATTATAAATTTAGAGTTGAAACATAAAAAGTAGAAACATCAGAAAGATTAATGATTGAAAGATCATATGTTCAAGACAAAGAATTTGATAGCTTGGCAGTTCACCAACCTATAAATAATTTTGCATTCTGGGAAAGCTGACTACCTGATTTGTTTGGTAGATTTTAAAATAAGTATTTAACATATATATAGTATAAACTTAGTTCATAATGTTTCTAAGTAATAAAACATATATGATAATCATATTGATATTATCTTATTAATAAGGGATCCTTTCACTGATATTTTTAGTTATTATTCTTTTTTATTAGTTGCATACACGTTATATGACATTTAAATTTTATTGATGATAATAGTAGGAAAACAATGTTTAACATAGAAACCGTAGATATCAATGAGACCGAAATTTTATTTTATTCACTTATATTTTTTAACCACTTTTTTTTGGTTTTTGGGATTTCGGGGAAGTGTTTCTCTTTGTAACAGACCTGGATGTCCCGTAACTCACTCTGTAACCAGGCTGGAATCAAACTCACAGAGATCCACCTGTCTCTGCCTCCTGAGTACTAACATTAAAGACATGGGCCACCACAGCCATGCTGTTAGTCATTTTTAATGGGACTTCTGTATTAAAGTTAAACATACAGGAGCACTAATGAGTCAATGGAAATAAAGCAGTAACAGCATAGTACTGGCAAAGACTGCAAGCACAAACTTTATTGAAGGTATGTTTGTGTTATTTGCTTTAATCATGTCTTTTACAAATATTACTCAATTTCTACTTCAAGAATATGTAAGCATTATATTGTGATGATAAATTATAAAGTTTGAAAATTGCTCCAGTTCTAACTCTAGAAAAGAAAGGCAGAAAATGCATTTAGTGGGGAGAAATTTAAACAAAAAAGCTTCTCTTTCAAAACATAGGCAAAATTTAAATGCACAAGTGCTGATAAAGAGTCCTGAGTTATCAAAAATGAGATGAATAGAGATGAAAAAGCTCTATCAAGCACACTTGGAAGTGACATTACTTTTATTTTTTGTAAGAAATTCTACACAATTGGCAATTAGCAACTCTTATTTATTGTGCAACTGAAACTCTATTTTAGTCTTGTTTGGAAGAAAGCCCAGAGATAAAATTGCATAGATAAGAGCTTTAAAAGAAGAGTAAGGTATTTTGATAACCCCCAAACAGCATATGTTATGCTTCGGATGCCTGGGTTAAATGGCTTTTTATTTAAAGAGCTTATGAAAACAAAAATAAACGTTCCGAACAATGACAGCCAGAGGGCAGATGATGGGCAATGTCTTAGAGAGAAATGACAGATTCTACAAACATCTTTATGATGTTTTCACATTGATATGTAATTGTTCTGATTGTTTTACAAGTGAAAATCAATGTTTCTAAAGATAGTAACAACACATAATATAAGTGACATTTTAATTGTCAGAAAGTTCAGTATATAAAGCATAGGGCCAGGCTATATAATGTTTATGGCTGTTTTAATCTTCTGGGATTTTTCTATTCAATTAGACAGTAAGTCAATATAAAATTTAATTTTTTGATTTGGAGCTTCAAAATATCATATTTATTTATTTAATTGTCATCAATTATGTCATTCATATTCCTCTTTTTTCTTTTAAAATTTTTATCTTAAATTTTGTTCTTTTATTTTAATGATATTAATTAAAACAGAATTTCTTCAAGATGTGTGATAAAATCATTGCAATAAAAATAATATAGTTCTGACACACTATATATATATATATATATAGTTATATATATAGTTATATATAGCTATATATATATATATATACTATATATATATATAGTTATATAAAGTGGAAGACCCAGATAATATAACTATAGCTATTTGATATTTGACAAAGAGGCAAAAGATATATTGTATATAAATATATCCATATTCCTTAATAATAAATACAAAGTGCTCAGTTTGCCTTGTACTACTGGTTTGCTTATATTGGTGGCTGACCACTTGTTATTGGATAACTAAATGGTGTGCTTGTCCCCATAAAAGATTGTTTCTTCTGCTCTGAAAGTACATTTTTTAAATTAATTACATTTTATTTGCTTTGTATCCCAGTTGTGGTCCCCTCCCTCTTTCTCTCCCAATCCTACCCTCTCTCCCTCTTCTCCTCCTGAGCCCCTCTCCAGTTCCACTGATAAATACGGATCTATTCGCGTTTTTCTTCATGTAGACATCCAGTTAGAGCAGCACCATTTGTTGAAGATGCTGTCTTTATCCCACTGAATGGTTTTAGATTCCTTTTTAAAAATCAAGTACCTATAGGTGTGTGGTTTATTCCTGGGTCTTCTGTTCAATTCCATTGATCCACCATTCTTTTTCTCTGCCAATACCATGCAGTTTTTATTGCTATTGCTCTGTAGTACAGCTTGAGATCAGGGATAGTGATACCTCCAGATGATCTGCTGTTGTGCAGGATCATTTTGGAAATTCTGGGTTTTTTGTTTTTCCATATGATGGTGACAATTCTTTCAAGTTCTATAAAGAACAGTCTTGGTATTTTGATGGGAATTGCATTGAATCTGTAGGTGTCTTTTGACAGGAAGGCCATTTTCACTATGTTAATTCAACTGATTTATGAGCACGGGATATCTTTCCATTTTTTGATATTTTCTTCAATTCTTTATTCAGAGACTTGAAGTTTTTGTTTTATTTTTTCAAATAGGTCTTTCACTTGCTTGGTTAGAACCACACCAAAGTACTTTATGCTATTGGTGGCTATCACGAAGGGTGTTGTTTCCCTGATTTCTTTGTCATCCCTTTTGTCTTTAATAGACAAGAGGGCTACTGTTTTTTTGTTTGGTTTTGCTGTGTTTGTTTGTTTGTTTTTGCGTTAATTTTGTATCCAGCCACTTTGCTGAAGGTGTTTATCAGCTGAAGGAGTTCTCTGGTTGAAGTTTTGGGATCTCTCCTGTATACTATTATATTATCTGCAAAAAGTAATATTTTGAATTCTTCCTTTCCAATTTGTACTCCCTTGATCTCCTTCAGTTGTCCTATTGCTCTAGCCAGGACTTTAAGTACTATATTGAAAAGATATGGAGAAAGTGGGCAGCTTTGCTTTGTCCCTGATTTTGGTAGTATTGATTTAAGTTTCTCTCCGTTTAGTTTATTGTTGGCTATGAGCTTGCTGTATATTGACTTTAATGTGTTTAGGTATGTGCCTTGTATCCCTGATATCTCCAAGTCTTTAAACATAAATTGGTGTTGGATTTTGCAAATGATTATTCAGCATCAAAGGGGATGATCATGTGATTTTTCTCCTTCAGTTTGTTTATATGGTGGATTACATTGTTGGATTTCTGTATATTGCATGCCTGGAATGAAGCCTACCTGGTTATGGTAGATGATATCTTCTATGTGTTCTTGCATTCGGTTTGCGAGTATTTTATTGAGTATTTTTGCATAAATGTTTACAAGAGAGATAGGTCTGAAGTTCTCTTTTTTTGTTGTTGGGTCTTTGTCTGGTTTAGTTATCAAGGTGACTGTGGCTTCAGGGAATGAGTTTGGTGATACTCCTTCTATTGCTATTTTGTGGCATACTTTGAAGAGAATTGTAGTTAGCACTTCTTTGAAGTTCTGGTAGAATTCTGCACTAAAACCATCTGGCCCAGGGCTTTTTATTTTGGTAGGGAGGCTGTTGATGACTGCTTCAATTTGCTTGCGGGATATAGGACTATTCAATCTATTTACCTGACTACTTAATTTTGATAAATGGAATATATCAAGAAAATTGTCCATTTCCTTCAGATTTTAAAATTTTGTGGTGCATAGACTTTTGAAGTATGACCTAATGATTTTTTTTTTGATTTCCTCAGTGTCTGGAGTTATGTCCCCTTTTTCATTTCTGATTTTGCTGATTTTGATAGTTTCTATTTATCTTTTAGTTACTTTGGCTAAGGGCTTGTCTATCTTGTTGATTTTCTCAAAGAACCAGCTGTTGGTTTCATTGATTCTTCCAATAGTTTTATTTGTTTCTAATTGATTGATTTCAGCCCTGAGTTTGATTATTTCCAGCCGTCTGCTCCTCTTGGGTGTGTCTGCTTCTTTTTTTTTTTTTTACCCCCTAGGGTGTCAGTTGGACCATTAGGTTGCTTGTATGAGATGTTTCAAATTTCTTCTTGAAAGCACTTAGTGCTATGAATTTTCCTCTGAACATTGCTTTGTTTGTGTCCCATAAATTTGGGTAAGCTATACCTTCATTTTCATTGAATTCTGGGTAGTCTTTAATTTCTTTCTTTAATTTGTCCTTAACCCAGCTGTTATTGAGTAACAAGTTGTTCAGTGTTCGTGTGCCTGTAGGCTTTTTGCTATTTTCATTGTTGTTGAGGTCCAGCTTTAGTCCGTGGTGGTCAGATAGAATACAGGGGATTATGTCAATCTGTTTGTATCCATTGAGGCTTGCTTTGTGACCAACTATATAGTCTGTTTCAGAGAAGGTTCCATAAGGTGCTGAAAAGGAGATATACTCTTTTGAGTTTGGGTGGAAAGTTTTGTAGACATCTATTAGGTCCATTTTATTTTGCCCCTTTATTTCCTTATTTAGCTTCTGTCTAGATGATCTGTATCTTGGTGAGAGTGGAGTGTTGAAGTCTCCCACCAGTAAGGTGTTGGCATCAATGTGTGATTTCAGCTTTAATCATGTTTCATTTACAAATGTAGGTGGTCTTATATTTGGGGCATAGATGTCCTCCTGGTGGAATTTTCCTTTGATGAGGATGAAGTGCCCCTCCTCATCCTTTTTGATTAATTTTGGTGGAAATTCTATTTTATTAGATATTACAATAGCTTCCTGAGCTTGTTTCCTGGGTCCATTTGCTTGAAAAATATTTTTTCAGCTTTTTATTGTGATGTAGTGTTTATCTTTGTTGCAATGGTGTGTTTCTTGGATGCAGCAGAATGTTGGATTCTGTTTCTGCAACCATTCTGTTGCTTTTTATTGGAGAATTGAGTCCATTGATGTTGGTAGATAATAGTGACCAATGAATGTTAATTTCTTTTGCTGTGGGGTTGGTGGTCTTACTGTGATTCATTGCTTGTATTCTTTTGATTTTTTTTTTTGTTGTGTAGTTATCTATGTCCTATGTTTTCTTGGGTATAGTTGTTTTCGTTGCAGTGGAGTTTTCCTTCTAGTATAAATTTGAAGGGGTGGGTTGCTGTGTAGATATTGTTTAAGTTTGTTTTTTCATGGAATATTTTGTTTTCTCCATCTTTGTTGATTGAAAGCTTTGCTGGGCAGAGTATTTTGGATTGGCATCTGTGGTTCCTTAAAGTCTGCATGACATGTGCCAAGGCCCTCTGGCTTTGATAGTTTCTGGTGTAATTCTGATAGGTTTCCCTTTATATGTTACTTGGCCTTTTTCCCTTGCTGTTTTTAATATCTTTCCTTTGTTCTGTAGGTTTAGTGTTTTGACTATGATGTGATGTGAAGAATTTCTTTTCTGGTCTAGTCTATTTACTGTTCTGTTGGCCTCTTGTATGTTTATGGACATTACTTTCTTTATGTTGGGTAAATTTTCTTCTATGTTTTTCTTTAAAATATTTTCCAGACATTGGAGCCTGGTATTTTTTTTTTCACTCATTCCTATAATTCTCAGATTTTTGTCTTTTCATGGCATTCTTCATTTCTTGGATGTTTTGTGCTTGTTTCTTTTCTGATTTTACTTTTTCTTTGAGAGCTGTATCAATTTCAGCAAGTGTGTATTCAGCTCCCGAGATTCTCTCTTCTATCTCTTGTATTCTATTGGTTATGCTTAATCTTGTGGTTCCTGGTCTTTTCTCTAAGTTATCCAGCTCCAGAGTTTTCTGTTTGTGCTTTCTTTATTGATTCTAATTTTGTTTTCATGTCTTGCACCATTTCCTTCATAGGTTTCAATGTAGGTTCCTTTCTTCGTATGATGGCTTTTTTTTTCAAGGCATTTATGTTTTTGTTTTTTATTTTTTTAATTTAAGTTACAGTTTATTAACTTTGTTTCTCTGTATGCTGCTTATTGTGCCTCTACTTGTTTGGCTGTATTTGCCTGTATTTCTTTGAGAGCTTTGTTTGTTTCCTCTTTATTTGCCTCTACTTGTGTGGCTATTTCTTTGAGAGAGTTGTTCATCTCCTTTTTATGTGCTTCTCTTTCTGTGGCTATTTCTCTGGGAGATTTGTTCATTTCCTCTTTATGTGCCTCTAATAACTGGATAAGCATAGTTTTAAAGTCATTGTCATGTGTTTCCGATAAGTTGATTTGTCCATTGATTTTTGGGGGTTGCTGGTGATGCCATGATGTCCTGACTTTTGTTGGGTGTGTTCTTACACTGCCCTCTGGCCATTTGCTTATCTGTAACCCAGGCTCTTTGGTCCTAGAGTCTATACTTCAGAATGGGTCCGTCTTTTTTCTGGTGTCTGGAATATTTTTCAGGAAGATGAGAGAGGTCCACTGGTTTGAGAGTGTGTGTTAATGTTTCAGCTGTACCTAAGAGAGGAATGTGATGTTGGTGCTATTTGTAGGCATTGTTAGAGGATGCATTCTGCAGGTGCAGATTCCCTGACTACCTCAGTGGCATACAGGCCACTGGTATGCAGATCTGTCTGGACTCCAAGAATTGTTTGCCTTGCCTTCACTGGTTGACCCGCAGAGCAGGGTCTTCAATATTGAGAACACTGTCCCAGGAATCCCCATGTTGCCCACAGTGGGAGTGGGGGTGGTAGGGAGCTGATGTCTGGTTGCTTGCATAGAGGGATCCTAGATTTGGGGCTCTGCAAGCACTCAATTGAAGGCACATCACTCTCTAACAGGACCAATCAGGAAGCACATGGGTTTCCCTTGTTCGCTCTCGATCCCCTGCTGGCCAGTGACAATTCTCTACTCTCTGATTAGATCCTGCTGCTGCAAATTAGGGTGTAGGTGATCTGTCAGCTCAGTGGTGCTGTAGCTGTGCAAGTTGGTGCCCACCAGCACTGTGTGCTGTGCTAGGAGCCGCTGGGACTGGCGGCCAGGTACTGTGCTCTGTGGCAGACACTGAGGGCTGCCTCCATAGCCTTCACCTCTGCCAGGGAAGAATTATGATGGCCAGTCCCAGCGGGAGTTTTGGGGAGGATTGAGTATTCTCTGTCCCAGATCCTGAGCTGCGGTTTCTTAGTTGAGAGCCTCTGGCACTGGGAGTCTGTGGTGGACTCTGTGGACCACATCCACTGTCTCCACCAAGGAGGAAGTGGGAAGAAAATATGGGGAAGTGCTTGGGGATTGAGTCTCCATGAGAATCCATAGAGAAGTCCCTGGTAAAGTCTCTGGAGAAGTCCATGGGTGACCTGAATCTAAAAGGTCTCAGTTTATGGTTATTCCTCATTCTCCCTGGAAGCCTCCATGTTGTTGTTCTGGGTTCAGCAGCCCCTCCTTTCACCAATTTTGGAGTTTCAGATCCTCTGCCCCTCAGATATGGTGCATGCTCATCGTCGCCATCTTGGATCAACCTGCTTTCAGAATTCTTAGGTGCAAATAGTTCTTTGTTTAGGCTTAATGATTTTTTTGGGCTTCCACCATCTCAATGTACATTAGCATATATGTTGTTGTCCTTGTTCAGCATATATTTGTGTGTATGTGTGTGTTTTGCAGAAAAAATAATAATTAAAAAGTTTATGAATATGAAAAAGAGCCAAAAGAAGTATGTGGGAGGGATTAAGTGGGAGAGAAAGATGAGGAGAGGAATTATGTTACTCTAGTATTAACTCAAGAAATAAAAAAGATATCAACAAAAATACACTGCATCTTCAACAAACAGTGATAGGAAAACTGGGTACACACATTCAGAAGAATGAAATTACACCCATATTCATTAGCTTTACTTTTTTATTTTACAACTACAACAAAAGAGCTACAGCCACTGAAAGATTAAAGGACAGTGTTGAGTCTTATATTTTATGTTTAATATATGTTAGTTGATTTTTTTATAGAAAAGGTTCAGGTTTCCGTATTTTGCAAAAGAATTTCATATATCACTTTTAAAAATAAGCAGCTCTTCTCCTGTGTATTGTTGGGACAGAATTGAGATCACACAAACAACATGCTCAACCTCTATGAAAAGAATCTTAAACAAGTATTACAGTGTGCCCAGTGGCAAAATAAAATGTCTCTATTAAGTGGCTTAAAGTATGCTGCTTACAGATTCATTATTTTTGGT
The DNA here is from genome assembly GCA_028658305.1 of Pachyuromys duprasi. Lineage (NCBI taxonomy): Eukaryota > Metazoa > Chordata > Mammalia > Rodentia > Muridae > Pachyuromys > Pachyuromys duprasi. The sequence continues at coordinate 61,398,934 of CM053743.1, forward strand.
AAAGGTTTATATGGCTATTTCAGGTATCTTGAGTAATTTATTTTTCTATATCTGTAAAAACATCTAGTACCTCTTGTTTTGTGTTGTTTGCTTGTTTCTTTTGAATTTTTTAAATAACAGAATTATATTCAATTTATAGATCATTTTCCCTATTTTTATGTTAGGATTCATGAAATTTTCTTGCTAGCCAATGACAAGTTAGAGTTGGCTTCCAGAAATGGGGCCAAGTGGAAATATGATGAATACTACTGTCAACCTAGCAAGATCTAGAATAATCCTGGAGACAAATCTCTGTGCATGAATATGAGGGAGGCCCTAGATTAGGTTAATTGAGTTAAAAGGACACACCCTAAGTGTGTGTTGCATCAGTCCATGTGCTCAAATCTTAGACTGAATAAAAATAGATCACTAAGCATCATCATTCATTTGTCTCATACCTGACTACAGAAGCGATTTGGTCAGCTTCCTCAAACTCCATGGCCATGACTTTCCCTGACACAATATGTATAGCCTAGAATTATAATTCAAAGCAAATCCTTCTTTGCTTGTTCTCTTGGGTGTTTTGTGACAACAAAGAATTCATCAGAGTGTGGATAAAGATGTAATGACCATAACCTTGTAGGGAATTAGCATTTTCAACAGGCTTGTGGGATAAATGTGAAAGGGCTTGTAACTTTAGGATGGAAAACATGGCATTTTGATAGAAGAATATATGGCGTATTTATATGCAAGGCTGAAAGAGGATAATGGAGAAATATACAGTGTTGATCTGGCTCACAGTGTTTTAGCTGAGAATAAGGATAGTATCAAAAACAAGTGTGTTACTCTGTCATTTGATATTTAGGAGGACCCTTGGTAAGATTATCAATTCTCACTAAGAAAGGCAAATGGGACAGGCATGGGAAGAAGGAGGAAAAAAGGCAACAGCACAGGAGCCTACCACAGAGGGCCTTTGAAATAATCTTCCCAGCAGAGTATTGAAGCAGATGCTGAGACTCATAGCCAAACTTTGGGCAGAATACAGGGAATCTTATGAAAGAATGGGGAGATAGAAACACCTGGAAGGGACAGAAGCTCCACAGGGAGAGAACAGAACCAAAATATCTGGGCAGAGAGATCTTTTAAGAGACTGATATTCCAAACAAGGACCATGCATGAAGATAACTTACAACCCCTGCTCAGATGTAGCCCATGGCAGCTCAGTGTCCAAGTGGATTCCCTAGTAATAGGAACAGGGACTGTCTCTGACATGAACTCAGTGGCTGGTTCTTTGATCACCTCCCCACGGACAGGGGGTAGCCTTGCCAGGCCACAGAGGAGGACAATGTAA
>CM053743.1:61400763-61418482 GCA_028658305.1 Pachyuromys duprasi
GAGTTTTTCCTGGGAGTATCTGGGTGTCCCTTGGACTTTTCCACTTGATTTCCCCACCGTAGGAATTCTGCTCACCTGGCAGTCGCAAACGCTGGTGTTTTAGGTCCCAGATCTCAGTCTCCGGGTCGCTGTGCCTACACTATTGTCCTGCTCTTCAGACACAGTGTCCTCCTGGGGCAGCCATCTTGGATCTCCTCCTTTTTTCATTTCTTCCCTGACCAATATTTCATTCAGTAGAGAGTTGTATAATTTCCTTGTGTATGTAGGCTTTTTGTTATTTCTGTTGCTGTTGAGGTCTATATTTAAGCCATGGTGGTCTGTTAGGATACAATGGATTTTTTTTCAATCTTCTTGTATCTGTTGAGGTTTGCTTTGTGTCTGACTATATGGACAATTTTTGAGAAGATTCCATGACGTACTAAAAAGTTGGTATACTCTTTTGAGTTTGGGTGAAAAGTTCTGTAGACATGTATTAGGTCTATTTGATTTAAGACCTCTTTAAGTGTCATTATTTCCTTATTTAGCTTTTGTCTAGATGATCTGTCCCTTGATGAGAGTGAAGTGTAGAAATCTCCCACTATTAAGGTGTTGGTATCCATGTGTGATATTAAATTTATTATTGTTTCATTTACTAATGCAGGTGTTTTTGTATTTGGGGCATAGATGTTCTTGATTGTGATGTCCTCCCAGAGGATTTTTCCTTTGATGAGAATGAAGTGCCCCTCCTGGTCTTTTTTGAATAATTTTGTTTGAAAGTCTGTTTTATTAGATATTAGGATAGGTATTCCAGGTTGTTTTCTGGGTACATTTGCTTGAAAAACGTTTTCTATCCCTTTAATCTGAGTTAGTGTTTATCTTTGTTGCATAGGTGTGTTTCTTGGATACAGCATAATGTTGAACCCTATTTCTGCAACCATCCAGTTGGTCTGTGTCTTTTTATTAGAGAGGTGAGTCCACTGATGTTGATAGATAATAGCAACCAATGAATGTTAGTTTCTTTTTTCTGGAGTTGGTTGTGTTACTGTGTTTATATGCTGGTTTTCTTTTCTTTTATTTTTGTTGTTGTTGTTGTTGTGAAGCTATCTACACCCTGTGCTTTCTTGGGTGTAGTTGATTTTGTTGGAATGGAGCTTTCCTTCTAATATCTTCAGTAAGTCTGGGTTGCTGTGTAGATGTTGTTTAAGTTTACTTTTGACATGTAATATTTTGTTTTCTCCATCTATGTTGATTGAAAGCTTTCCTGGGTGTATTAGTGTGGGTTGACATCTGTGGTCTCTTAGAGTCTACAGGACATCTGCCCAGCCCCTTCTGGCTTTCATAGTTTCTTCTAAGAAGTCTAGTGTGATTCTGATAGGCCTTTATATGTTACTTGGAATTTTTCCTTTGCTGCTTTTAATATTTTTTCCCTGTTCTGTAGATGTAGTTTTTTAACTATTATGTAACTTGAAGAGTTTCTTTTCTGGTCTAGTTTTTGGTGTTCTGTAGGCCCCTTATATGTTTATGGACACCTGTTTCTCTAGGTTGGGGAAATTTTCTTCTATGATTTCCTTGAAAATATTTTCAGGACCTTGGAAAATATTTTCTGGAGCCTGGAATCTTCTTTCTTGTCTATTCCTTTTATTCTTAGATTATGTCTTTTCATGGCATTCTTGATTTTTTGGATGTTTTGTCTTTGGAACTTCCCGATTTAACTTTTTCTTTGAGAAATGTATCAATTTCCTCAGTTGTATCATCAATGCCTGAGATTCTCTCTTCCATCTCTCGAATTCTGTTGGTGATGCTTCCCCTTACGGTTCATGATGTTTTCTCTAAGTTCTCCTGTTCCAGGGTTTTCATTCTTGATTCTAATTCTCTTTTCATGTCTTGCATCATTTCTTTCATCTGTTAGAATGTGGATTCTTGTCTTTCTATGATGGCTTCTATTTTTGTCGTCATCGTTGTTGTTGTTGTTCATTTCCTTTCTATATGCCACTACTTGTGCCTCAACTTGTGCCCCTCTTTGTTTGGCTGTATTTGTCTGTATTTCTTTGAGAGCTTCATTCATTTTCTCTTTATGTGCCTCAAATAAGTGGATAAGTATAGATTTGAGATCATTTTCCTGTATTTCCCATGAATTATGATATCCATCGACTTTTGGTTTTGCTGGTCTAGCCATGATGTCCTGATTTTTGTTGGATGTGTTCTTAAGCTGATATGTAGCCATCTGCTTATCTGTATCCTTCACTGTTTGTTTCTAGAGTCTGTACCTCACCTCTGTCTCTGGTGTCTGGAGTGTCCTTCAGGGACATGAGAAAGGCCCATCGTTTTGAGAGTGGATGTTGGTGTTTCAGCTGTAACTACGGGGAGAAAAGTCCCAGGTGCTTGTGTGCAATTGAGGACGTGTATTTGGAAGTGTGTCTTGAAGGACAGGGTATAAGAATTTGTAGATCCCTGGAATGGGGGGCTTAAGCCCTGGAAGGCTTGCAGGTGCTGGCACTATTCACAGATACATTGCACATACACATGTGCTCTGAAAACTTCAGTGGCACAGAACAAGGGCGTCAATGTTGAGAACATTGTCCCAAGGATCCTTATGTTGCCCACAGTAGGGGTGTGGATGGGAGGGTTCCAGTGTCTGGCTGCTTTTGGAGAGGAACTCTGGATCTGGGGCTCTGCAAGCACTCACTCAAAGGTGCACTCACTTGCTTGCAGGCCCATTCAGAAAACACCTGTGTTTTCCCTGTTCTCTACTCTCAGATTTGGGCCCACGGTGGCAAATGAGAATGTAGGAGACCCATCAGCTCAGTGGTGTATACTGTTTTCCTGCTGGGAAGGGAGACCTGTACTTGGGGCAGCAGCCTCTCGCTTCTCAGTCACAGAACATAGAGGCTCCTGCTTGGGTTAGCCACCAGGGCCTGTACAGCCACCCACAGCAATTGCAGACCTGGGAGGCCTGCCTTTGCCTTCTCAGTCACCCAGTGTGGAAGTTAGTGCTTGGGCCAACCACTGCTACCTCCTCTGAATAGGGAGGCAATTGCTTGGGGCCTGGCAGCCTCCACTGGGCAGGGAGGCCTAGGCTTGGAGCAACAGATAATGCTGGCCACCTCTGCAGAGGAGGGAGGCCCGTGCTTCGGGCAAGGGGAAGTGCAGGAGGGTTGAATATTTGCCACTCTCAGGCTCAGGAACATCCACTAACTTCAGAGTTTCAGATCCTGTGACACTCGGATAAGGTGTGCACTGATCGCTGCCGTCTTGGACTTCTCCTTTTTTCATTTATTTATTATTTATTACAATTTATTCCCTTTGCATCCTGGCTCACTCCCCTCTCTCACCTCCTTCCAGTCTCACCCTCCCTTCCTCTTCTCCCCCTAGGCCCCTCCCCTAGTCCATTGATCAGAGAGGTGCTCCTCCCCTCTCCTCTGATCCTACCCATTCAAGTCTCATCAGGATAGGCTGGAGAGTCTTTCTCTGTTGCCTGACTGCACCCTCAGCTTTTCTCCAACCCTATATCTGACAGAATGCTAATATCCAGATTATATAGCGAACTCAGGAAATTAAGCACTAACAAACCAAGTAAGCCAATTTAAAAATGGGGTACAGAGCTAAACAGAGAATTCTCAACAGAGCAATACCAAATGTCAGAAAAACATCTAAAGGAATGCTCAACATTCTTAGTCATCAGGTAAATGCATTTCAAAATGACCCTGAGGTTCCACCTTATACCCATCAGAATGGCTAACTAAAATCAAAATCTTAAGTGACAACACATGCTGGACAGGTTGTAGAGAAAGGGAAACCCTCCTCCATTACTGGTGGGAATGTAAACTTGTACAACCACTTTGAAAATCAAATCTTTCAAATTCAATTTAAATGTTGAAATATACATCTGTACTTAATATATTGTTTCCCATTACTTTTTCTTGTCAGGGATGGTGTATAATTCACACGCCACATAAACACTTGTAAGATATTGTGGACATGATTAATAATTAAATAATGTTATAAGTAATCTGTTAACATTTTTACAAAAAAGTTATTTTATGGGAGAACAAAAGCATAATCAATAATTTATCTGTCAGCATGTTTATGACATTCTTTGTGATCCTTTTCATCTCAAGGAACATTCTTATATTCTTTTAGAATCTCATTTGTCATTGTTTGTCATTTACTTGTTGTTTGTTTTGGCTTTCTTTATTTTGAGACAGAATCTCCCTATATAGGCCAAGCTTTCCACAAACCTATGGTTCTGCCTGAGCCTGCAAAATACTGAGATTACAGGATTGTACCACTTTAGATGGCTCTTCTTTTAACATTTCCCATTTAGTGATAAAGATAAATGGCCATGTCTAATTTAAATAACTATGTTGTGGCAAGAATTCTATTGAGTAATCTGGTTGAGAATTTTGAATCCAATTTAGGTAAGTAAGATAAGAGGAAATAGTTATTACAGTAACTTCAAATTTCAACCAAATGAAAACTCATCTAGACTTAGACCTTATAACCTTTGCAGAACTAATTCAAAATGAATCATAATCCTAAATGTAAAACGGAATTCTACAATCATTTTTGAGTGTAAAATAGGAAGAAAGCATTGGCTATGATAATAAATGTTTATGTATAAATTAAGATAAAATCCATAAAATAAATAATTCCCAAGCTGAACTTCATTAAAGTTGGATGCATCAGCTCAGTATAAGTAAATGATAACAGAATGAAAAGACAAGAAACAGAGTGAGAGAAAATATTTGCAAAATACTTTTGCATCAAAACGTTTATTGAAATTTTGAAAAGAACCATAACTCAAAGAAATACTAACTTGGATGGAGTATGAACATAACCTAGGCCCCTTGCTCAGATGTAACCCATAGCAGCTCAGTCTCCAAGTGGATTCCCTAGTATTGGGAACCTAGACTGTCTCTGACATGAACTCAGTGACTAGCTCTTTGATCACCTCCCCCTGGGGAGAGTGTGGCTGTGCCACACAATAGAGGAAGACAATGCAGCTAGACCTGATGAGACCTGATAAGCTAGATTCAGATGGTAGGGGAGGAGGACCTCCTATATTTGTGGACTGAGGGAAGGGCATGGGAGGAAAAGAGAGAGTGGGGATTGGGAGGAGATGAGGGAGGGGCCACCAAGTGAATAAATTGTAATAATCAAAAAATAAATAATAGCAAAATAAAATAAAATAGAAAAGACATAGGAACTTAATTAATTTACTTATTATTTTTTATTTTAATCACAAGTCATCCCCTTGTATCCCAGCCGTAGCTCCCTTCCTCTTTTCCTCCCAAACCTACTCTCCCTCCCTCATCTCCTCCCTGCCACCTTCCAAGTCCACTGATAGGGGAGATCCTCCTCCCCTTCCATCTGACCCTAAGAGTTCTGAAAGGTAACAAGAACACATTTAGAAATTAAATTAGTATCAGAAAATTAAAAAAGAAACAATTCATGTACTTCGGGAAATACAAATGAATATAAAAATGAAATACATTGCACATCTATAGAAAGACCCATGTAGGAATATCCATGGCACTAAAGCATGGAAAGGAACAAAAACACAACAGCAACTCTCCATATCTCTTAGTGTGGATTAAAATACGCAGACAATTTAGATGTAAGTTTGCCAGTATATTATAAAATTAAGCTAACTCATACTAAACAACTCAACAATAACACACCTTTTTATTTACCCAATTTGAAAATGTTCTCATGAAAATAAAGTACATGTGTATTTACAAAATGTTTCTTTCTATTTAATCAAATTTGTAGTCTCAACAGATAATTAACTATGCTGCATCCATGTAATGAAATGCTACTTTGGTAAAATTTTAATATGTGAAAAAATATAAATGGATTTAAGCAAGTGAAAGAATCCTATCAGTACAATATGTACAGGGTATGAGTCTAGATATAGAAACAATTAGAAGAGGGGTAGGGGAGTGTGAAGATCAATGATTTCCAGGTTTTGAAATGAGGAAATCAACAGAAAACAGATCTTAGGTAAATCCAATTATCCTGTCTGAATTATATTACAATAATTGTGTAAATTTCTATAGTGTGAAGTATTAAATAGGTATGTTAATGTAAAATAGGAACTTTGGTTGGTCATATAGACCCAAAATTATAATATCTTTGTTTCTTTGGGACACATGAACTTGGAAGGGAGATGTTTTACAAGGAAGCCTGGGGGGAACTGGTGAGAAGGAATGTGAATGGAAATGATCCAGACATATTGTCTATAAGATATATGTAGGAACGTTTAAAAAATATATGTAAGCCTGGGGAAAAAATGAGCAAGAATACTGGGACAAGAACGCCAGAGCAATGAGTATATTTTCAAATTTCAACTAAATAGTTACTACAGTATGCCACACTGAATCCTAAAAGAGGATTTTACGTCTATGTTGTAATCCTACCTTGAGAATAAAATCTAATTTACCAAATATTAATGTGCTTTTGATACAAACATAAAGTAAGCATGTGCCAAAGATTTTATTTATCACATTAGTGAGTAAGAGAAAAATAAGATGTTAGATCAATTTCAGTTCTTGAGAAGATGATATACATATAGATATTCAACAAAACTGTCATGCTAAGACTACTGTGTTCAGTGTAACAGCAGATATATATTTATTTTTTTACAGAATAATAAACTTGACAGGTGATATGTTCTTCTGGACAGCAAATATTTGCAAGTCTACCCGACACACCTCTGCAATGCTCTGTGCCTGCAGCATTGTAAAATATTCAGTGAAGGGAGGGGTGATGCTTAGCACAACAAAATCCATAGTAACTAATTTTATCAATTTTTAGGTTGTAGTTAATATTCATCATATCTTTCAAACTATTAATTAAGTCCTTGGCCTGTGTGTGAGCCAAATATTATATTAGTATTTTGTATATGTATATGGTTATGTGTATAATTGGTTTGTGTGGACATTCATAGCAAGGCTAGAAATGAAACTCAGGTGTCACTTCTCAGGTGCTGTCTATCTTAATGTTTGAGACAGGTCCTTTCACTCAGCCTGAGGCTAGTGAGGTCAGCAAAGAACTGCAAGAATCCCGTTTTTCTCCTTTCCTACTCAGGAATTGCAAGAACAAACTACAAAACCTGACTTTTGTGTAGATTCTGGAGATCAAATTCAGGGTTCATCGGTGGTATGCAAACACTGGCAATAACAGTCATCTCCCTAGCACTAAATATTTGTGCTAGTTTTAAAACACTTCAGCTATCAAATTCATGCTTTTTCTGTGTAGAAGTCAAGCCAGTAAGTATGTATGCATACACATTTGTGTGTATGCTTGTGTGTATGTGTGTGTCTGTATTTGAAATGTCAGAAATCAAATTTAGCTGTCATTTCTTTGAAACTATTCACCTTGATTTTGACACAGTGACCTCTTTTGTAGGAGCTGGGATTATGGTTGTGCCACTATACTGAGATTTTCTGTGACTTTATCAGGAATGAACCCAAGACTTCACATTTATGTGACAAGACTTTACTGACTGAGTAATATTTCCAATCTCTAATATTAATATTAATTTTTTCAATCATTATTTGAAAAAATGGTACTCATAATTAAGTTCAGTGTTATTTTTGTGTGATGTGTGCTTATTTATATGTGCCCGATGACTTGCACATCATAATATTTTTGAAAACCAGTTCATTTATCTTGGAGAATTTTTCCTTGGAGCTTGAAATAAACTAAGTATTCATGAATTAGAATAGAAAAAAAATGTCACTAAATATTATAAACACAGAATTTTATGTGTGTTGATTTGTGGTTTATAGAATTGAAAAATCATTCTAAATAGTTCAGATGTTAAGACTGAATTGTGTTCTGAATCAATTTGTTATATCAGATCTGATGAGGTTTTGAACATGTAAGGAGACAGAAGTAAGTAAGTTCCATGTAGATATAGGAACCGGCAGACAGGAAGAGGGCACAAATCATGAAGAACAAGGGGTACAGACATGATGTCAAGACCAAATCACAAATGAAATCTAAGGGTAAAAAGATCAAGGGAGAGCAAGAGCAAAAACAGTAAATCTGTTACATAGCTCAAAGTGGTAATTCTTGTTTGACTTTTATTGTAATGAATTATCTGACATATGCATGCCTATCATATCAAAACCAAGAGAGACAAGAAAATCCAAGGACTAAAATGCTTTACATTGGTATTCAGCACTATTTGGAAATTCAAAAATAATCCCTGCCTTAGTAAAAAAAAAATGTGTGATCAATTTCCAATAACAAAAATACTTTTTTTCTTTAACCAAATTATTTTAATACTTTTCTAGGCAATGAAAGTTGGAGATAAATAAAAAATAAATTTCTTATGTTTTTGAGAATTTAATACATGAATACAATATATCATAATCATAACCACCCTCCATTTCATGCTTCCACCTCTCCATGGACCATGTTGGAACTATTTTTCAACTTCACATGTTCTTCTTGTTTGTTAATATTGTAGCTAATGCTGCTTGTTTAGGCATATGAGAGCAGTCCTCCACCAAAACAAGGACTATCTACCAGTGGTTAAAACTCAAGGAAAAGTGTCTATCCTTCCCTAAGCCACCATCAACTATTAACAGCGCCTCAACGAGGCATAAGGTCTCACAAGTGCTTGTCTCACCCATAATGGAATTTTGACTGACTTCATTTTTGAAATTCTTGTGTAGGTAACGATCTCCACTATGGCTTCACATATATGGTAGTCATGCCATACCATGCTCAAAGGGAAGCATTTTATAGCACTTTCCCCTATCCTTTGTGTCTTTGTCAATGTTCTATTGACATGAAAAGGCATCATGATCACAGCAACACTTATGAAGGAAACCTTTTTTGTCATTTATTTATTTACAATTTATTCATTGTATATCTCAATTGTTGCCCCCTCCCTCAATTCCTGCAGTTCTGCCCTCCCTTCTTATTCCTCCCTATCCACTTGCCCTAGTCCACTGAAAGAGGGGGAAGGATCTCCACCATTGCCATCCGCCCCTAGTTTATCAAGTTTCATTAAGACTGCCTGGATCCTCTTCTGTCTCCTGGCAAGGATGTATTACCAGAGCAATTGATCAAAGAGTGGGCAAGAGAGCTCATGACAGAAGCAACCCCTGCTCCCCTTACTCAGATACCCACACGGAGACTGAGCTGCCTACATCTAAGCAGGGGTTGTAGGTCTTCTGCATGCATTGTCCTTGGTTGGTGCATTAGGACCAACCCCTGCAGGACCCCTGGGCTCAGATTTTTTTTTTTTTGCTTTGTTGGTTTCTTTGTGGAGCCCCTGTTCCCTCCTCATCCTTTTTCCCCTGACCCCCACTTCTTCCATAAGACTCCCTGTGTTCTGCCCAAAGTTTCTTTGTGAGTCTCAGCATCTGCTTTGATCCCCTGTTGGGGATCAACCCTCTATAGTAGACTCTCATCTTCTCCCTCTCTTCCACCTGTTCTGGTATCTATCCTGTTTGCAATTCTGAATGAGATTTAAGCATCCTCTCTAGGGTTAAAGGAAAGTTTTTAATTGGGACTTACTTACAGGATCAAAGATCTAGTCCAATGTCATCATGAAAGGAAGCATGCAGACAGAGTTGGTGTCAGATAAGTTGCTTGAAGGTTCAACATCAAGATCTGTAGGCAGCAAGAAGCAAAGCTGACTTAAGCTTTGAAACTCAAAACCCAAACCCAGTGACACACTTTGTAGAATAAGGCCACACTGACTCCAAAGAGGCCACACCTCATAAAACCTGTCAAGTAGAACCACTTCCTAATGGCCCCACATTTAAGTATACGTGCTTGTCGTGGCCATTTCTATTACAAACACTGCTCAAAGGCTTTTACATTCTTCAATCACTCCTCTTGCTAAAGATTCCTTAAAGTTGGAGGTAGGAAATGTATGTTCATTATTTTCTATTGCTGTGATGATTCATTGTCCCAAATCATTTTGGGCTGAGGAAATGGTTTATTTGTCTTACAAATCTTGTTCAAGTCTATTACTATAGGAAGTGAGGGAAGGGATTCAGTAGGGACAGAGGCAGGGCCTATGAGGGAATTGCTGTTTTTGTTTGTTTGATTGATTGATTGATTTTTCCTATGTGTTCTCCCAAGTTTTACTCATCTTGCTTTTTTATACAGCCCAGGCCCTCTGACGCAGGTGTGGCACTACCCACCAGGGACCTATGCCGAACACATTAACCCCAATCAAGAAAATGTACTGGGGGAAGGGCATGGGAGGAGAAGGAGGAGGGGGCCCAGGATTGGGAGGGGATGGGGAAGGGGGTTACAGCTGGGATACAAAGTTAATAAATTACAATAAATGAATAAATATGTTTATGAAACATAAAAAACACAATGATATGAAGCTAAATGTTATAAACACATGCAACAAAGTTATATTAAATGAAAAACACCTTCTATAAACTGTTTATAGAGGAAGATTCCAAGATGGCAGTGACCAGCTTGCACCATATCTGAAGGGCATGATACCAAAAACTCTGAAATTGGTGAGTGGATGGGCAGCTGAAATCAGAATGTCAATATTGAGGCTTCTTGGACAATTGGGGACAACTCAGAGGTGAGACCATTTGGATCCAAGTCACCATGGACAACTCTCGGGATTGAGAATGGTGAATATTTAACCCTTTTGCACTTCCCCTTGCCTCAAACTCAGGCCTCCCTTTTCTGCAGAGAGAGCCAGCAGTGCCCTCTGCTCCACGCATCGGCCTGCCTGCACAGCAGAGGCTGCAATGACTGCCCCAAGCACCAGTGCCCATGCTCTGTAACTGAGACAGCAGAGGTGGGGCTCCCACTTCTGCAGCAGTAGCAGGCAGCTGTGAGGGCCTCTGTGCAGGCGGCTATTCCAGCCTCACAGGTCTGTAGCAGCTGTGGCCAGCAGTATGGACCTCCCAGGTCTATGGGCAGCTTTACGGGCTTCCTCCCAATGAATGGATGGTTGTACCTACCTCCGAGGTTGGCAGCAGCAGAAGAGTGGAGGAACCTAGCAGGAACCTCTATGCTCCAAGACTGAGACAGCATAGGTGGCTACCCCAAATATGGCTCTCCCTACCCAAAAGACAAACAGTGGACACCACTGAGCTGACAGACCTCCTACACTCTAATTTGTCCTGGCAGGCCCAATTCTGAGAGTAGAGAACAGGGGAAATCATTGTGCTTTTCCATTAGACCTGATAGCAAGTGAGTGTACCTTCAAGTGAGTGCATGCGTAGCTCCAGATCCAAGGTCCCTCTATGCTAGCAGCCAGACATCTAATCCTTCCCACCCACACCCCTAATGTGGGCAACTTAGGGATCCTTGGGACAGATTTCTCAACACTAAAGCCCATGTTTTGTGGGTCTACCAGTGGAGTCCAGGCAAACAATTCCTGGAGCCCAGACAGATATGAATACCAGGAGGACAGTACTACAGACCTGTAGGCCACCAAGGTATTCAGGGCACCTGTGTATACAAATTATGCCCACAAACATCATCACTAGCACCCGTCCTCTGTTTAAACTCCACATGCCAGGCATCTACACGCTCTAGCACCTTGCCCTTCAAGGCTCATTTCCATGCACACATTCAGGCTTGTTCACTCACATATGCTCACCTGTGCCTGCAACTATGTTCCCTCAGCTACAGCTGAAACAACAACACCCGCTCTCAAACCGGTGGACCTCTCAAAACTTCCTGAAGAATACTCCAGACACCAGACAAAGATGGACCCAGTCTGAAGTACAGACACCAGGAACAAACAGCAAAGGTTACAGATAAGTAAATGCCTATAAATCAGCATAAGAACACATTCAACAAAATCAGGACAAAATGGCTTCAACAGCAACCCCAAAAATCAATGGACATGCTAATTCATCAGAAACACAGGAAAATGATCTCATTTCTAGGCTTATCCAGATATTAGAGACACATAAAGCAGAAACAAACAAAGCTGTCAAGAAAATACAGGCAAATACAGCCAAACAAATAGAGGCATGGATAGAGGCACTAATAGAGGCATATAGAGAGGAAATGAACAAAGCTCCCAAGGGAATACAGGCAACCAGAGCCCAAAAACAAAATAGAGGCACAGGGGCTGGAGAGATGACTCAGTGGTCATGAGCACTGGCTGCTCTTCCAAAGGCCCTTAGTTCAATTCCCAGAAACCACACAGTGGTTCACAAACATCTGTAATGCAATCTGATGCCCTCTTTTGGTGTGCACAAAAATAGAGTGTGTTCATATACATAAAATAAATAAACCTTTAAAAATTAGAGGCACAATTAGTTAAAGAAAGGAAACAATTGAGGAGAGGAAACAGATGAAAAAAAAAAATAGAAGCCATCATGGAAAGTCAGAAATCCACATTCCGACAGATGAAGGACAAGGTGCAAGATATGAAAACAGAATTAGAATCAATAAAGAAAACACAGACAAAGAAAACTCTGAAGCTGGAGAACTTAGAGAAAAGACCAAGAACCACAAAGGGAAGCATCAACAACTGAGTACAAGAGATGGAAGAGGTAATCTCAGGCACTGAAAATACAATTGGAGAAATTGATACAGCTCTCAAAGAAAAAGTAGAATCAGAAAAGTTCCAAACACAATGCACCCAAAATCTCAAGGAGTCCATGAAAAGATGAAATCTAAGAATAATAGGAATAGATAAAAAGAAGATTATGGGCTCCAAGGTCCAGAATATATTTTCAAGAGAATCATAGAAGAAAAATTTCCCAACTTAATGAGAGAGATGTCCATAAACATAAATGAGGCCTACAAAACACAAAATAAACTAGGAAAATAACTGGAAAAAAACACTCCTCATATCAAATAATAGTCAAAATACTAAATCTACAGAACAAAGAAAAATATTAAAAGCATCAAGGGGAAAAAGGACTAGTAACATATAATGGTAGACCTACCAGAATCACACCAGAGTTCTCAACAGCAACTCTGAATGCCACAAGGGTCTTGGCAGATGTCATGCAGACTCTAAGAGACTAAAGATGCCAACCCAGACTATTATACCCAGCAAAAGTTTCAACCAACATAGATGGAGAAAATAAAATTTTCTATGACAAAACTAAATTTAAACAATATTGAAATAGCAACCCAGCCATATAGAAGATACAATAAGGAAATCTCCAATGCAGGAAAAAAAAACTACACCCAAGAAAACACAGGATGTAGATAACTTCAATTAATTGTAAAAGAATATGATTAATAGTAACACCAACAACACCACAATAAAAGAAACTAACATTCAGAGCTCACTATTTTCTATCAACATCAATGGACTCTACTCTACAATACAAAGACACAGATTAAAAGAATAGTTGCAGAAAAAAGATACAACATTCTGCTGCATCCAAGAAACACATGTAAGCAACAAAGATAAACACTACCTCTGAACAAAGGGATATAAAAATGTTTTTCAAGCAAACATACACAGAAAACAAGCTGGGGTAGTTAATATCTAATAAATTAGACTTTCAAACAAAATCAATTTAAAAAATGAGGAGGGACACTTCATTCCCATCAAAGGAAAAAATCCATTAGGAAGATATCACTATCCTGAACATCTATGCCCCAAATACAAGATTACATGCATTTGTAAATGAAATATTATTAAAGCTTATATTACACATGGATCCACTCCTTAATAGTTGGATATTTCAAAACTCCACTCTCACCAAAGAACAGATCATCTAAACAGAAACTGAATAGGGAAATAATGACACTTAAAGAGGTCCTAAATAAAATGGACCTAATAGATGTCTACAAAACTTTTCACCCAAACTCAAAATATCCCTTCTTTTCAGTACCTTATGTAACCTTCTGAAAAATTGACTGTATAGTCAGGCACAAAGCAAGGCTCAACAGATACAAGAAGATTGAAATAATTCCTTGTACCCTATCATACTACCATGGCCTATAACTAGACATCAACAAAACAGAAATAACAAAAATCTACATACACATGGAAATGAAACAACTCTCTACTCCATGACAGCTTGGTTATGGAAGAAATGAAAAACGAAAATTCAATGAAAATCAAGGCACAACTTACCCAAACCTGTGGGATACAATGAAAGCAGTGCTAAGAGAAAATTTCATAGCATTAAGTGCTTCCAGAAAGAAGTTTGAGATATCTCATACAAGCAACTTAATGGCGCACATAAAAGCACTAAGAAAAAAAGAAGCAGACACACCCAAGAGAAGTAGATGACTGGAAATAATCAAACTCAGAGCTGAAATCAATGAATTAGAAACAAAGAAAACAATTCAAATAATCAATGGGACCAAAAGCTGGTTCTTTGAGAAAATCAACATTATAAACAAACCCTTAGCCAAAATAACTAAAAGACAAAGAGAAACTATCCAAATCAGCAAAATCAGATATGTAAAGGGAGACAGACCAAGCACTGAGGAAATTCTAAAAATCATTAGGTCTAAGTATAAAAGCCTTTATGCCATACAATTTGAAAATCTAAATGAAATGGACAATTTTCTTGATAGATTCCATTTACTAAATTAAATCAAGATCATGTAAATTGACTGAATAGTCCTATACCCTCCAAGGAATTGGAAGCTATCATCAATATTCTCCCTTCCAAAAATGCCAAGGTGCTGTCAGCACAGAATTCTACCGGACCTTCAAAGAAGAGCTAACTCCAATTCTATTCAAACTATTCCATAAAATAGAAACAGAAGGAACATTACGAAACTCATTCTATGAAGCCACAGTCACCTTGATACCTAAATAACAAAAAGACCCAACAACAAAAAAGAGAATTTCAGACTTATTTCTCTTATGAATGTTGGTACAAAAACACTTACAGACCGAATCTAAGAATGCATCAAAGATGTCATCCACCATGTCCAAGTAGGCTTCATCCCAGGCATGCAGGTGTTCAATACATGAAATTAGTCAATGTAAACCACCATATAAATAAACTGAAGAAAAAAAACACATAATCATCTCCTTAGATGCTGAAAAAACATTTGACAAAATTCAACACCCATTCATGTTTCAAGTCTTGGAGAAATCAGGGATAAAAGTCACATACCTAAACACAGTAAAAACAATGTACAGCAAGCCTATAGCTAACATCAAACTCAATGAAGAAAAACTAAAACCAATCCCACTGAAATCAAGGATAAGGAATGGTTGCTCACTCTCTCCATATTTCTTCAACATATTATGTGAAATCCTGGCTAGATCAATAAGACAACTAAAGGAGATCAAGGGGACGTAAATTGGAAAGGAAGAAGTCAAAGTATCACTATTTGCACATGATGTGATAGTATACATGAGTGACTCCACAAAATTCAACCTCAGCATAGTGTCTGGATACAACATTAAGTAAAAAAAAAAAAAAACAAAACTCAGTAGCCCTTCTTTACACAAAAGACAAAAGGACTGAGAAACGTGGTACATACTCATTTATAAGTGGATATTAGACATGAATTATAGGAAAAATATACTAAAATCTGTAAATATACTAAAGAAGAGGAGGACCCACAGTAACATAATCATCACTCAGAAATACAAAGATGTTGGGCATTGGAAGAAGAAAACAGGATACAGGACAGCAGGCTACCACAGAGGGCCTCTGAAAGACTCTACTCAACAGTGTATCAAAGCAGATGCTGAGACTCATAACCAAACTTTGGGCAGAGTTCAGGAAAGCTTATGAAAGAAGGTGGAGATAGTAAGACTTGGAGGGGACAGGAGCTCTCCAAGGAGAGCAACAAAACCAAAAATCCTGGGCACAGGGGTCTTTTCTGAGGGTGATATAACAAACAATGACCATTCATGGATATAAACTAGAACCCCTGTTCAAATATAGTCCATGATAGCTCAGATAAGGGGGACAGGGACTGTCTCTGACATGGATTCAGTGGCTGGCTCTTTGATCACATTCCCCTGAGGGGGAAACAACCTTACCAGTCCACAGAGGGGGATAATGCAGCCAGTCCTGATGAGACCTGATAGGCGAGGGTCAGATGGAAGGGAAGGGTGACCTCCCCTATCAGTGCAATTCAAGAGTGGCATGGGAGGAGATGATGGAGGCAGAGTGGGATTGGTAGGGAATAAGGGAGGGGGCTAGAACTGGGATACAAAGTGAATAAACTATAATTTATATAAAAAATAAATATTTAATAAAAAATATAAAATAAGAAAAAAATTAGGAAAACAACACCTTTCACAATAGCCACTAATAACATAAAGTAATTGTTGTGATTCTATCCAAGGAAGTGAAAGACTTGTTCGAAAAAATCTTCAAGTTTCTGAAGAAAGAAATTGAAGATTTCAGAACATGGAAAGATCTCCTGTATTCATGTATCACTAGGATCAACATAGTGATAATGGCCATCGTGCCAAAGGCAAGCTAGAGATTCAGTGCAACTCCCATCAAACTACAAACACAATTCTTTATAGACCTTCAAAGAACAATTCTCAACTTCATATGGGAAAACAGAAAACTCAGAATTGCTTAATTAATCCTTTACAACAACAGATCAGGAGTATCTTCATCCCTGACCTCTATCCATCCTCTACTATTACTAGAGCAATAGTAATGAAAAATGCACGATAATGGCATAGAAACAGAATGCTGGATCAATGGAATCGAATAGAAGACAGAGAAATAAACCCACACACCTATGGATACTAGTATTTGACAAAGAAGCCAAAAACCATACAATGGGAAACCGACAGCATCTTTAACAAATGGTGCTGGTTTAACTGGATGTCTATGTGTAGAAAAATGCAAATAGATCCATATTTATCACCCTGCAAAAAACTAAAGTCTATGTGACTCAAAGACCTCAACATAAAACCAGTCATATTAAATCTGTCAGAAAAAAAAATGTGGGGAAAAACCTTCAATTCATTGGCAGAGGATACAACTTCCTGAACAGAACACCAACAGTATAAAGTCTAAGAAAAAAATCAGTTACTAGGAACTGGATATCTGAATGCCGAAAAATGAAAATAGATCCATATTTATCACCTTGCAGAAAGCTAAAGTTCAAGTGGATCAAAGACCTCAACATAAAACCAGACACACTAAGCTGGTTAGAAGAAAAAGAGGGGAAAACCCTAGAACTCATTGGTACAGGAGACTACTTCCTGAATAGAACACCAACAGCACAGGCTCTAAGATCAACAATCAATAAATTGGACCTCATGAAACTGAAAAGCTTCTGTAAAGCAAAACAAACTATCATCAAAACCAAATGACAGCCTACAGACTGGGAAAGCATCTTCACCAACCCTATATCTGACAGAGGGCTAATATCCAGTATATATAAAGAAATCAAGGAGTTAAAAAGCAACAAATCAAGCAATCCAATTAATAAATAGGATATGGAGCTAAACAGAGAACTCTCTGTAGAGGATTGTACAATGGCAGAAAAACACTTAAAGAAATGTTTAACGTCCTCAGCCATCAGGGAGATGCAAATCAAAACGACCCTGAGATTTCACTTGTCAGAATGGCTAAGATCAAAAACTCAAGTGAAAACACATGCTGGAGAGGATGTGGAGAAAGAGGAACCCTCCTCCATTGCAGGTGGGAATGTAAGCTGGTACAACCACTCTGGAAATCAATTTGGCATTTTCTTAGACAATTAAGAATAGTGATTCCTCAAGATCCAGCTATACCACTCTTAGGCATATATCCAAAAAGTGCTCAAGTACACAACAAGGACATTTGCTCAACTATGTTCATAGCTGCTT
>CM053743.1:61418982-61434452 GCA_028658305.1 Pachyuromys duprasi
GGTTTGATAGTGTGTGTTGTTGCCTCAGTTGAACTCTCTTGTGGGATCTGTGTGCCTGGCTTCATGCTCTGTGCTAGAGGCTGTGAGCACCACAGGCTGGTCTCCCCTCTGGACTGGAGGTTTGGCTCTTCACTCTGTGCCAGAGGCTGCGTGTCTCCCTTTGATATGACCGCTGGGGGCACTGCTCTGGTCAGGAGGCTCTGAGCTCTGCCCTGAGCTTGCTGTTAAAGGCTCTCTTCTGGACTGAAGCCTTGGCACCTCCTTCTGGGTCAGGGGCTGTGCACTAAGGTCTGAGATGGTATTTGGGGCACCTCGGTCTGGACCTGATACTATGAGTCCCAATCTGGCGTGGTGGCTGGGTCTGCCTAGCTGTGTGGGTCTAACCTGTGTAGCCCGCAGTATCTGGGTGAAACTCATTCCGTCCAGGGTACCGTGTGCCCCAGCCCAAAGTGGCGGCTGGTGGCACAGAGGGTTGTGTGCCCGTGCAGTGCAGCCCGTGGTATCTGGGTGAAACTCAGTCTGTCAGGGGTACCATGTGCCCCAGCCCAAGATGGTGGCTTAGGTGCCCAGCCTGGCTGTGTGCAGCCTGTCTCCCTCCAGAGTTTTTCCTGGGAATAGATGGGTGTCCCTTGGACTTTTCCACTTGATTTCCCGACCGTAGGAAATTCTGCTCACCTGGCAGTCGCAAAGGCTGGTGTTTTAGGTCCGAGATCTCAGTCTCCCTGTTGCTGTGCCTACACTACTGCCCTGCTCTTCAGACACAGTGTCCTCCTGGGGCAGCCATCTTGGATCCTAACAAGTGCTTTTTTATAATAACTTTTTTATTTTTAGAAAATACAGTCTGATCCTATTAATTCTACTTCTTAAGTTTTCTCACAACATCCCTAACCTCTCTTCCTACTGTGTTTCTTGTTATCTCTTTTTTTCCAAAATATTCAAAACAAGTGAACTGAGTAAAAAGAAAAACATGCAAACAAACAAACAAAAAAGGACACAACACACCACACAAACACACACACAGAACATGAATTCTATTTTGTGCTGGCTGACTGCTCCTGGACATGGAGACTGCCATGGAGTATAGCTGAAATGCTCAGTGACACTTTCAGAAACTAATTTATATTTGTTATAATATTCCTTTGTCGAACATTATGAGTATAGTATACAGTGTAAAACATCTAGAATTATTGTCATGTTTTTAAATTATTTGACTTTGATCTAAAGATATTAAAAGTTAGTGTACTGTCAAATATAATTTATTTGACTCACCTCAGACTGAATTTTCTTATACTTAAAAGAAAGCAAATCTTGTTTTGAAGTTTGAATCTCAGAAAGGTTATTTTAAAAGAACTTTGCTCAATGTACTGATGAATGAATAAAACCGTATTAACCATTCTCTAGTAGTGTTATCAATGTGTATATTTACTGTGTTGTTTTGTGTATAGAAATATAATTATTTATTGATAAATTTAATGATTAGTTGTGTCTATATGAATACATGTTCATCACATGCTTGTAGGAACATTCAGAAGCCATAGAGAAAATCCAATATCCTGAAGCTAGATCCATAAAATATATCCATAAACTATCATGGCGGTGGAGAAGCAAATCTGAATCCTGTGCTAGAACAATAAATGGTGTGAACTGCTAGGCCATCTCTCCAAAACCGTGCATATGGTCAAATGTACCTCGTGTTTTATGCAAACGAGGTAAACAACTATTTTAGTGATATTTTAAGTTATTTTACATTTTATTGACTATGTATGATGAAACTTTTCTTAGCATTTTTTCCTGAATATAAAGTCTTATGCTCACAAAATAGTACCAATTAGAAATAAAGTTTTAAAAATAGCTCCATTTACCATATTGACTCTTATATACTGATATGGTGAGACTTGAAAGTCCTATTCTTCTCAACAGATGGCATATCCAGACAAAAGATAAGCTGGGACATTCTTGAACTCACTTAGATAGTAAACCAAATAAGCTAATTGATATTTTCAAAACAAAATTTGTTCAAATTCATAAAGGAGACACCTCTATGACCTAAATCACAGATTGACTCTCATGCCATGACAGTGAATGACTTTACTGGCCCAGTCTTACCAATAGAAAGATCAGCCAGACAAAATGTAAACAGAAAAACTCTGCAGCAAAAAAGGGACATAATAAATATTTATTATTTCACCCAAACACAAAATGAAATACCTCCTCAACATCACCTAAAACTTTCTTCAAAACTGACCACATATTTGGATACAAGGTGAGTTTCTGGAGCTAAAAACAAAACAAAACAACAAAAACAAAAACAGCAACAACAACAAAAATTGAAATAATACTGTGTCCTGTCTGACCTCCATGGATTACCTAGAACCCCTGCTCATATGTAGCCCATGGCTGTTCAATATCAAAGTGGGTTCCCTAGCAAGAGGAACAGGGGCTGTCTCTGACATGAACTCAGTGGCTGGCTCTTTTGCTGCCTCCTCCTGATGGGGGAGCAGCCTTGCCAGGCCACAGAGGAAGATAATGCACCTTGTCCTGATAAGACCAGATGAGCTAGGGTCAGATGGAAGTGGAAGAGGACCTCCTCTTTCCTTGGACTTAGAGAGGAGCATAGGAGGAGATGAGGGAGTGAGAGTAAGATTGGGAGGGGAGTTGGGAGGGGAGCACAGCTGGGATACAAAGTGAATACATTGTAATTAATATAAAAATAAAAATTAATTAAAATAGTTATTAATTATATAAAATTAATAATGAAAACAATGCAAATCTTATAAACTCATGGAAAATAAACAGCTCACTACTAAGTGAAAATTGGTCAAGACAGAAATTAAGAAAAAATATAATGAAAATTAATATACAACATTCATAACCATAATGAAGGCAGTTCTAAGATGCAAGTTCATAATACTAAGAGCCTATATTAAAAATAAATGAGAAAATCTCATACAACAACTTAGTAGCTTACCTGAAAGCTCTAGAAAAAAAGAAATGATATCCAAAAGGAATAAATGACAAGAAATAAGCAAATTCAGCCCTGAAGCAGAAATAATTGTCTTTCATAAAGTAAGTATTGTTTTGGAAATTTAATGGGAAGTGCATTTAATCTGTAGATTGCTTTTGGTAGAATGACCATTATTTTTAAAATGTTAATTCTACCTATCCAAGAGCATTCTCTGCCTCTGTGGCTTTGCAAGGCTGCCCACCACACCATTACTGAGGTGATAAAAAAGCAGGACAATTAGTCCATGTCAGAGACAACCCATATGGAGACTGAACTGTCTATGGTCAACATGTGAGCAAGTCGTCTAGGTCCTCTCCACGCTTGGTCCTTGCTTGATTTATTAGTCTCTGCAGACTCCCCTGGAAGGATAGATTTTTGGTTCTGTTGTTCTCCTTGTGGAGTTTCTGTTCCCTGCAGGTCTTTCTTCATTCCTCTTCTGTAAGGTTCTTTGCACTCTGCCCAAAGTTTGGCTATGAGTCTCCGCATCTGCCTTGATACCCACATGAGTAGAGTCTTTCAGAGGACCTTTGTGGTAGGGTCCTGTCCTGTTCTTTGTCTTCTCCTACTTCCAATGTCTATTCTGTTTGCCCTTCTGAATGAAGATGAAGCCTCTTCCCTAGGGTCCTGCTTGTTGATCAGCTTCTTTAGGGCTATAGATTTTAGTATGTTTATCCTATGTTATGTAGCTAATATTCACTGATAAGTGAGTATATACCATGTGTGCCTTTCTGTTTCTGAGATACCTCACTCAGGATGATCTTTTATGGTTCCACCCATTTGTTTGCAAATTTCATGACTTTCTTGTTTTTAATGGCAAAATAGTATTCCATTGTGTAAATATACCACAAATTCTGTACTAATTCTTCTATTGTGGGACATCTACATTGTTTCCAGATTCTGGTTATTACAAACGAACCAGCTATGAACATAGTTGAGCAAATGATCTTGTTGAATGGGATTATCATTAGGATATATGTCCAGGCATGTTATAGATGGAAATTGAGGTAGCACTAATCCTTTTTTCTTTATATATATATAATTTCTTATGTATTATTTATTTTAGCGTTCTCTCTCATTCCCTCCCAATCCCACTCTCCCTCCCTCATCTCCTCCCTTCCCCTGTCTAAGTCCACTGATAGTGGAGGCCCTTCTATCCTTCCATCTGACCCTAGTTTATGAGTTCTCATTAGGACTGGCTGAAGTTTCCTCCTCTGTGGACTAGCAAAGATGCTCCTCCATTAGCGGAGGGTGTATGGGGGGGGGGGGCGTCAAAGTGTTCATGTCAGAGGCAGTCCCTGTTCCCCTTACTAGGGTACCCACTTGGATACTAAGCTGCCTTGGGCTATGTCTGAGCAGGGGTTCTAGGTTATATCCTTGCATGGTGCTTGGTTGGAGAATCAGTTTCAGAAAAGACCCCTGTGTCCAGATATATTTGGTCCTTGTAGCCTTCCTGTTCTCTCCAGGTTTTACAAACTCCCCCTTCTTTTATATGAATCCCTGCACTCTGCCCAAGGTTTGGCTATAAGTCTCAGCATCTGCTTTGATATACTGCTAAGTAGAGTCTTTTAGAGGCCCTGTATGGTAGGCTCCTGTCCTGTTTCTGAGAATGGGCCAGATTGATTTCCAAACTGGTTGCACAAATTTACATTCCCACCAGCAAGGGAGGAGGATTCCCCTTTCTCCACATCCTTTCCAGCATTTTTTGTCACTTGAGTTTCTGATCTTAGCCATTCTGATGGGTTTGGAATGAAATCTCAGGTTCATTTTGATTTTCATTTCTCAGATGACTAAGGATGTTGAACATTTCTTTAAGTGTTTCTCTGCTATTCAGCATTCCTCTAATGAGCATTCTCTCTGTATAGCTCTATACACCATTTTTAAATTGGATCACTTGGTTTATTGGTGTTTAACTTTTTGAGTTCTTTATACATTCTGGATATTAACCCTCTGTCAGATATAGGGTTGGTGAAGAACCTAAATGTTATATTGGGAGTTATGTTAACTCCTCCTGAAAGATGATATGCAGTTTAAATTATTTTAATCCTGGAGATGTAAACTGTGAATATATATTTGTGGACAATAAATATCAGGTATGATCTGCCATTGGTTTATATTTTCCCAGTTAAAGTTGCTTTAAAGTATATTATTAGTTGATGATTTTAACTAACATTAAGTCACATATTAATGTTTTGTATGTATGATATTATTTCCCCATTTAGTGTAGACAAATATTTTTTTTCTGTGAAACAGCCCCTTAATTTTTATTTTTAACCTAATAACTTGATAAAATAGTAGGGATACTAAATAAGAATTTTGCTCAATTAAACATCAACTATAGTTACAGAATATATTTAACTATGTTCACATGTGTATAAATATATATATGAATATTTATTTTTCTGTTTTATATGTGTTTATTCTAACTATATAGAATCATGGCATCAAACATGGTTTCAGAGTACATGATATTTTATTTAATGATGCTTTAACTTCAACATAATGATTCCTGAAATTTTACTTGAACAGGAGAAATTTTCATAGAGTATAAACTAAACAAATGTGAACTGTGTCCATAACAGTTAACCAACCATTCACTTTCAGTTTCTCTGTTTCCCTTGGAAATAACTTCTGTATTTGGAAAACAGCGCTGTTTTAGTGTGCTGCTGTGTTGTCTTTTAATACAAACTCAATAGGGAAATGTGTTAAATAATTTCCTAAATGCCCAGTGATTAACACCCGACTATGAGCAGAAAAACCTCCTTCACTTGAAATTCTACCTCCCTCAGTTCGGTTAGCCTATTCAAAATTATACATGCTGGCTAGTGATAATTATTTTTGTACTACCTCGGGAGAAGTATAAGACTCCTCTCTTTGAAGGAGCACTGTTGAGCAGGGTTTAGCACAGAGACAATTTTACTATGCTTCAAGAATGTTCAAATGGATAATCCTCACATTATCCAAAAAATATATAAATAATAATTAGCCAATATTTCTCCTACCCCCTCTAGCATCCTATAATTAAATTTTTATGAGTGGAATGTTAATTTAAACTTTGTGGATATTGTAAACTGATGTTATTTTATCTTAAAAACCCTGGCAGCAGGTTTCTTTAACATCTGACATGATACTTTATTAACTGGAGTTTTAAGTGAGTAGGCCAGCTTCTCAACTACATCTGAAACACAACAGGAATCTAAAAATAAGGACGATTTCTGTAGTTTTCATGTTTCTCATTCTATACCAGTTCATTGCTGAACACTCATAGATATGAAGTAAAAATTGTGTTATAAAACAGGAAACTTTGATCCTTTTTAAATAGCCTGTAAAATCTTGGTTTTGCTTGTGTTAATTGAAATACTTAATCATATGAGAAATCAAGTCTTGAAGTGTCATGACCTATGAATATATTTTTATTATAGACCATGAAATAAAATAGCTTAAATCAGTTGATATAATAAAATTTTAGTCATTAAAAGTTTCATGAATGTGTTTTAAAATACTCATGTAAAGTTTTGATCAAAATATTAACAGTGTCTGTTACCCAGATGGGCCAGACTAGTTTCCCAGCAGATGGAGGAGAACACCAATCTACTCACAAAAACTACAACCCAAAATTTACCCTGTGTACAAGATGTGCAGGGATAAAGATAAAGCAGAGACTGAGGGAATGCTCAACTAATTCCTGGCCCAATCAGAGATCCACCTTATTAGACAATGCCAATCTGTGACACCATGAATGATTCTCTGCTAAACTTCCAGACCTGAGCCTGATAGAGTTGTCCTCTGCGAGGCTTCATCCAAGAGCATCTCAAATCAGATGCTGAGACTCACAGCCAAACAGTGGGTGATTGGTAGGGGTTCTTGAGGAAAAGTGAGAAGAAAGAGAAAAAGGATCTGAAGGTGATAGGAGTTTACAAGAAGACCAACAGAGCCAACTAACCAGAGCCCAGAGGTGCTTGATAAGACTGAAGCATCAACTATGGACAATGCATAAACTGGACCTGTGCCCCCTAAAAATATGTAGCAGATGGGTAGCTTAGGATTCCTGTGGCTCCTCTACTAAGGGAATTGAGGACTTCATAGGACACAGACTCACTTGCTAGTTTTTTGTTCACTTTCATCTGGCAGGACTGCCTTGCCAGACCACAGAGGAAGAGGACATGCTCAGTCCTGAGGTAACTTGATGAGCTAGGCTGGATGGGAAAGGGAGCTCCCCTTTTCCAAGGAAAAGTGTAGGAGGGAAGTAGTGGGACTGGGAGGGCAGGATGGATGGGGCTACAACAAGGATGTAAAGTGAATTTAAAAAATTAAAAAAACAAATATTAACTGAGTCAAGAAATGAACTGGTAGTTTCTAAAACTAGAAGTGATGTAGTATCCATGTGAAATAGAACTCACATTCATTTTACAGAGAAAGTTATATCTATAATGAGAATCAGAATGCATTATTTTTGTTGTAAAAGAGAACAAAGTAAGGAGTTTTATTGTCTGTTAAAATGTCATTTCTTCTCATTATACCCTTAACAATGCAATCATTTTATGAAAGTTTACAAAATGCTGCTTATGTACTCAGCAATTAATATACTCACAGACGAGCTGAAGACAGTCATAAAATAGTCTGCAATTATGACTGTTTTATTTTTAAGGCAACAAAATAATTTCACTTCCTGATGAGTATAAAATAAGCATGAAATGATAGTTTCTTATTTGAATATAGAGTATGCTAAATGTTTCCATTGAATATTGTTAAATTTTGCAAAGACATTAAACTTTTCTAAAAAGAGATGTTCCTATAGTTAGAAAATTCTCAGTAAAGGACAATGAACAGTGTGCTAACAGGGAAAGACAGAGTCCCAACTGGACATCTCTTATTATCAAATGAAACTTCCAGTACAAGGAATGGGTTATATCTAATTGAGTTCTTGGCCAAAGGCATAGCATAAAAACCTCACAAAAATACAATATATTACCAAGACTATTAAACTGATGGTACTGCCCTTTGGTAGACAAAACCTATACAACTCACTGAACATGGAGAATTTGAGAGGATGCCTTCTTACAGCCTTTGCTCCCATGACCTAGCATTTATGGTACTGGAAGTTATTTCATAAGCTAAGGAAGAGCAAAACAAACACCCACCCAGCTAATTATAAAATATCTATAAAAGTGTCTTGTCTAGAAGATATGGTGGTACAATAATAGCACAAAGATAGTAAAGATATTAGAAGTAACCAGATGGTATCTGATTTGATTTAAGTACTGCTCAATGAGATGGACGTTAGCCAACACTGATTTTGTGGCTCAGGTCCTGAAACTAGTATGACCAGGTACCGAAAGTAAAACTAAATACCACTTTTCTACAAAAATAAGAAAGCAATAAAATTACTCCTAGTGATATTATGCTATAATCATAGATCTATCCTTGCTCAGCCATCATAAGGAAAGCTTCCCAAGTATCAGATAGCAATACAAAATGATACCAACAACTAGACAATATGCAGAAAGAGAGGGGGGGGGGTGTCCTCACAGCACTTAAGGTTAAAAGTGATATCTCTAGCAAATCCTTCCCCTCGGGGCTCAAAGAAATCCACAAAAGAGGAGACAGGAGTGTGTGTAAGAGCCAAAGGGATGGAAGACAGCAAGGGGTGAAGGTCTTCTAAATATAACAGGGCTAGAGCATTATGAACTCACAGAGTGTGGCAGCAAGCACAGGGTCTGTACTGGTCTGCAGCAGATAGTATCAAGAGCTTAAAGGAGAAGTGGGCACATGTTCTATTCCTCACTCAAAATCTATTGATAACCACTTGTAAATGTAAAATTTTCTCCAAAAGTTTTCTCCAAGTGAGTCTCATTGGGAGAACGAAATACTCTTAAATGTAGACTGGATGCCCAGCAAAACAGATGTCAACACAAAACAAACTCAACAACAACTTTTTAAGTCAAGATTTTTTTTTTAACCTTACAGATGCTATAGAGACTGTGGCCTCCACTTTTGGGTTTTGTGGGCCATATACTGAATTAATTATTGATCACACTTAAAAATCTTCCACAAACACCCCTAAGATTCCGGTTGTTGAAGACACTTATGTGGCAGGCAGGAGCATGGCACACCCAATCACATGGGGACAGAAGCTTCCATGCTTAGGAATATTCTGGAGAACATCCTATGTAGCCTTTCATTTGAAGCCTTCCTCCCACCTTGATCAGTGAACTCAGATTTGGAGTGGGGTTAGGGGTTGAAGGTACATGTCTCTGAGGGTGTTCCCTGAGAGAGCTACTGAAGATCATGAGACCTTTGGCCTTTTGAATGCTTTGATGCTTTCACAGATTCAGACTATAGGGGTATGAGAAACTGTCAGTTGGGTTCTGTTTGGAAGACATGCGTGGATCACTAGGGTTGTGTCTTAGAAGATTTCTTGTCCTCCCTGAATATCCCTATCATTACTCTGCTTCCTGGTTATTATTGGTTGAACAGTTCTAAGAACTCTGAAATAGGGAGCTGAAATAAACCCTCTTAACTTATTTTCCTTTGGTTGGGTGTTTTGTAATTGATATCATCTCTCCATTATCTGTCTGTCTGTCTGTCTGTCTGTCTCTCCATCCATCCATCCATATGTATATGTGTCTATGTATCTATCATCTATGTATCTATCTGTATACCTATCTACTCATCATCTATGTATTTGTGTATCTATGTATCTATATATTGATCCACCTATCATCTATCTATGGTCATCTATCTTATATCTATCTATGTATCCATCGATGTATCAGTCATCTATCTGTCAATTATATATATATATATATATATATATATATATATATGTCTATATTTAATCTATATATCACCATTATATAATCTATGGATCTGTTTAGTATATATGTATGTATGTATGTATGTATCCATCCATCCATCCATCCACCCACCCACCCACCCACCCACCCACCTACCTACCTACCTACCTATATCTTTGGTAATAAACCTAGAGGTGAAAGTAGAATTAATTCCTGAGTTCTGTGAACTGTTCTAATAAACCAGTTGTTCTATAACTTGTGACCTTCATGTGGTAATGCTCAACCATTAAATTATTTTCATTACTACTTCATAACTGTAATTTCTCTAATGTAAAACACAATAGAAGTATCTTTGTTTTCCAATGGTCTTAGGTGACCCCTATGAGAACCACTGCATTATATCATCATAGGAGGGAAGTGTAGCGAGGAAATTCCCAGAACTTCAAAGGCCAGATTGGAGTGTGGAATATAGTAACAACAATAGCAACAGAAAAGTTATCACAAGTGTGATGGAATGTCCTGATCACCATCTGAACATGTTGATTTATCTCTTCCTATATTCTATGAGACAAGTGTGGCATCATTCACACAAATATACTACATATACTTCATATACTACACTCCCTCATATCATCCAATCACACACAAGCAAGAATTTGTAAATAAATAAAACTAAGGATGTAGCAAGAAAACGAACATAGAGGGCAATATAGCTGCTGATTAAGAATAATACAATCTCTATAGAAGAGAGCTCAGTACTAAGGTCAAAAAGTTAACTCAGGTTAGAAGTGACATATCTCAATGATAAATGCAGTCCAACAAACCTAAAGCCAACATTGTATTGAATGAGTAAAAGCATTTACACTAAAATCAGAATTTTAAGTCTTTCAATTTTTACCACTCTTATTTAGTATGGTACTGGATGTCATAACTAGAGCAAAGAGACAAGAGATGGAAAAATAGAGAAGAAAGGCACCAAAGTATCCTCACTTGCAGATAATATGATTGTGTGTGTGTATGTAAGAGGCCAAAAGACTTCATGGAAAAAGTTAACATTATAGAGCTGTGCATGGTCTCAGAGAAGTGAAAAAATATAAAATTAGCACTTAATAATTGGTAGAATTTCTTCATACTAGTAATGAATAAGGAGCACATTGAGAAAAACTTTGGATTAAGATCTCATTCACAAGTGTCTCAAAAAATATATTGAAATATAATCATGAAAGTAAAATGTCTCCACAATAACCTTAAAACAATAGAGCAAATAAAGAAGACACTATAAAATGAAAAACCTGACCAGCTTTTTTTGATTGAGGAATAAATATTGTGAAAATGACTTTCTTCACAAACACAATCTGTAGATTCAAAGATATTCCAATAAAAATTCCAAAGTAATTCTTTACAGAAATAGCAAAAGAAATTAAGTTCATCTGAAACCACAAAAGATCTCAGATAGCCAAGTAAATTTGAGGCTAATAAAATCCCTACCTGAAGTCAAGTTGTATTATAGGACCATAACAATAAAAACAGCATCATGCTGGAAAAAAAAAACAGACATGTTGTTCAATTAACAAAAAGAACAGACAATGGAAACACTTACTTATGCATGCTACAACCACGTGATTTTTAATAACGATGCAAAAACACTGGAGAAAGGAGTTCTTTGGGGATCAGTATTGTTGAAATTGAACATGAATTTACCCACATCTCTTCCTAGACACATATTACTTCTTAATAGATCCAAAACACTAATATGAATTCGGAAACTCTGGATATGGCAAAAGGAAATATGAACACTACTTCAAGATGCAGGTGCAGGTAAAGATGAATGCTGCAATCTCTTTCTCATGTGCATTTTCTAGCATAGTCATTGTTCTATATTTTTGTGTTTAAATTGGAATGTATATATGTAGAAAACAAGAACATAGACAAAGGCATTAAGGTTTGTAAGCTGGAGCCAAAGGTACAACAGAAAAATTATGATGTAAAAGTAAAGGAGAGGAATACTGAGGCCAGAAATGTTTAAGTAGGGAAGGAGTAGAAGAACAGTAAAGAAAATGTATTTGTTTGGAATGTTAACTCAATTAAGGATACATGATAAAACAATGTAAATTTTGTATGTTAATTTAAAATATAATCTTAAAGTTAAAAGAAGGAAAAAAGGACTAAAAAGACTAAGTTCCATGCATGCATGGATCTCAGAAGCTATAGGCCACTTGATGAAAATCTCAGCATAAATTATTGGATGGTTTATTATGAATTGTTTATTAGGTGGGTGTTGTTGGTTATTAATATTTATTATAGATTTATCTTTTAGTTATACAGTGGTTATTTCTAAACAAGCTGAATACCCAAATTACCACAAATAGTCTAGGATTTATTTAATTAACCTAGAGCACAATGCTGGGCAATAGGTACTCCATCCTAAACCCCGAGCCCACATAGTTTGCACCGATTCAGATTTCCCACATTGCTCTTGCTTTTAGTCATATCTTAAGTCCAGTTCATCTCTCCTCGTGTTTCCAAGTCGTCTCTTGCTGACTCTCCTCTTCTGCTCCTCCCACTGGCTTCTTTCTCCTCCCCTCCAGACCAGGATGTCTCACCCTCTTCTCCCCATTACACATCATTGGCTGCTTCTTTTATTGATAATATAGAGAACAAGTAGCGGAATGCTTACAAAAATTTGAGACAGGTAAAGTTTAGAATAAACATCACAGTACAATGTCTGGATTAAAAACCAGATAGTGGGGTATAGATATAAGCTTCTGATTGAACAAGGGTAAATTGTGAACATTCAACAAGAACATTATATCAACAGGTAGGACTCAGAAGTCCCATTATTGGTGGATTCCATTGTTGCTCTTCATTGACCACCATGGTGAGATATTAACATTAAATTTTTGAAAATATTAAAAACTTTGGTTTCAGAAGACAGGAAATTTAATCTACATTGATCTGGACACCGGACAGATGTTCAGTTGACTTCATAGTACTGACTGATGTTATATAAACTGCAGGTGTTATATAAACTCAGAAACAATGCTGGGTCTGACTCAGCAGTAGACTGTCTAAGCTGTAATGTTGGAAACACTTACTTACGCATGCTTCTAGAAAAAATATGCTCACTCCTGAAAGAGTGACATGATTGCTTGGAAGTTACAAGGTATTTGAATGGATATCTGTTACACTGAAGTTAAATCACCTTAATATAAAACTGATAAAAAATAATAACTAGGGTGGTGAAAATCTCAAAAGTTGCCTACAATGATTGTTTTTAGAAGAACATGTTTCTAAATCACTTTATAAAAATCTGTGTTTGTATATTAGTGTTATTTTCCCCTTGTATTAGAGAAATTTTACTCTCACTGTGTTTTAGTTAATGAATATACAAACAATGAGGATTAAGTACAGAGAATAAGTAGCTTTTGAATGCCTTTTACCTATATAGGCATCTACATTACTGGATACTTAGTTCAGGCAACATTGTGAATGAGGGTGTAGAAAAGAGCCAGGGGATGAAAAACAGTGCTATAAAATGCTATTTTCTAGGCATAATATGGCTGTTACAACACTGAAGTCATCAGTGTTAGTTACCTGCACAAGATCTATACAAGACTGGGCATACAACAATCCCTCATGGATGAGGTGAATTACTCCCAAAGGAACCATAAACAGTTAATGATTGCTGGGAGAGGTCAAGACTCAACCATTTCTCAGTTGTATAGTCTCTACTATAGTACTACTGCTCAAGAAAATAATTTCTCACTCAAGCATAAATGCATTGGGTCACAAAGTGAAATAAATAAGACACAGAACATGAGGGTGAGTGTATGTCAAAAGGAGTTCTGAAGAAATGAGTGTAGGAAGATAGAATAATACTGGCATAAATGATCAAAGTACACTGCATATTTGTATGTGCAAAATTTTGAAATAATAAAAACATTCATGTTATATAGGAAATATAATCTTGTAAAGAATTACACTGTATTATAAGAACTATTTAAATGATTTGTAGGATTAACATAGTGAAAATGGCCATTCTGCCAAAAGCAATCTACATATATTCAGCGCAATTCCCATCAAAATACCAACACAATTCTTTACAGATCTTGAAAGAAAGATTCTCAACTTCATATGGAGAAACAAAAAACCCAGAATTTCCAAAATGATCCTGTACAACAACAGATCATCAGGAGGTATCTCTATCCCTCACCTCAAGCTGTACTACAGAACAATAGTAAGAAAAATAAAATCTTGTAAAGAAATTAAGTTGTATCTTAAGCACTAGTTAATTGCACATTGCCATTGTTCTCGGTATAATAATGTGCTCTGATTATATCCAACATTCTCTCACTCCCATCACCGATGCATAAGTTTTTGTACATCCAACAATTATTCCTACATGAGTTTGACATTTTTAACCTTTAGTACTTAAACCAAATATGGTGCTTGTCTCTTTAAGTCTGGCTTGTTGCTCTAAACAAGAAATGCTTGCTCCATAAGATTTTCTGCAAATGGCAGGATTCTGTTTTTCTTTACAGCAGTACACTATATTGTAGTGTACTGTAATTTACCCACTTAAAAGCTTCTAAGTACTGAGAAGAGTTTCATATTGCAGCAAAAGGGAGGATTTTTCTAATAGTTGTTGATACTCAGGCAACCCTTTAGTTTGTGGATTCCATTTCAAACGAAAGTAAGCCTAGAAGGCGTTAGATCCAACTACAGCAGCAGACTTGAATTTTCTTCTCTGGAAAAGTTTTAAGATCCAATAAAAAATCATGTTTAATTATCCCCATAATAAACCTGTAATTAGTGCAGCTCTGAGAGTATCTTGCCAGTTTGGTCATTCTCATATCTATCACATAGAGACTATGTCTGAGCATTACCTTTAATGACATTGGCATCATTAATGACTAAAGTATAAATTAAAGTAACAATTTAGGAAACAAAACATTAATGAGTAAATTAACTAAATAGAAAGGAATCTGGCTAGGGTAGTCCATGCCTTTAATCCCAGCATTCAGGGAGGCAGAGGCAGGGAGATCTCTGAGTTTGAGGTCAGCCTGCTCTACAAAGCAAGGCCAAGATAGTCAAGGCTATCCAGAGAGAACACATATTGAAAAACTTTAAATAAAAATTAAATAAAAGGATATGTGGAATTTATAAAGAAAGTTATATTTAGTTTATTACTCTCAGGTTAATAATGAGATAAATTGTCAAATGCAAGATATGAGTGTGATCAGTTCACTGCCCTATAATAACAAATTTAAAAAAAATCAACATTGTTTCATAAAATGTTTTCATGCATGAGCAAACATAATAACCAAAATATGAAATACAAAATGAACATTTAGGACTTTGCTATCAGAAAACATGGAGCATTGTAATAAGTATATAATGAACATGGTAAATTAAAAAAGAATAATGGAGAAATTATTAAATTTATATAAATACATTTATTGTAAATATACAATTTGTTTAACATATATCATTAATTTAATTAACCATTTTGAAGTCAATGTGTGTGTATGTAATCATATAATAGAATAAACATGTTCTATTTGAAATAACTGTTAAATAGTGTACCCTTCAATTAGTCACATAGCAAAGTCCTTGAAGTTAGATAAGCCAACACTACCAATTTTGTAAAATCAAAGATTTTCTTTTTTTTT
>CM053743.1:61434952-61455442 GCA_028658305.1 Pachyuromys duprasi
TTTGAGGGCCTTGTTTATTTCCTCTTTTTGTCTCTCTTTTTGTTCCTCCGATATCTGCATAATCATAGCTTTAAGATAATTTTCCTGTGTCTCCACTGAATTAAAATCTCCACTACTTATGGGTGTTTCTGGTGGGGCCATGGTGTCCTGATTTTTGTTGGGTGAGTTCTTTCTCCAATTTCTGGGCATTTGTTTATATATAATCAAGGAGCTGTTTGTGCTTAAAGGCTGAACTTCAGACTGGAACTGTCAATCTCTTGTGTCAGGTGTATTCTTCAAGAAGATCAGGGAGTTCCATTGGTTTGTTAGTGTGTGTATTGTTGTCTCAGTTGAACTCTGTTGTGTGCTCTGTTGTGTGTGTCCGGCTTTGTGCTCTGTGCTAGAAGCTGTAAGCACGGCAGGCTGGACACCCCTCTTGTCTGGAGGCTTTGCTTCTCTCTGTGTGCTAGATGCTGAGTGTCCCAGTTTGAGATGTCAGCTGGGGGCTGTGTGCTCTGCCCTGGGCTTGTTGCTAAAGGCTCTCCCCTGGACTGGAGACTTGGCACCCCCTTCTGTGCCAGGGGCTGTGCACCACCGTCTGAGATGATATTTGGGGCACACACAGTGGGTCTGGATTTGTTGCAGGCTTTGCTGAGCAGTGTGCATCCGCTGTATGCAGGCCTATCTGAAATGTTGCCCAAGGCCTTCTCAGACTGGCCGGTGGACACACATGGACTGAGGTGGTCTCTGGCGGACCTGTGCAGTGTGCGTCTAGAGTTTGTAGGCCAGTCAAAATGGTCACCTATGCCCTCTCAGTCTGGTTCTTGTACCCCCACACACCCAGACTGAGGTGGTTTCTGGCGGGGGCAATTGATGTGTGCCTGCCTTATGCCTGGCAATCACAAATGCTGGTGTTTTAGTTCACAGAGTTCAGTCTCCTGGTCACTGAGTTGTTTCTGCTGTCCTACTCCTTAGAAACGGTGTCCTTTCCTGGCAGCCATCTTGGATCTCCCATTTACTTATTTTTTATTATTACAATTTATTCACGTTGTTTAACAACTCTAGATCCTCCCTCATCTATTCTGAATCCCAATGTCCCTCCCTGCTCTCCTCCCGTATCCCTCCTTGAGTTCACTCATAGGGGAGGTCCTCTTCCCCTTTCAACTGACCCTAACCCATCAGATTCCCTTCATCAGAACTGGCTACATTGTCTTCCTCTGTGGCCTGGTAAGGCTGATCAAAGGTGATCAAAGAGGCAGCCTCTGATTTCATGTCAGAGACAGTCCCTGTTCCCATTACTAGGGAATCCGCTTGGATACTGAGCTGTGATGGGCTATATCTGTGCAGGGGTTCTAGGTTATCTCCATGCATGGTCCTTGGTTGGAAAAAAAAAACAAAAAAAAAACAAAAAACAAAACAAACAAACAAAAAAAAACCTGTGCCAGACTTTTTGGTCCTGTTACTCTCCTTGTGAAGCTCCTGTCCCTTCCAGGTCTTTCTATCTCCCCTTCTTTTCATAAGATCCTCTGCACTCCGTTCAAAGTTTGGCTATGAGTCTCAACATATGGTTTGATATCCCCTGCTGGGGATAGTCATTGAGAGGCCCTCTGTGGTATGCTCCTGTCCTGTTCCCTGTTTTTCTCCTGCTTTTGATGTGTATTTGCTTTCTAAGTGAGAATTGAGCAACTTTCCTAGGGTCCTCCTTCTTGTTTATCTTCTTTAGGAATATAGATTTTAGTGTGTTATATATATATATATATATATATATATATATCACTTATAAGTGAGTATGTGTGTCTTTCTGCTTCTGGGTTACCTCACTCAGGATAATCTTTTCTAGAGCCTAGCACTTGCCTGCAAATTTCATGATTTCCTTGTTTTTAAAAGCTGAATAGTGTTCCATTATGTAAATGTACCACAATTTCTGTATCCATTCCTCCATTAAGGGACATATGGGTTGTTTCCAGATTCTGGCTATTACAAATAAAGCTGCTATGTACATTGGTTGAGAAAATGTCCTTGTTATATACTTGAGCATATTTTGGATATCATGCCTATGTGTAGACATCCAGTTAGACCAGCACCATTTGTAAGTTGGTGTCTGTTTTCCATTGTATGGTTTTGGCTTCTTTGTCAAAAATCAGGTGTCCCTGTGTGTCTGGGTATTTTTCTGGGTCTTCTATTCAATTTCATTGATCCTGTGTCTGTTTTTATGCCAGTACCATGCTGTATTTATTATTGTTTCTCTATAGTACAGCTTGAGATCAGGGATGGAGATACCTCCAGAAGATCTTTTATTGTACAGAACAGTTTTAGCTATTCTGGGCTTTTTGATTTACCATATGAAATTGGGAATTGTTCTTTTAAGGTCTGTAAAGAATTGTGTTGGTATTTTGATAGGAACTGCACTGATTCTGTAGATTGCTTTTTGCAGGATGGCCATTTTCACTATGCTAATCCTACAGATCCATGAGCCTGGGAGATCTTTGCATCTTCTGATATGTTCTTCAACTTCTTTCCTCAGAGACTTAAACTTTTTTTCATACAGGTCTTTCTCTTACTTAGTTAGAGTCAGACCAAAGTACTTTTTGTTATTTTTGGCTATTGTGAAGGAATTTGTTTCCCTAGTTTATTTCTCAGCCTGTTTTTCTTTTGTATAAAGGAGGCCTTCTGATTTTTTTTTGAGTTAATTTTGTATCCAGCCACTTTGCTGAAGGTATTTATCAGCTGAAGGAGTTCTCTGGTTGAATATTTGGGGTCACTCCTATGTACTATCATATGATCTGTGAATAGTGATACTTTGACCTCTTCCTTTCTGATATGTATCCCCTTCAACTCCTTTACTTGTCTTACTGCTGTAAGTAGCACTTCAAGTACTATCTTGAAGAGATACTGAGAGAGTGGGCAGCCTTGCCTTGTCCCTGATTTCAGTGGGATTGATTTAAGTTTCTCTTCATTTTGATGTTGGCTATAGGCTTGCTGTAATTTTCTTTACTATGCTTAGGTATGTTCCTTGTATCTCTGATCTCTCCAAGACTTTAAACATGAACAGGTATTGGATTTTGTCAAATGTTTCTTCTACCACTGAGGATATGATCATGTGTTCTTTTTTCTTTCAGTTTGTCTATATGGTGGGTTACTTTGATGGATTTCTGTATATTGATCCACCCCTGCTTGCCTGTGATGCAACCTTCATGGTCATGGCAGATGATCTCTTTTATATGTTCTCAGAGTCATTTTGTGACTATTTTATTAAGTATTTTTGAATCAGTGTTCCTAAGAGAGATAAGTCTAAAGTTCTCTTTTAATTTTGGGTCTTTGTGCGGTTTAGGTATCAAGGTGATTGTGGCTTCATAGAATGAGTTTGATAACATTCGTTCTGTTTCTATTTTGTGGAATAATTTAAAGAGTATGGATATTAGCTTTTCTTTGAAAGTATGGTAGAAGTCTGTACTGAAACCATCTGGCCTGGGGCTTTTTTTAGATGGTAGACTTTTGATGACAGATTCTATTTCCTTAGAAAATATAGGACAATTTAATTTATTTACCCGATCTTGATTCTGTTTGGTAAATGGAATCTATCAAGAAAATTGACCATTTCTTTTAGATTTCAAATTTTGTGGAGTATAGCCTTTGGAAATAGGACCTAATGATTCTTTGGATTTCCTCCGTGTCTGTCATTATGTTCCTGTTTTCATTTCTGATTTTTTTTTTTTTGGATGCAATGATTCTCACTGCATTTTAGTTAGTTTGGCTAGTGGTTTGTCTATCTGTAGATTTTCTCAAAGATCCTATTATTTGTTTCCTTGATTCTTTGAACTGTTCTCTTTGTTTCTAATTCATTGCTTTCAGCACAGTTTTATTATTTCCTGTTGTCTAATCCTCCTGGGTGTGTCTGCTTTTTTCCTTAGTCCTTCAGTTATGCCATTAAAATGCTTGCATGAGATGCCCCAAGTTTCTTTATGACTGCCATTAGTTCTATGAACGTTCTTCTTACCAGTGCTTTCATTGTATTCCATAATTTGGGTGAGTTTTGCCTTCATTTTCATTGAATTCTAGGAAGTCTTTAATTCCTTTATTTCTTTCTTCCCTGACCCAGTTGTCATTGAGTAGAGAGTTATTCAGTTTCCATGCAGGTGTAGTCTTTTTGCTATTTCTGTTATTGTTGATGTCTAGTTTTTAGACCATGGTGGTCTAATATGATAAATTTTCTTGTATCTCTTGAAGTTCTCATTGTGTCCTACTATGTGGTCAACTTTGGAGAAGGTTCTCTTAGGTGATCAGAAAAAGGTATACTGTTTTGTTTTTGGGTGAAAAGTTTTGTGAACATATTAGTTCCAAAATTTCATAATTTTAATGAGATTTAAGACACATGAAAGATAGAATTATTACATAGTATATTAGTTCTATTTCCACACTTTTAATTTTATATTTTTATTGTATTGATTTTTCAAAGAATGTATTCCATTAGCACAATTCAAATTTATTTTCTTAGGATAGTCTTAAGACAGCTGTCAAACAAGTGTCATGCACAGCTTGCTCTAAATAACACAATCTCTTGTGTTTTCCAGTCTCTAGAAGCTACTTACTTCCATAACTTAGAGATTTGTCCCCCTTCTTTCATAGACCACAACAATGCATGTATCTAAATGTTCTGTTATTATGGCTTTCATCTCTTAGCTAACAAGCGCTTTCTACTTTAGAATTCATATAATTAGGTAACATGAGATAAATATGAAAATGCATGTTTTATACTATATGTAAAATCCCATTAAATATCTAAAGAAACATATTCACAGGTTTAAGAACAAATATAGTTTTGGGGTTATATATATATATATATATATATATATATATATATAGTCATGAGAATTTCTGGGCATACTCAATCATTTAAAAACATTTTTTGCTACATTCAGAGTTAAAACTAGAATTGAAAACCTATACATTGTATATTTTAGTCACTGTTCTATTTTTGTGACTACACACCACGATCACGGTAACACTTATCATACTGTATCTTGCTATTTGAGATAAAGCTGCAGCCATCTTTGTATTCAGCTTCCATTTTGTTTCTAAGGTGAAACTAGGTTCAAAATTTTAAAAAATTTAATTCTGCTTCCTGGAAGCAGTTGTTCTTAACTGACCTTATGATTCAAGTAAGTCATAACTCATATTTGGTTAGCTATGCACTTGGCTTTACTCAGGTGACACTCTTATTATCTGTACACCTAGTTACACTAGGTTGCACTTGTTCTGCACTCTGAAAGACCCTCACTCACATCACCTAGAACCAATCAGCTTAAAGGTTAGCTGATCATACTTGGTCTAGTTAGCCAAAAACATAATATGGCTTTGTACTGCCCTCACCATGTCTTCTGCATTTTTTCTTTTTTTTATTTATATTTTTGTTAATTACAGTTTATTCATTTTGTTTCCACCTGTAGCCCCTTCCCAAATCCCCTCTGAAATCCACCCTCCCTCATCTCCACTCATGCCCCTCCCTCAGTCCACTGGTAGGGGAGGTCTTCCACCCCTTCCATCTGATCCTATTATATCAGGTCTTATCAGGAATGACTGCATTGTCTTCCTCTGTGGCCTGGTAAAGCTGTTCCCCTTCAGATGGAGGTGATCAAAGTACAGGCCAAACAATTCGTGTCAGAGACAGTCCCTGTTCGCATTACTATAGAACCCACTTTTGTAAATTTTTCTATCAAAACCCTGCTGTAAGACCGTGTAGATGTCAGAGTTATGCTCCTGAGTCCTTACTGTGGCCCTGATCGATCAACTTTGAGAGGCGTTCAAATAAACCATCCATGTCTAACTGAGACCAGAGTCTGAGTGTTTGTGCAGTTATTCTGAGTTGGGTAATTTTTATCATCGGGTGGAGGTGTGGCCTCATACGTGACACTGGAGCAGTAGCTGAGAACTAAATTCAGATTTCCAGGCAGAGAGAGAGGCTGACAGAGACATAGAGAAAAACAGAGAGACAGACAGAGACACAGGCAGACAGAGAGTGACTGGGTCTGACTGGGAATCTGAACCTCAAAAATCTGCCACCCTCAGTGACCAGCTTTCTTCAACTAGATCCCACAGAACCCAAGACTTTTCAAGTAGTACCACACCCTGGTGACTTAAGTATGTGAGCCTGGGGGATCATTGTTATTTACAATACCACAATGTGCATTACACTGGTAGATTGTTATGTGTGATTTGAGCTCACTCAGAAGTTGTCTCTGAAATTTAGGTCCCCAGCTTTCATTTCAGAATAATTATATTAATCTTCTGTGTCCTCTAAGATTCTCTTTTAGGAGATGATCTCACCCCTTTCTGAATGCAGCAGACTCTCACCTTCTCTATACACCAGTTTTGCTAGATGTCATAAGTACCCAATTTAATTCTATTTCTATCAATGGCTAGTTGTTCTTTTACTTGGAAGTCTCAACTTCATGGACACTCTTTTTATTTTTAAGTGGTATAGCTATGTGGAGGAAACTCTATTCCTTTTTTTTTAATGTAATTTGTTTATTTTTATATCAATCACAGGTTAGATACTTTGTATCCCAGGTGTAGCCCCCTCCCTCATTCCCTCCCATTCTCACCATCCCTCCCTCATCCTCCCCACAGCCTCCAAGTACACCAATGGGGGAGGACCTCCTCCCCTTCCATCCAACCCCAGATCATCTTGTCTCCTCAGGGCTGGCTGCAATGTCCTCCCCTGGGATATAGCCAGGCTGATACTTCCTGGCGTGTATGGAGGAGGGTCAAAGAGCCAGCCATCGAGTTCATGACTGAAACAGTCCATGTTTCCCTTACTAGGGTCTTCAGTTGGACACCAAGCTACCATGGGCCACATCTGAGCCATATCCATACATGGTCCTTAGTTGGAGAAACTGTCTCGTATCTTACAGGAGATTCTGTCTATTCAGAACTCCTGCTATCTTTCTTTAAGGGGATTTTCCAATTGATTTCTACAGGATGATTGGAATACATAATATAACGGTATTTTGCTATCTATCTACCTACCTACTTACTATTTTATTATTTGCCATTTACTTTTTCTTTAAATATTTTGATTGCTATATACTTAACAAATTTCCCATTAAATCTTCATTGTAGTTAGTATATATTATTCTCCAGATGTTATATGATACCCCAACTCTTGAACCTATTGCAGTAAGCTGGAGTCCACAGGAAACAATTGTCAATAGACACTATGAAATTCAAAGTAAGTTTATTTTTATGAAAGGCAGAAGAATGGATCCATAGCCTTCAAAGAGAAAATTGACAGCAAAATACCAATCAACAGGTACATTAGTAACTATTAAAATTTAAATTTCATGATGGAAGGAATCTGTAATCCCAGAAACAACAATGCTGCAGTGCTCTATGAATCATATTCATATCTTATTTTGAACCTATTCAAGAAAAACCAAAGAAACAACAATAAACAACAAACAAACGAACAAACAAAAACACTGAAAAATTATCCAGGTGTACACAAAGATTGAGATTACATAATCGATTTTATCCCTTCCCAAAGGTTACTGCCACTATGTGGATAACGAGGTTGCTGACTATAAATTAACTCCAGTTCTAGGATCTAACATAATTTCTCTAGGTAAAATGGCACCCCATCAGGAGTTAAATAAGTGAAACCAACCCTAAGTTTTGCTTGTGGTAATCATAGTTGATTTAAATCAATCTGTACTTACTTATTAATTTTCTCACAGACATCATGATTCCAAATTTGTTTATGTTATATTACTTTTAGAAAATGATTAAATTGGTGTGACATTTTAACAGGAATTATTGTATCTATTGGTAAGTCTTGGCATCCCATTATTCTACCTTTCTACTTCATCTACTAAATATTTCAACTATCATAGAGTCCTAGAACCACCCAAGTTGGGAAATTCTGCTTTGTCAAATAGTTGCAAGATACATTCATCCCCCTATATTATATTTACATTGCCAAACTTAAATCATAAGTATGTTAGCACCAGAATTTTGGGGTCGGAAAGAGTCAGAAAGAGTATAAGAGCCAAGGGGTTAGAGGACACCAAAGAATGAAGACCTTTTAGACACAGCAGGTCTGACATAATACAAACTCACAGAGACGGTGGGGGTGGGGAGAGAGCATGCACAGGGCCTGCATCAGTCTGTAGGAGGTGGCTTTGTGGGGATGGAAAGAGAAGTGGACACATGTTAGTTTTCAAACAAGTAGTCTCTGTGGGGAACAAACCATTCTTAACCTTACGGCTCATGTCCAGAAGTATATTGCCAACATAAAAGGAAGACAAGTGTATCTTTGGAGGTTCTTTGTCTCATAATGACAAGTCAGGGATTTTCTTGCTTTTTTTAATTCTTTCTTTCTCTTTCTTTCTTTCTTTCTTTTTCTTTCTTTCTTTCTTTCTTTCTTTCTTTCTTTCTTTCTTTCTTTCTTTCTTTCTTTCTTTCTTGCAGGTCCTTCATGTATGTTTAAAAATACCTCCCTACTTGGTCTTTTTATCAGATTCCCAACCGTAAAGTCATGTGTGTCTCTGTTTCTATATGCCTTTCTTATCTTTTTTTTTGGTTCTGTTTTTTTTATTGTTTACTTATTTTGTTCTATTATTATTTGTTATTTTGTTTATCTTATTGTCTTTTATTTTGATATTATTTCTTAGATGGCTGTCTGTCATGCAGATTAAAGAAATAGAAGCAGCATGTGGAGAGAAAACTACAGTTAGAATAAAATGTATGAAAAAATTCTATTTTCAATAAGAAGAAATGTCTATACACCTATCTCTATGCATCATACATGGTGCAATATCATAATCAGTTTCACTTGATGTAAGCTGGCCACTGCTTTAGTGCAAGGGTACATTCCATTTTATCAACATTAAATTATCTGTTCATGTGCTTGATTAACCATAGGTAAAATATGATTTTTCTTGTTAAACCAAACAGACAAAAGCTGGGATATAAAGATGTTTTAATTATTTACATATCCTTTAAAAACTCATTTCTTTCGAGAAGATTATGTGAACTAAAGTTTAGCATGACATGACTTAGGATTTCACCACGGCTGCCAAGTTTAATTATGTCATGTCTACCATTGCAAATGCAGTTTTCTTTACTGGAGAAATTTCAGATAAAATTATAGGGTCTTGAATGGTCCTAATATCATTTTAAATAATTATCTACAAAGTATGGATTGGATCCCTGATGGAGAACATGTTCTTCAGGATGTGTTGCTGTTTTTTAAGTTTCACTGGAACAAGGCATCAGCCATTCATTAGTATATTTTGTGTAACTTTTGTTTCAGTGTACTGATAAACATCCATATTCATAAAAGTGTCTTTATGGACCTTGATGCTTAAGATATTACTGTCAAGGTTTATAAAGAAAGAGTAGCTCTTTAGTTTCTCACAACAAACACAGAGGCAGAAGAAAAGAGCATTTCAATCTGAAAGCAAATGAAACGTCCTTTTAATGTTGCATGTAGGAAATCCTTATTTTTTTCAGTTCATCACACAATCTGTATTTCCTATATTTATCTCACTAGTAATATTACAGTGGCTTCTGTTATTGATGATATCATGCATGTAAGTACAAGAACAAAAGGCCTGACATAGTAGATGCTTCTACATATCATGTGTGTGCATAGAGTACAGATGTTTGTCATAGTGAAGATTCTTACTGACAGCCACTCAAAGAAAGAAAGAATCCTATTGGTAAAGAATAAGAAAACAGTTCAAAACTGCAGATTAATACAAATTATTTGGGAGACTTAGAAGTTACATTGTTTTCAGCAATCTATTTTCATCATTTTTAAATCAGTATAAAAATAAATACCAGATTAGTCTGGCTTATACATATTAGAATGGATATTGGAGAGGGATAAAAAGTAAATTAAAAATTAGATAGAAGATATTATGGAAGACTTAGAGTGAAATCAAAAATGTTCAA
The DNA here is from genome assembly GCA_028658305.1 of Pachyuromys duprasi. Classification (NCBI taxonomy): domain Eukaryota; kingdom Metazoa; phylum Chordata; class Mammalia; order Rodentia; family Muridae; genus Pachyuromys; species Pachyuromys duprasi. The sequence continues at coordinate 61,444,886 of CM053743.1, forward strand.
TCCCATGGAATTTTTACACATCATTTTTCTACAGAGTGATATGAGAAATTATTAATTCTGTATAATTATAACAGATATCTTAAACTCATGATAATTGTAACTGACATAAAAATATCACCCTTATCTATTAATCTAATATGTTTATTTTTTAAAAGGATAGCAAAAACTGCAATCTGTAAGTAAGTTATTTTGGATATTCATGCATTAGAATGAGTGGAAAGGTTGTTAAGCAAACATAAACTGAAAAGAAAAGAAAAATCCAGCAGACAGATCTAGAATAAAACCATTTTATGGTCCAGTCTAACAGTACACACCAGTAATCCCAGTCCTTAGCAGCTGAAGCAGAAAAGATAAGCATTGGAGAATAGCTAATCAACATAATAAAAATGTCCCCATACTAAAGAAAGTGGTACCCATAAACAGAAAGAACACAGAACACAAATAGACTAAACAAACAAGCACACAAACAAACAAATACCTCACCCCATGATATTTCAAAGAAAAAGTGTTGATAGCTTCAAGCAAAACAAAAGCAAAAGCAAATAAGCAACAAAACAAAATAAAAGCACCAGTTACATGTAAAGGAAAACCCAAAGTAATAACTGGGTTTCTCAATGGAAACTTTGAAAGGTTTTAGCATTGTGCTCTAAATTCTGAATGACGGCCAACCTTGACTGCTGTACCTAGTAAAACTATATTTTGTTGTAGAAATAGTAAGAAAAACAATGTCATGATATAAACAACCAACAACATAATGTCTACCAAGAAAATGCTGAAGAGTATACAGAATAATTCAAGGTGAAGAGATGAATAATCATAATCAACAGACTCAAGAGATTAAAAGAAGTTATACTTTTTACAATTAAATTTTTATTTTTTATATTAATTACAGTTTATTTATTTTGCGTCTCAACTGTAGCCTTAATGAAATATAAATCATGATGAGCAATGCAAATTGAAAACAAGATAAAGTGTTCAATTTATTCACATCCTTCAACAATAACTTCCAGTGTTATTGGCTTCATCTTTCCAATCACAGGCCTGTTGAATCGATTAAGAAAGCAAATCCTTCTTTCTGTTGTCCTCAGAAGCTCATCTTCCCCCAAAAGGTAGGCAACACCTTAAAGTGAAAGAACTGATAAAATAAAAAATAGCAACAACAACAACTATGCCAAACAAATAAGTAAGCAGGTAAAACTACTCTAATATTTGATAAAATAGGTTTCCTAAATACTTTAAATCCACAAATGTCAGTCATGTTCCCTAAATTCTTTATTTCATGAACTCAGAAACAACCTTAACTTTCATCAGAGATTTACTTTAGGACTGGGAAGATGAAAATTGTTATGCTTAGATTCAGACAAATATTTGGTGGAACACAGACTGGCCATGGAAGTACCAGGCACTTCACTTCCTATTGTGAGGAAATGTCTCTCCTAACATAGTCAATATAGTTATGCCACTCTCAGCAGGATGGGGGATGTCTTGGTTCTTCTACTTGCCTATAGAAATCACAGCCTGCCTTAACCCTTATTTGAACAGCTATTTACATTTTGATCAATCCCTATGAAGCTACATCCTTCATCAATTTAATTTCCCTCCAGACCAACTCATATAATATTATCTTTCCTATTTTTTTCTCACAAATGCTTACCTTCTTAGATATTGTGATCTCACTGACTCTTCTTGCTTTGTTTCCTTGATTGCCTTTAATGACTGCCATTTTTTACTGAAGTGAAATGTGATCTCTGTGCAGTTTCAATCTGGCCTTCGTTGATAGTAAAGGAAAGGATATGGGAATATTTTCTCTTTTTTTGAAAGGATTTCTTTGGATAGTCTTAGCTGTCCTGAAACAAGCTCTGTAGACCAAGCTGGCATGAAATTACAGAGAGCCACCTATATCTGCCAGTCCTGGTATCCTGGTATTAAAGATGTGCAACTCCATTAGCCCTGGCATCTTTCACATTTTTTCAATCATTAATTAATTCATTAACCTTACATCTGGATCAGAACTTTTCCTCCCTACTCTTCCCCAAGTCTGTCCCTTTCACCTCCCCTGCCCTCTCCCTATGCCCACATCCTTTTCTTCTTAGAGAAGAGGTGACCCTGCATGGAGGTCTTTGGATCCCTTCTACATTTTTTAGTACAACTTCTACTTCATATTTGGGGAGGCTATATATTCCATTGTTGATTTTTTTGATTATTTTGATGTTTAGTTTGCACTGTGTTCATTGTATTCTAGGTATTAATTATTTATCAGATGTTTATCTGGTAAATTGTTTTCCTACTCTAAAGGGTATTTTTGAACTCAATTAACTGTTAATTGTTTAACAAGACTTTACGTTTTCATGCACTACATTTTATCAACACATTATATTATTTCCTAAGCTATTGGCTTTTTAAGTTATTGTATATGCCTGTATGGTTTTTTGTGTGTGCTTTTCATGTTTTCCTCTAACAACATCAGAATTTCTAATGATACATCAAAAACTGGTTCATTTTATATTGATTTATATACAGGGTAAGAGACAGAATCTATTTTTATCCGTCTAAATGAGGATGTCTAGCTTTCCTAGGATTATATTTTAAGGAAACAGACTTGTCTATGTGGGAAAAGCCTGTCATTTCCCTCATAGATGTTTTTCTCAGTTTTGTCAAAGTCAAGCTACTCTGGCTGTTTAAGTATATTTTTAGATGATCTGTCCCATTGATATTTTTTTTTGAAGTATCGTTCTGGTTTGATTAACTAGGGCTTTGTAGTGTAATTTAAAGTTGGGCATTGTGCTGTTTTCATTATTCATTGTGCTTTGAATAGTTGAAGTTTTTTGTTGTTGTTGTTTTTGTTGTTGTTTAATGAAGTTTAAATTTTCTTTTGTAGGGGAACAAGAAATCTACTTGTACACATTCTATAACTTACTGTGTATGGCCAAACTCTTAACCCCCTGCAGCAAATCTGATAGTGGAAAGAGTGGTTGTGGGCCACTCTGCTCAGGAAGACATAGTTTTAGCAAGGATTTTGTAGTAAGTTCATTCATTTTCATTTTTACCTAAGCTGTATCTGTTATTTTTTCCCAAATATTAATCCTGCCTAGGATATTTTGTTGCAAAAGAAAACAAGTTAAGTCTAGAAGACTAAAAGTCCTTCATTTAAATTTATTCTGCAGATTAAAAACATTTTATGATTTTTGTAGAAAACTTAGATGTTAAGAAGTATTTAATGGGACATATGAAAAGTCATTTCTACAGACACAGAGAATAACCCTAACAACCACAGAGTATTCTGTAAGTTTCTTTCACTTGAACTGTTATTTTCTTAATTAACTAATTTTATTATTAATTACAGTTTATTCACTTTGTATCCCAGCTGTAGCCCTCTCCCTTATCCACTCACAACCTCACCCTCCCTCCCTCTTCTACTCCCATGCTGCTCCTAAGTCCACTGATAAGGGAGGTTCTCCTCCCCTTCCATCTGACACCAGGCAATCAGGTCTCATCAGGACTGGCTGCATTGTCTTCCTCTGTGGTCTGGTATGAGCTGTTCCCCTCTTAGTGGGAAGTGATCAAAGAGCCAGCTACTGAGTTCATGTCAGAGACAGTCCCTGTTCCCCTTACTAGGTTACTCACTTGGAGACTAAGTTGCCATGGGCTACATCTGTGCAGGGGTTCCAGGTTATCTCCATGCATGGTTGGAGTATCAGTCTCAGAAAAGACCCCATGTGCCCAGATATTTTGGTTCTGTGGCTCTTCTTGTGGAGCTCCTGTCCCTTCTAGTTCTTTCATCAATCCCATCTTTCATATGATTCCCTGCACTCTGCCCAAAGTTTGGTTATGAGTCTCAGCATCTGCTTTGATACCCTGCTGGGTAGAGTCTGGGTAGAATCCCTCTGTGGTAGGCTCCTGTCCTGTTCCTCTTTTCTCCCTCTTCCAAAGTACATCCCATTTGCCTTTCTGAATGTGGATTGTTCATCTTACCCAGTGTCCTTCTGTGATGTGCTGAAACAAAACTCTTTTGAATTTGGGTGAAAATTCCTGTTGACATCTTTTAGAAACATTTGATTTAGGACCTCTGTAAGTGTCATTATTTCCCTATTTAGCTTCTGTCTAGATGATTTGACCCTTGGTGAGAGAGGAACATTGAGGTCTGTCACAATTAAGGTATTGTGATCGAGGTGTGATTTAAGCTTTAAAAAGGTTTCATTTACAAATGCAGGTGCTCTTTTCAGGCATAGATGTTCAGGATTGTTATGTCCTCGTGGTAGATTTTTCCTTTGATGAGAATGTTATGTCCCCCCTTATCTTTTTTGATTAATTTTTGTTGAAAGTCTATTTAATTAGATATTAGAATAGCTACTCCAGCTTTTTTTCTGAATAAATTTGCCTGAAAAACCTTTTTCCAGCCCTTTACTCTGAGGTAATGTCTATCTTTGTTGCAAAGGTGTGTTTCCTGAGTGTAGCAGAATGCTGGATCTTGTTTCCACAACCATTCTCTTAGTTTGCATCTTTGTATTGGAGAGTTGAGTTCATTGATGTTGATAGATAATATTGGCCAATGAATGTTAGTTTCTTTTATTGTGGAGCTGGTAGTGTTACTGTGTTTCAATGCTTGTTTTCTTTTAATTTTTTGTTGTGAAGTTATCTATACCCTGTGTATTCTTGGGTGTAGTTGTTTTTGTTAGATTGGAGTTTTCCTCCTTGTGTCTTCTGTATGGCTGGGATGCTGTGTAGATATTGTTTAAGTTTAGTTTTTCATGAATATTTTGTTTTTTCCATCTATGTTGATTGAAATCTTTGCTGGGTATGGTAGTCTTGGGGTGGTATTTGTGGTCTCTTAGAGTCTGCATGACATCTGTCCAGGCACTTCTGGCTTTCATCGTTTCTGGTAAGAAGGCGGGTGAGATTCTGATAGGTCTACCTTTATATGTTACTTGGCCTTTTTCCCTTGCTACTTTTAATATTTTTTATTTGTTCTGTAGATTTAGTGTTTTGACTATGATATGCAGTGAGGAGCTTCTTTTCTTGTCCATTCTATTTGGTGTTCTGTAGGCCTCTTGTATGTTTATAGACTTCTCTTTCTTTGGGTTGGGAAAATTTTTTTCTGTGATTTTCTTAAAAATATTTTCTGGACCATGGAGCCTGTAATCTTCTTTCTCATTTATTACTATTATTCTTAGGGATTTTTGTCTGTTCATGGCATCCTTGGTTTCTTGGATGTTTTGTGTTTGGAACTTTTCCAATTTTATTTTTGAGAGATGTATCAATTTCTTTAATTGTATCTTTAGCACCTGGGAGTCTCTCTTCCACATCTTGTAGTCTGTTGGTGATGCTTATCTTTGTGGTTCCTGATCTTTTCTCTAAGTTCTTCAGCTCCAGAGTTTTCTTTTTTTTCTGTTTTATTTATTGATTATAATTCTGTTTGCATGTCTTGCACCATTTCTTTCTGCAATTTGAATGTGTATTCCTGTCTTTCCATAATGACCTCTATTTTTGTTGTTGTTGTTATTGTTCCTTTACTCTCTATATGCCTGTATTTATGCCTCTACCTGTGCCTCTATTTGTTTGGCTGTATTTGCCTGTATTTTTTTGAGAGCTTTGTTCTTTTCCTCTTTATGAGTCTCTAATAACTGGATAAGCATAGATTTGAGATCACTTTCCTGTGTTTCCGATGATTTAGCATATCCATTGATTTTTTGTGGATTGCTGGTGAAACCATGATGTCCTGATTTTTTATGGATGTGTTCTTGGGCCGGCCTCTATCCATCTGCTTATCTGTAACCTTTGCTGTTTGTTCCTGAAGTCTGTATTTCAGACTGGGTCATCCGTCTCTGGAATCTGGAGTACTCTTCAGGAAGATGAGAGAGGTTCAACGGTTTGAGAGTGGATGTTGGTGTTTCAGCTGTAGCTAAGGGTAGAATGTTGCGGGTGCATATGCATAGTGGCGGGAGTGTGTGTGAAAGTGTGCCTTAAGGACAGGGTGCTAGAGGTTGTAGATGCCTGTAAATGTGGAACATATTCATAGGTCAGGGTGCTGGTGCCTTCTCAAGGAGCAATGTGCATGCATGGATGCCTAGAATGCCTCAGTAGCCCACAGGCCTGATGTACTGTCCTCCAGGTATTCAGATCTCTCTGGGTTGCACCATCTTGGCTCCAGGAATTGTTTGCCTGGACTCTCTACTGGTAGACCCAAAGGACAGGGGCTTCACTGTTGAGGATGCTGTCCTAAGGATACCTTTGTTGTCTACAGTGGGAGTGTTGGTGGAATGGATTAGATGTCTGGTTGCTAGAGTAAAGGGACCCTGGATGTGGGGTTCTGTGAACACTCATTTGAAGGTACACTCACTTGCTAGCAGGACTATGAGGATGCACAGGGGTGGGCAAATATCATTGGCTGAAAGGCTAAGATATTAAGATGCCTCATTAACATGGAGAAGCATTTCATGAATCCCAGGTGCTTTTTTCATTTGATAGAACAGGTTCTACCAAAAGAAAGGGAGTTGAACCTTTAATTTTTCTAAGGACTAAGTGATGTTCCTCAGGTAAAGGTTGTGTGGATTAAGGATACCCAGATCAGGCAACGATGAGCAAGCTTTGCTGACAAAGGGAGTGCTCAATTTGCCGATCTCAGGGCTTTCTGGTAATGAAGGATAACATTAGTGACTGAATACAACATTCAATATTAACTATGTTAGCTTATCTCTGAGATCTTGCTATTCTCATCTTTGCTGATTCTACATAAATTATGACATAAAAAAGACAAGGTGAGCCTTACACCATAAAAAGTAAAATCAGTATTTCACTTAAACATAGTTTAGTGATTTATACAAACTAATATTTGCTTGGTTGAGTGTTTTTATTTTATTTTATTTTATTTTATTTTATTTTATTTTATTTTATTTTTTGGTTTATTGAGACAGGGTTTCTCCGTGTAGCCTTGGCTGTCCTGGACTTACTTTGAAGACCAGGCTGGCCTCAAACTCACAGAGAATTGAGTGCCCTGCCTCCCTGAGTACTGGAAATAATGGCTTACACAAACACATCGAGCTGACACTTATATTCATTTGTTATATCTTCATTAACTTTACACAACATGCAAATTTGCAGAAGTGTAGAATCTTTTTAAAGCAACACAATTTACTCTCTGAGAGTTCCTATTAGTCAGAAGCTAGGCATAGCTTCAATGAGTCACTCAGATTCTCCTGAGATTGCTGCCAAGAGCACAGCTATATTGTATTCTCAAATGTAGACTTGTTTGGAGACTATTCTGCCACCAGGATCACTCATACTGTGACCTGCTGTTATTTCCCTGTAGGGCTAAGGCTTTTTACTGTACATTTGCTGGGGGCATTGCAGTTCTTAGGACTTAGCCTCTTCTGTTACAGGTTGTCTCTGAAATCTACTGTAATACTACAATATAGAGGTGCACTGATACAAACAGGAGAGAGAGAGAGAGTTTGTCCCTCTTGAAAGTCCCAAACTCTATTTTAAAATCCTATATAATGACTTCAGTACACATAAATTAGCATATTGGGAACTTAACAGAACCAGTGAAATACCTTCATACTTAGCACATGAAATAGCCATATCACTGGAAAGATGTTATTTAGGTTTGCAGGGTTTGTTCAAGGCTTAGATGAGAGTTCTGCATATCACAGATGGCTTAACTATTTAAGTAATCTTAAATATAAACTCAAAACTTAAAAGGAAATAAAATAGATTTAAAATCATTTTCTTTTTATCTCACACTTGGAAACATTAAAGCAGTACATATTTTAAGTTCATGTAATGTCTTGCTATATAATTCATTGTTTGTTATTGAATTCAGGTTAATCATTTTTTCTTAAATCCATTTCTTGGGAGTAGAGATAATCCACAATTTTTCTTCTTTCTTCTAGGTTTTTTTTTTTAGTTTATAGTGCATAGTTTTTTATGTATAGCTACCCTAATTTTCAATAGCACATATCTCCTTTGTGTATGTAGCAAATGGTAACTCAGTGTCCACTGGTCAGTCCCCATCTACCTCCCATCAAACTGTTCTTTCTAGTTTTTACTAAGGATCTCTCTTCTCTTAATTTCTTTGATCAACTTTGAGGATTTAATTAAGATGTCATTAGGGTATGCAGCACTTAGGCTCCTATAATCCATCTGCTTCTTAGATGTCCATATAAGGTACAGAACACAATTATTGGTCCTTATTTATTGTAGCAATAGTCAAAATATACAAGAAAGTTAAAATGATTTAAGTATTCATCACATTATGAAAGGAAAAACAAAATGTGGTACATTACCTATGAACTACACAGTCTCTGAAAAGGAGGGTACTTTATACTTTGTAGAAGCCCTTTTAGTAGTGGGTGTAATAGTTCTAGACAAGACAGAGATGGATAGATAATTATTTTGTCTTCACATTTATGTGCAGAAGGTAACAAAGCCAAGGCACTTACCAGATGTACAAAATATTCATGTATATCTATGTCTTAGTAACTTTTCTATCACTGACAAAATATATAACAAAGGAAACTTATGATAAAAGAATTTTGGGGCATTGTGGTGATCATGACAAAGAGGATGACAATAGGCAGGCAAGCCTAGAGTTGGGTCAATAGTTTACAGCTTAAATTTTCATTAAAAAATGTCAGAGGCAGAGAGAGAAGAAGAGGAACAAGAAGGGATTCCTATGTAGGAAGAAGAGGGGCTTTACAGCCTCAAAGTCCACCCACAGTGACATCTCTCCTCTAAAACGGTCAAACCTCCTATTTCTTCCAAAACAGTTCTACAAACTAGGGACAAGACATTAAAATATATGAGCCTCTGGAAGCCATTCTTATTCAAGTCACAATAAGTAGTCAAATATTTAAGCTTCGCTAAAACTGAAGTCCTGTGTAGTAAAATATTAGGAGTAAATCAAATGAACAAAAAAGATTATTATTTGTTCTTAAATGGTAAAATTGAATTCTCACATTTTTATCTTTAATACTTAACTAATCTCATAAATATTCTCCATAGGTGAGGAGCTATGATATTTAGTCTCAAGGGACACTGTGGTTTCTCACCAATCATGTTGCAAGTCATAAAGAAAGAATAAAACTTGAGGAATCCAAGATGGCTGCCACAAGAGAACACTGTGTCTGAGGAGTAGGACAGCAGAAACAACACAGCAACCATGAGACTGAACTCTGGGACCTAAAACGCCAGCATTTGTGATTGCCAGGTGAGCAGAACTCCTCCGGTGAGAAAATCAAGTGGGAAAACCCTAGGGACACCCAGTTATTCCCCGGAAAAATCTCAAGGTGACCAGCAGTGCACAGATCTGATCTGAATGAGCAGCCGCGCTGGGCGCCCGCACCCGCCATTATAGACTGGATCACACAGTCTCCCAGGGCAGTCTGAGGAGGAACCTGACACCTTTTTCACTGAAATGCACACTGCGAGCTCACACTACACCCGGGTTCTGCTTCAACCCGCAGGTGTGCTGCAGGCTCAGACCTATCACTGGAACCACCCCAGACTGAGTGGGTTGGGGGACCATTTTGACCAGTCTGTACACTGCGGGTGGGCACCTCACGCTCCCACCAGCAAAAACTCAGTCAGTGTGTGAGGACGGGTCTGGGAGGAACCAGAGTTCTGCCTCAACCCACGGGTGTGCGGCAGGCGCACACCTATAACCAGAACCCCCTCAGACTGAGAGGATCCAGGGACCATCTTGACCAGACTGCACACTGAGGGCAAACACTGCACGCATTCACCAGCAAAAACCTCAGTCCTTGTGTGAGTCCACAGGCCAGACAGAAAAGGCCTCCAGCACCATTTCAGACAGGCCTGCATAAAGCAGATGCATACCAACCCAAACCCACTGTGTGTGCCCCAAATATCATCTCAGACAGTGGTGCACAGCCCCTGGCCCAGAAGGAGGCACCAAATCTCCATTCCAGGGAAGAGCCTTAGCAGCAAGCCCAGGGCAGAGCACATAGCCCCCAGCTGACATCTCAAACCTGGACACTCAGACTCTAGCACAGAGTGAGGAGTAAATCCTCCAGACCACAGGGGTGACCAGCCTGCAGTGCACACACCTTCTAGCACAGAGCATGAAGCCTGGCACACAGAGCCCACAACAGAGTTCAACTGAGACACAATACACACTAACAAACCACCGGAAATCACTGATCAACTTGAAGAATACTCCTGCCACAAGAGATTGACAGATTCAGACTGAAGTACAGCCTTAAAGCACAAACAGCTCCCTGATTATATATAAACATATGCCCAGAAATCGGCAAAAGAACTCACCCAACAAAAATCAGGACACCATGGCCCCACCAGAAACAGCCAAAAGCAATGGAGATTTTAATTCAGTGGAGAGACAGGAAAATTATCTTAAAACTTTGCTTATGCAGATATTGGAGGAACAAAAAGAGAGACAAAAAGAGGAAATAAACAAGGCCCTCAAAGAAATGGAGAAGAATTTAACTGCCCACATAGAGGAACAATCAAAGATAAACAGAGAGGAAACAACCAAAATAGGAGACACAGTCAATCAGTTGAAGGAAATGGTACAAAGCATGA
>CM053743.1:61455942-61471487 GCA_028658305.1 Pachyuromys duprasi
GTTTAGACACAGTGTTCTTATGCCACCTCTATGATTACAAGATCTGAGTTTATTTGAAAAGATGAGTTTAATATTCCCAGATTTTGCAATATATTGTGCTTTTGTTCAAGTATTTATTTTATTTTTAATTAAATTTTTATTTTTTAATATTAGTTACAATTTATTCACTTGGTAGCCCAGCTGTAGCCAGCTCCCTCATTCCCTCCCAATCTCATACTCCCTCATCTCCTCCCTGCCCCTTTCCAAGTCCACTGATAGGGGAGGTCCTCCTCACCTTCCACTTGACCCTAGCTTATCAGGTCTTTTCAAGACTAGCTGCAATTTCTCCTCTGTGACCTAGCAAGACTGCTCCTCCTTTGGTGCAGGGGTAGGGGAAGAGGTCAAAGAGCCAGCCATTGAGTTCATGTCAGAAATAGTCTTTGTTCCCCTTAATATGATAACCACTTGGATTCTGAGCTACCATGGGCTACATCAGAGCAGGGGTTCTAGGTTATATCCATGGTCCTTGGTTGGAGAAACAGTCTCATAAAAGACCCCTGTACCCAAATATATTTGGTCCTTGTGGAGCTCCTGTCCTCTTCAGGTCATACTAACACCCCCTTCTTTCATATGATTCCCTGCAATTTGCCCAACTGTGTTTGTAGCAGCTTTATTTATTTTGTTTTTAGTATGCATATATTATCTGAAACACAGTATAGCTGGCAACTTAACAATGAGAAGAAATTCCAAGCTCCCGCTAACCCAACCAGCTAATCCATTGGCCACGTTGTGGCAACTCCCGAAAGGATAAAAAAGGACAGTCTCGCGCTTTAAGAAGAAACCTTTTCTCACCTTTCTTGTCCTTAAATACCTTATTTTAATACCTGTTAATCTATTTGTATAATAGTTTATGGTAGTTTTGCCTTGCTAGTTTAAATAGTTAAACTTTACAAATTTTTTATTTTCTTAGTTTTAATCCATATCTTTTTAATATTCATCCCTGAGGGTTTCTCTTGTACTATAAATCAAATTGGTCAGCCTACTCTGTTCCTTGTAATTTCCCCTGTTACTTGAACCATCTGCTTTAACTAGTTTAACTGTGAACACCTCTCTTTAATTTATTCTCATTGTTTGTAAGACAATCTATATATTTTATTTGTTTCATCTTATACTGTTATACCTCTTTACTGTTTCTGTGTGTCTATCTCATCTGTTTCTGCAAATATCTGTCAATAATTGCAAGAAATAAATATTAAATTTCTAGTTTCTAGAAAAACAATGATTCCTTTGTCATATGGTTGTGAATGCCTTTTGTGATGTTTAGTGATGAATGTACATCCTCATTTTATAGCTTTCTAAATTCAGTGCCTTGTTACTCCTGAGCTATGGCTGATAATCACCTCAACTATAATATGTAATTGTCCTTTCACTCAATCTCAAAAGGTTAACTTCTCAAGATAGAAGTGTACAATATGGTAAATACCTCTAAGGATTCAGCATATTCACAAGTGGGATTCCACAGAACATTGTTGAATATTCAGGGAATTTAAATTGGCTTTAGATTTTAGGCACATCACCTCTTTGCAGTGCTAGAAGAAGGATACTACTATGGTGCTGGATCCATGCAGAGGCTCTTCTGTTCTCCAAGTTCTTAGGAAAGCAACATGAAGCTAGACTCTGGCTGTTCTCCACAAATCATTTGACTTGATATACAGATGTCCTTCTGTGTTGAATATTCAATTACAGGTAGTAAGTTGTAACATAAAAATACACATTTTATAGAGCTGAAGGGATGGTTTAGCAGTTAGGAAGAGCTGAATTTGCTTTCCTGCACTGGTATAGTAGCTCACAATCATTCACAACTCCTTTCCAAGGGATTTAATACCCTATGCTGACCTCTGTGGGCAGAGATGCATTTTGCGCATGTACATATATGAAGGCAACGCACACACAAATAATCAAATCTAAAAATAATTTTTAAATACACAGAACCTCCCCAATCAGTAGGCTCGGGAAAAGAAGAGAGAGGGAGGGTGAGATTGGAGGGGAATGAGGGAGGGGGCTACAGCTGAGATACAAAGTGACTAAATTGTAATAAATTAAAAAAAGAAAAAATCTTTGATTAGATAATCCACTATTTTTATATATTTAACTAAGTCTCGTATCATTTGCTATCTCTAAGGTGTCTCTAAATATTTCAAAGTAATACGGTACAAATAGAGTGATTCTTCCATTGCTCGAAGTGTATTTTTATGTCATATATTAAAGTATTTTTTCTTTTATTTATGTACTTATTTTTGTTTAGTAAAGGGACATGGCATGACGGGCTGTTTACTTGCCACAGTGTGCATGTGGCTATCAGAAAAAACAAACAAAGAAACACTTATGGGAGTTGGTTTTCTATTCCTAAGATACACGCAAGCCCTAGGGAACAAACACAGAAGGTCATGTCAAGTATGCCTACCCCTTTAAAATGGATTGGATTTGCCTTATTTTTATTTATATATGGTATCTAGAAGATTTATAACTCGTTGTCAATCTTTTTTTCTATTATTATTGTTATTATTTACAATTTATTCACTTTCTAGCCCATTTATAGTTCCCTCCACCTCCATTATCTCCTCCCAGTCACACCTTTCCTCCTCTTCCTCCCCTATTTCTCTCCCTAGTCCACTGATAGGGGAAGTCCTCCTCCCCTACTGTCTGATCCTAGCCTATTAGGTTCTATCAGGACTGCCTGGATCCTCTTCCTTAACAGAGGAACATCTAACAGCGGGGAAACAATTAAAGAAATGCTCAACATCCTTAATCATCGGATAAATTCAAATCAAAACAATTCTAAGATTCCACTTCACACCCAACGGTGATCTGTTCATTGGAGAGAGGGGTGTTGAAGTCTCCCACTATTAATGTGTGGGTTTTGGTATGTGAATTAAGCTTTAGTAATGTTTCTTTTACGAATATGAGTGCCCTTGCACTTGGAGCATAGATGTTCAGAATTGAAATGTTGTCTTGATGGATATTTCCTTTGATGAGTATGAAACATTCTTCCCCATCTTTTTTATTAATTTTGATTGAAAGTCTATTTATTAGATATTAGGATGGCTATTCCAGCTTGCTTCTTGGGTCTGTTTGCTTGGATAACCTTTTCCTAGCCCTTTTCTCTGAGGTAACACCTGTTTTTATTGCTGAGGTGTGTTTCTTGTATGCATGCAGCAGAATAAGGGGGTCCGTTTTCATATCCATTCTGTTAACTTGTGACTTTTTATTGGGTAGTTGATGCCATTGATGTTGAGAGAAATTAATGACCATTTGTTACTTTCTGTCTCTCTCTCTCTCTTTCTCTCTCTCTCTCTCTCTCTCTCACACACACACACACACACACAGAGAGAGAGAGAGAGAGAGAGAGAGAGAGAGAGAGTTGCTTCTTTTGGTTTTGCTGACATGGGATTATTTATTACCTGTGTTTTCCTGGATGTAGTTGGCCTTCCATTAGAGTTTTCCTTCTACTATCTTCAATAGGGATGAGCTTGTGGATAGGTACTGTTGTGGAATATCTTGTTTTCTCCCTCTATTGTGATTAAAATTTTTGTTGGGTGGAGTAGTTGGGGCTGACATCTTTGGTGTTTTAGTGTCTGTAAGATATCTGTTCAGTATAGCTGAGATGCAAAGTGAATAAACTGTAATTAATATAAAAATACAAATTTAATTTAAAAAGATATCTGTCCAGACCCTTCTGGCTTTTAGAGTTTCTGATAAGAAGTCAGGTTTAATTCTAACAGGTTTGTCTTTATATGTGACTTGGCTTTTTTGCTTGCAGCTTTTAATATTCTTTGTTCTGTATATTTAGTGTTTTGATTGTAATGTGGCAGCATGGTGATTTTCTTTTCTGGCCCAATCTATTTGGTGTTCTGTAAGCTTCTTTTATGTTTATTGGCCTCTCTTTTTTTCCACTGGGGAAGTTTTCTTCTCCAATTTTGTGAAAAAATTTCTTCTGGGCTTTGGAGCTGGTAGTCTTCTCCTTCTTTTAGTTCTATTATTCTTAGGTTTGGTCTTTCCATTTTGTCCCAGATTTCTTGGATGTTCTGTTTCAGTAGCTTTTTAGATTGAACATTTTCTTTGACTGATTTATCGATTTCTTCAGTCATATCTTCTACCTCCTAGATTCTCCCTTCCATCTGTTTTATTCTATTGGTGATGCTTGTGTCTCTAGTTCCTGTTCTCTTCCCTAGGTTTTCCAGCTCCAGGATTGCCTCAGTTTGCTTTATATGTTGTTGTTTTTGTTTTTGTTTTTACTGCTTCTAGTTCCATTTTTGGGTCATGAACGGTTTTATTTATTTCCTTCTCTTGCTTAATTGTAGTTTTCTGTATTTCTTTTATTTCTTTAAGGGTTTTTGTTCAATTCTTTCACCAGATTGATTGTACTTTCCTGTTTTTCTTTGAGAGCTTTATTTTCCTACTTTAAGGTCTCTATCATTTTTATAACAAATTTAAAATCTTTTTCCTGGCTTCAGATATGATAGTATCTCCAGGGCTTGGTGTGGTAGGACTGCTGGTTTCAGGTGCTGTCATATGGCCATGAGTTTTGTTGCTTGTGTTTTTAGAGTGGTCTCTAGTCATCTGGTCAACTGGGGGATTAGCTGTCCTGGTTGTCCCTTTGGTGTGTTCGCTGTTGGTGACCCAAGTGGGCTAGGCAGATAGAGAGCAGTTGAAATATTCTCCAATATAAATATTCTCCAATGATAAATATTTCTTGATATTTATAAGCATTTTCCTTTTAATTAAAAGTCAGATTGTTTTATGAAATAGTCCAAGATTATGACTGGTTAAGTGAAATTGTTTGTTTGTTTTGTTTCCTTTTGCTTTTGTTGTAAAATTATCCGTTGAAAAAACATGAATGTTGAATGTTGTTCTGATGCCCACTTTGTAGCTTTCCTTGCTGAGATTTCACTCTCTCCTCATCCTTTTTGGATATCTGACTGTGGCTGAATACACTAGCTGAATCAAGAGTATTTTTTTATTAAGTATCTACTTACTTTACATCCCAGTCAGTTTCTACTTCCTCCTCTCCTCCCAGTCCCACCCTATATTTTGTTTCTTTTTGTAGGAAAATATGCACAGATTCTAAAATAAAATAAAAATTAATGAACTGATATGGGAATTTAAATTATCTCATCTGCTTTGCAACTCTATATTATCTCCTGTTTCCATTTTAAATCTTAAAACAATAACAGTGCCATCACTCTGTGTTTCATATTTTCTACAAGAAATTCAATGCATTTTAAAAAGTGTTAATTTTTTACTTAGGCATTATTTATTACATAAAATATTATTCAGACCGAATCGTAAAATAATTTTTGTATAACCTGAAAGTTGTAATGTTAAAGGGAGCTTTACAGCACTTTTCCATGTATCTACTTCTAAACATGTCATGGCTACAAATAATTGCTCTAAACTATGTTAAAGTCACAACTATATGAAAGTCACAATGACAAGAAATTCACAGATAGACCAAATCTTCCAAAAATTACTTTCCAGGGTAGTTTAGAACTTATTTGTAGCCAATCATTGCTTATGTAACCTTCTTCAAATTGTTAGACCTCTGTAATCCCTAGATTTCATTTCACAGCTGAAATGAGGTTAATGATGTATTGGTTGCTTATATGTAGTTAAGATTAAATGACATGAAATCTCTAAAGTGCCCAGAATACTTAAAGACTTTATAAAAGAACCGTTTGAAATACTGCTTCCTCATAATAGCCACTGATTTCCTCATGATTTTAGAGTAGCAAGTCTTTTTTTAACAGAATGCTGGTTGATACTATAAAAGACAGCCTATCTTCAATTAGATAACCTATGGAAAAAGAGTCTTTTTTTTTTCCAAACAACTGAGAGCTAAAATTTGTCACATTCTGATAAGAGTCATTTCCAAAAGGAAATGCCATTTTTGAAATAATTCTTTGGAGAGTACATGCTTTCTGGGGATACACTCCATGTCTTTGTCTCCATTGAGAAAGAATGACTGACAAATGTAAGGTGTATATTTTCCTCTGCGTTTCAAGAGGTTATCCTTCAGGGTGATTGTAGGCTCTGTAAAATGTTGATAACAGCCTGTCAGAGTGATGTGTTTACATTGATTTTTCATCCAGCAAGCCGCATACATATTGTTTAAAGTGAGGGTCTTTCAGAGCAGCTTTCCGCAATTTGAACAAATCACCATCACACACATACACATACAAAAAAAAAAAAACCTGAAAGATAAAAGTCCAAAGGCTCATATCACAATCATTCTAAAGATGTCATGACTTCTTGCAAATGTTCTTTCAATGGGTAATTTTATAACAAAAGCAAAAGGAAACCAAAAAAAAAAAACTATTTCACTTAACCAATCATAATCTTGGACTATTTCATAAAACAATCTGACTTTTAATTAAAAGGAAAATGCTTATAAATAT
Source organism: Pachyuromys duprasi (assembly GCA_028658305.1). Lineage (NCBI taxonomy): Eukaryota > Metazoa > Chordata > Mammalia > Rodentia > Muridae > Pachyuromys > Pachyuromys duprasi. Next base: position 61,462,377 of record CM053743.1, read on the forward strand.
CAAGAAATATTTATCATTAAAATATATTTAAGTGGCTGAAAACTGGCTGGCTGAAAATTCTTGGATTTTAACACATTTTTCACTATTATTAATATTATTACAATTTATTTACTTTTTATCCCAGTTGTAGGCCCCTTCCTTGTCTCCTTCCAATCCCACACGTCATGCTTCTCCCCTAGTCCACTGGTAGGGGAAGTCTTCCTCCCTGACTGTCTGAACCCTACCCTATCAGGTCCCATCAGCGTGGCCTGGATCCTCTTCCTCTGTGAGCTGGCTAGGTACCCCCCCACACACACACACACTGAGAGAAGTGATCAAGGAGCAGGCAACCAAGCTCATTTCAGAGACTGTCTCTTCTCCCCTTACTAGTGCACCCACGTGGAGGCTGAGCTGTCTATGGGCTACATGTGAGCAAGCGGTCTAGGACTTCTTTTTGCATGGTCCATGGTTGATGTATCAGTCTCTGCGGTACCCCTCTCCCTGGGCCCAGCTACTAGCTCAGGAGGTAGAGCATGAGGCAGTTAACTCATTGTTTAAAGTTTATTTATTTACTTTACTTACAAGGGGCAGAACCCTCCCTCCTTTCCTCCCAAATCCCCCTTCCTCCTTCTTTCCCCTTCTGCTTTTCCTTCCCCTCTTTCCCCAGAAAAGGTGAGCCCGTATCCTCCCTGCCACCCTTATCAACCCTCCTCTGCACATCAAGTCACATCAGGACTGCGCACATCCTCATCCGCTGAGGCCAGGCAAGGCAGCCCTGCCAGGGGGGAAGTGATCCAAAAGCAGGCAATAGAGTCTAGAGTCCCACTCACACGAAGACCAAGCTGACCACTGGTCACATATGTGCAGGGAATCTATGCCTAGACCATGCATACTCCTTAGACGGTGTCTCTGTCTCTGTAAGCCCCCAAGGTTCTGTATCCTCCTCCCTCGTTTCCCTCCCATCCCACTCTCCCTTCCTCATCTCCTCCCATGGCCCTCCACAAGTACACTGATAGAGGTGATGCTCCTCCCCTTCCATCTGACCCTAGCCTATGGAGTCTCATCAGAACTAAGTCATGATATTTTAACATACGGTTTTCTTTCAAACATGGACTTTAGAAGATGTCAGTGGGAAAGAAATGAAAACAAATTATAGAACCTGGTGAGATGGTTTAGTCCTTATTGTCTAACATGACAGAAATCTGAGCAAATATTGCAGAGATAAAGTTTTCAGGAACATAAAGACCAACAGTTTGAGGAACATTTTTTTTTCCCTCCGAGCATACAAAAGAGTGGAGCTTTTGTTAAAAACAGAAACATAACTCAGTCTTCTTCTGTAGAAGCTTCTTTGTGTGGAGTCTGAGTACAGAATGCTTTATCATCAGTAAGGCAATGAAAATGTAAAAATGTCCTTTTGGGGTTGGCATTCTGCCCAATATGTCGTTTTGGGGACAATTAATGTATTCTTTATCATTCTTTGACTAGCTATAGATCACTCACCCACAATCCTTCTAAGCATGTTAAACTAAAAACCATTTTGTTAATATCACATGCATCCATTAGCATCCAGAACAGGTACTAATATGTTTTATTCTCCTTCTTACACAACTACATCTTCAGTAATTTTTTCTCTTATAGATCACTTCCAACTGGAGCTCTAATATTTAAATAGTGTAATAAATACGTGAAACTCTAAGATTATCAACATCATAATTGTGACTAAAATGATCTCAGCACTATTTTAATGGACTTCATAACAACATTCCAATATGAAAGTACATCTTTTATACTGTATATAGAAATGTACTCTTATCTTTTTATAATAGGCTTACATTTTTAGTTAGATGACCTTTTGTTTGATCAATTTCTCTCTCTCTCTCTCTCTCTCTCTCTCTCTCTCTCTCTCTCTCTCTCTCTCTCTCTCTCTCTTTCTCTTTTGCTTTTTGGTCTCCTCCATGATTTGGAACCAATAATACTCTTCACTACTTTAGAGGACATGAACATAAAACCATATAGTCTACAAACCTAGGTGAAAACCAATTACTACTTTTCTCATAAAGGAACCTAGCAATCGAATGACTCCTAAAGAAATCTTTCTATACATACAGATCAGTATCTCACTCAGTCATCCTTAGAGAGGCTTCCTTCTGCAGTAGAGAATACATGTGAATACCACATTTTGAAACTCTAAGGACAGAAATCAGTGACTTTGTGTTGAAAATAATGAACCAAAAAGTACAAAAGGCAAGAGAGAGAATCCTAGAGAAGATGATATATTGACAACAAATCCCCTGTTACCTACTGTTTTTATATTTAATTGAAATTTTCTTAAGTGTTTAAAATATATTGCCATTTAAGATTATCATATTTAAAATGCTGTCGTACTTTTTAATTTAAATTTTTAAATTGATTCACGTTACATCCCTATTTTAGTCCACTCTCTCATCTCAGGCTTGCAGAAGATTAGACTGTATAGAAACTAGAAGCTTCCAGGCCTAGGCCTAGGGACAGTTTAATAGAAATGCCTTGGAATCAGCACATGTCATGTATGACTCTCATTTCATCCCTTCTTCTGAGGAATTAAAAACAGCATTTACATACTTGACTAGACATCAAATTTATGTTCTTTCTCACTTTCATCCCTCTTTCTGAACTGAAAAAGAAAATCAAACCAGGAAAACATTAAGACAAAAATACCCAAGGGGGGGAAAAAACTACATATATACAACAAACAAACAAGTTGTTGGTGTACTTTTAAAAAACTTTTATTTACAACTTTTACATTGCTTTCTCTCTATACCATCCCAATCACTTTCAAACTCTTCAACATCTCAACACCTGGTAGGAGAGAAAAAGGGTAAGTAGGAGAGGGGGCATAGTTCTTTTAGTGTTTCCTGCTGGTGAAGGTCATTGGGTTCCTTGGAGCCAGTCCAATCCTCGTTTCAGATCTTCAACTTCTTGTGGCACTGCAACAACAGCAACTAGGAGCTGTGGGGGTGGGGGTGGGGGCGAGTGGGGGTGGAAGGAAGCAGCAGCAACCTTGTTCTTTCTCAGAGCTCCGAGTTCTCTCTGGGCTCTGGTACTTATTCTTTTTCCAGAGTCTTCATAATTAAACTATCTGCAGCTGGCAAAGAGCTCCTCTCAGAGCCAACATGAGGCAAATAATTTGCTGCTGTGGACTGTCTGAGTCAGTCCCACATCTCACACCTGTAATTAAAATAAAAATATAATCAGAACAACAGACAAACAAACCCAACTGTCCAACCAAACAAAAAGCTTCACGTTGTTTTGTGTTGGCCAATCCAGGATAAATGACTTTACCTGGCATCTGGTTAACATAACCAGGAACGCCACCACATTTAAGGCAGTGACTTTTTCTGTAACAAAGGTTATCAATTATAGAAAGCTTCTACGCTAGCAGAGGGGACACATGCTTACTTTCCATCTCCCCGCCAGCACTACTTCTGGCCTGAACCTGTACTTGTACCTTCTGTCACAGTGCCTGTGAGTTCACATAAATCCTATTGTGACTGGAAGATATTGTTCCTTGGAGCCCAAATATCACCTCTGATGCTTTCATTATTTCATCTTTCTTTTTAACATAAATACCTGTGCATTGAAAATTGGGGCTTGATGAAAAGATACCATTTACAACTGAATACTACAAAATTTCTCACTCTCTTCATAAGGTCATTTTGAATAACTGTGTTATTTTCCATCTCCTGCAAGAAGAAACTTCCCACATGAGGGTTGAATGAGGCACCAGTCTATGAGAATAGCAATATATTGTTAGGAGTCATTTCATTGCTTTTCTCTTTTAACAGAATAATAATAGTAGGTTTTAACCTAGGCTCACAATTTTCCTTTTCCCCAGTTTTTGACCACTTTAGCAATTTCAATATTGGTTCATTCTGATGGAATGGACATAAATCCAATAAAATTGTTGTTTGTGACTCCTATAACAATTCTGCCACTATTACACCACTAAATTTTGCACACAGATCACTGTTGTAGGGCACCACATATGTAGCTTTGTAATATTGATGATTACCTTTTTTCTGGAGTGGAGTGGAGAGTGCCAGCCAGCCCTATTAATTCTAGTCAGTAGGTCTGATGCTTGTGATTAGGTGTCACCACAACGTTTCCATTTTCAACGGCACTATAAATTGTTATCCTTGGCCAATAGGGCTTTACCACCAGTGTGTGGAAAACAATCAAGAGCCTTGGCAATACCCTGAAGTATGGCAGGTCCAGTTTACACTTTTACCAACGATTCTACAAGATATAAATCATTCCTGGATCTAGAAGTTTTATTTGGTGCTGTATCATCTTTAATTATGACATTTTCTCCACCATTATATGATGACTCATTTTAGATTACGTTCATATATATTAGGAGGGTCCTACAGTAACAGGTCTTTCAAATGTTCTTTAGTGTTAGGTGATCTTAACATATTTTCTCCTTTAACCTCCTCATGTCTCCCCTCCTTTTACAGGACTATTTAATTGCGCAGAAAACAGCATGTGCTTTACACCTTTATGCCTTTCACTTTTCCTTCTAAATTACACAGTGGTCACTGTGTTTGGCAAATGGAGACATTTTTAAATTTATGTTTTTTTATTAATAACTATTAATTGACTTTGTATCCCAGCTGTAGCCCCCTCCCTCATCCCCTCCCAATTCCACTCTCCCTCCCTGTTCTCCTCCCATGCCCCTCCCCTAGTCCACTGATAGGGGAGGTTCTCCTCCCTTTCCATGTGACACCAGCCTATCAGGTCTCATCAGGACTGGCTCCATTGTCTTCCTATGTGGCCTGGTAAATCTGCTCCTCGATCAGAGGGAGGTGATCAAAGAGCCAGCCACTGAGTTCATGTCAGAAACAGTCCCTGTTCCCTTTACTAGGGTACCCACTTGGATACTACAATCCCATGGGCTACATCTGTGCAGGCATTCTAGGTTATCTCCATGCACGGTCCTTGGTTAGAGTATCAGTCTCAGAAAAGAACCCTGTGCTGTGATTTTTTCGTTCTGTTGTTCCTTGTGGAGCTCCTCTCCTCTCCAGATCATTCATTACCACTTCTTTCATAATTGTCCCTACACTCTGCCCAAAGTTTGTCAATGAGTCTTAGCATCTGCTTTGATACCCTGCTGGGTAGAGTCTTTCAGAGGCCCTCTGTGGTAGGCTCCTGTCCTATTCCGTTTTCTCCCTTTCCACTGTCCATTCACTTTGCCTTTATGAATGAGGATTGATCATCTTACCCTGGGTCCTCCTTCTTTTTTAGCTTCTTTAAATGTACAGATTTTAGTATGTTTATCCTATACTATATGTCTAATATCAACTTATAAGTGAGTATATATCTTGTGTGTCTTTCTGCTTCTGGGTTACCTCACTCAGGATGATTTTTTCTAATTCTCACCATTTTCCTGCAAATTTCATGATTTCCTAGCTTTTAATAGCTGAGTAGTATTACATTGTGTAAATGTACCACAATTTCTGTATCCATTCCTCAGTTGAGGGACATCTGTGTTGTTTCCAGATTCTGGCTATTACGAACTTGGTTGAGCAAATGTCTGTGTTGAATACTTGAGCATATTTTGGGTATATGCCAAGGAGTGGTATAGCTGGATCTTGAGGTAACATTATTCCTAATTGTCTGAGAAAGCACCAGATTGATTTCCAAAGTGGTTACTGACCTTTACACTTACAAAACATTTCCTTGTAATTGGCCTCAAAATTTTATAAGAAAGAGATAAATGGGGATAAAGACAGAGATGTAAACATAGAGAAAGGATGAGAGAGAAATGATAATCTGTTTTGATTATATTAGACATGAAACTGGCCTCTACACTTTGAAGTTTTCTCTTTTCCAATCTCTACAACTATGGCTAATATTTTCAAAAAGTGAAACATGAGAGATATTGGATGCATTTTTTCCTTGAGTGGGAGATAGGAGCCAAGTTTTGGTACAATATGTATATTAGAAATGTCTAACCTCATGAAGCCTGAAACTCCCTATCCATGTATATTCTGACTAAACCATTTTTGGCTAGGGCCTGGAGAATATCACTTTCATATTGCCCCAAATTCTCATAGTGTTGGCATACACTGAGGTATTAGATTTCTCCTGAGATACATTTTTATATTTTGCACTTTTCCCAAAGAAATTGTCTCTCTCAATGAGATATTAAATTCACTTGCATATGATATTATAAGGTGTTTCAATAGAACTTTTAATTTTCTATTTCAGGAAGTATAATTCCCCTTCTTTTTTTAGTCTTGAATATTTTTACATATGTTTTAAATGTAAGTTTTGAATATTATACAATATTTTGGTTTAAAAAGGTTTTTCATAGTTTTAGAGATGTTCTGAGACCTCTTAAATATTATTTTCTATGCAACACGTTCAGATTTTATTTTAAAATTTAAATTGTTTTTGTTTGAATTCTCTGTTCTCTGTTGAGAAACAAATATTATTAGATACTTGCTACCAGGATAGATATATTTTCATTGCATACGTGTGTGTTTGTGTGTGCCTGCATGAGGAATTCAAAGGACAATCTCCAATGTCTACCTCTCTCTCTTTCTCTCTACCTCTATCTTGTTTTCTTCCTCCTGCAATCTCGTTCTTTCTTTCTTTCTTTCTTTCTTTTTTTCTTTCTTTCTTTCTTTCTTTCTTTCTTTCTTTCTTTCTTTCTTTCTTTCTTTCTTTCTATCTATCTTTCAACAGTTCTCTCTTTTTTTCTGTAATATTTCAAAAAAGTCCAGAGCTCCATGGATCTAAGTATCTCACCACTAATGCAATTACAAACTTTACCACTGTAACTGGCCTTTTCACATGGGTTCTGGTTACATGAACTCTGGTTCTTACACTTATGAGACAAGAACTTTACCCACCATAATTCTAACCCTGATTTCCTTTTGTCTGTTTACAAACAATGATTATGTAAGGCCTATCTATCTGAACACACTTTCAAACCCTCCTATGCTTTCTCTAAGTCTTTAGTTTGTTATTTTTGATGTTCTGTGGCAATTGCCCTCTTCACTCAGGGAACACCTCCAATATATTTCCTTCATTGCTATTCAAGAGATTATCTTCCCATAACAAAACTTCAAATGATAGCAATGTTTGTTGCTCAACTCTGAAGACTATACGTATCTCTTTCTCTTAGTCAGAAATTTTCATTTACTTGTAGCACATTACAATTCCACTGCCCAGCTGAGATTTTTGAACTCTAAATAGATTCAGTCAACCATTGTGTTAAGATTTCCACTTGATGTCCCATTAATCTTCAGAGTCATGTAATGCAAATGTATTTAAGTTTCATTATTATTCTATGTCCAATTACATGATCTTTCTACATTCCTAATCTCAAATTATAGTAACAACAAAGTATCTCTCTACTTTCCAAGTTAGAAACATGAATCGCTAATGTTAATATATGTTCAGCTATCATTTCCATGTCACAACATTCTGTCACTTTTATTTCATGATTAACTAAAAAATTCTGTGTTTTCACCATAATGTCTATAGCTAAGCCATACTTTCCTAAATGGAATTATTGCAATGGTATTAATACCTTTTGCTATCTAAAGACCAATCTACTTATTAGTCATCTAATTTTAGGAACATGTTCTTTATAAATTTTTCATTTTATTTTTATTAATTACAGTTTATTCACTTTGTATCCCAGCTGTAGCCTCCTCCCCATTCCCTGTCAATCTGACTCTCTCTCCCTCTTCTTCTCAAATGCCCCTCTCCTAAACCAATGATAAGGGAGGTCTTCCTCCTCTTCCATCTGACTCTAATCTATCAGGTCTCATCATTGTCTTCATTGTCATCCTTGGCTTCATTGGCTTCCTCTGTGGCCTGCTAAGGCTTCTCCCCCATTAGGGGGAGGTGATCAAAGAACCAGCCACTGAATTCATGTCAGAGACAGTCCCTGCTTCTATTACTGGGTAACTCTCTTGGACACTGAGGTGCTATGGGCTACTTCTGTCCAGGGGTACATTTACACAATGGAATACTACTCAGCAATTATAAACAAGGAAATAATGATCTTTTTAAAATGTGCAATAGAATAATAGTGAGTTCTAAAATGAGTATAATTATTTTATGAGGAATGTGGCCAACCCATATACATTTCTTTCAATAACAAGAATGATATTTTTTTGTTTAAATTTTTCTCGCAAACAAAATTTACAGTTTTCTATCTTCCCCAGGAAATTCTACTCATCTTAAAACAATTTAATCTAACACAAACTCTTCAGGAATTCAAAGACGGATGAACGGACTCTTGTGTATGTTAGCAATTGTCTTTTATGAAATGCTACCAGCCAAATTCACTTGGGGTTACAGGTGTAAAATTTTAAAATGATTATGTAATGATGAATATATTGAAATATAGTAAACTAATTATGATGTTTGCTTTTTAATAATTTATGATTAGAAAAGCTTTATACATAAACATTCAGTTATCTCAGAAGATGTTTTAAAAGCAATTGACAGAAAACCAAAACAACAACAAAAAAGATATTTCCTAATTTTATTGGAGCTAATGGTAAATCTCATAATTTATGGCAATCACCATTTTCTTCCTCCTCCAACTCATTCTCTTCCTCTTCAATCTTTGTTCTTTAGTCTCATTATATAGCCCAGTATGGCTTAAAATATGTGATCCTCCTTCCTCAACCTATTGAGTACTTGAGTACTTGGATAAAATGTGTGTGTCACCATACTTAGATGCATTAAATTTAACTTTCAAGAGACTATTTTTCATTAATATAGAACATAGGAACTCCATCACAATTATTTCATTGCTATACTATTATTTTATTTTACCAAACAATAAAATAGAAGTCTTTGGTTATTTTTTATTATTCTTTATTTTTGTGGATTATGAAAACTGTAATTTTCCTCTTTTCCCTTTCTAAATAATTCCATATTCCACACCCACTTTATACTTTCTTTTTCAAATCTATGACCCTTTTTTCTTTAATTTCTGTTACATGAATATATTTATACATACATAGACACACAATTATAAATACACAAATACAACTTGCTCAGTTAATTTTTTATTAAATATTATTTTTTATATTAATTACAGTTTATTTACTTTGTATCCCAGCT
>CM053743.1:61471587-61487413 GCA_028658305.1 Pachyuromys duprasi
GGAGGTCAAAGAGCCAGCCACTGAGTTCATGTCAGAGACAGTCCTGTTCCTCTTACTAGGGAACCCACTTGGATACTGAGCTGTCATGGGCTCCATCCAAGCAGGGATTCTAGGTTATATCATAATGTTTCTTGTATATACATATTTTAGAGCTGACCATTGGTACTATATAATGTTTTTGCTATATCCTGGAAAAGACTTTCTCTTGCTCTTCTTTCCTTGGCATTTCCCAGCTGCCTCTAGAGTTGAAACCTCCTGAGCTTTCTCCATCTACCTTAACATATCTCTAGGTGTATTCCCTGTTCATCTCATGTTTAAGCAGTCATATTAGTGAGAGTTCATTAATGTAATTTGTGACATTACTATTTGGCATATTTTCACAGAAAATTCCTCATTCTTCTGGCTTTTGCAATCTTTCAACCTACTCTTCTGCCATAATCCCTTCTATTTATATCCAGGATTTGTGTTATATACATATCAATGTGTGCTGAGCTCTACAATTTTCCATTTTGATCTTTTGTGGGTTTTCTATCATGATTTCCTTCTGCTACAGAAACAGAAATTTCCATTATGGTATATGATATCTACACGTAGGTGTGAGTACACAGACATATTTAGAATAAATTTAGAAATTTTTCTGATTTAGTAAAATGACACATGTAGGTTTGCCTCCACAATTTATAATTTCACAGTCCTGCACAATTTTCTAGCTTTCCAGTACCAGACATAATTTCCCTCTTTCTGAGTGGGTAATCTTTTGTTTCCAAAGAAGTAATAGTTTCACTATCACTATGATTAATATTGTCTAATCAGTGATGTTCTGTCTAATTTGTGCTGTTCTTAATAAAATTTAAGCTATGAATCAATTCAATGTCAAATGTAAACATGGATAAGTCAGAAATGTGACTGTAAGTATATGTGAATGTAATCATGTCATATTATATTACATCATAAAATGTATATATATATATTAAAGGCATAATAGCTTCACAATTTATAAATGTTATTTTAAAATGTTATTGTCAAGAGCAAGTATAATAGAGATGTAGCAATGGAAATTGGTAAATACAATCAAGAGGCAATGTTATGATTGCCTAGTCGTCGTAGTGTAACCGGAATAACTACTGAATAAAGAACCATAACTGTTTACTTGTATTGACACAGTGCTTGTCATCATGATGTGGTTCTTATCGAATGGATACATAGCACAGTGGTGAAGAACCAGTACTGCTCTCAGAGAAGACACCAAGTTCATTCGCACCATTATTGTCAGACAGGTGACATCCTTATGTAACTCCATTTCCAAAATAATTGACATCTTTTTCAGAACTACACAGGGAGTGAAATCATGTACCCTAATTCACATGCAGACAAAATTCCACATATATATATATATATATATATATATATATATATATATATATATGTAATTGAAATTACAGAAAGAAGTCTTTTAAAAGTTTAAGTGAACATAAGTTAAACAATATATAATGAATATCTCTTGAAGCTATCATGTTTAGCATAGGCAAGAAAATAATGACAAATATGACATTTTCATAACAGCCAAAAATATAGTGTTATGAGAACATATAAAAGAGTTTGAATTCACTTTTAAAATTGGACTTATGATAAGTACATTTAAGATATCAGAATATAGTAATATGTAAGTACAGTTCTTGAAATTATATTTTTTATCCCTAACATCTACCTGCTCTATTATTAATTTTAGTAACAGCCCCTTAGGTTATCACTGTTGAGGTCTCTGCCCTCCAGGATATAATGGAAAACCAAGGAGAAATGAAAGGATGATAGCCAGGGAAGATGGTCAAACTGATGAAACATTCTTCAAGTAAACCAGGTCTGCTCAATATAGACCAAATTACAATGGATGTTCTGACTTTTCACTGCATAATGAACAGTGCAAATTAATAACTTAAATAATAATTTTAGATTTAAGGTAATTTAAGTAGTAAAAAGTATTATTACATGTCATTGATAAAAGCATTATATACTTCTTTAAGATATTAAAATTTCTTCATTAATTTAGTTATATGATTTGAATATAAGTGAAATTGTATATAGTTAATGAAAGCATCTTGAGAGAGAAGGTATATAGACATCAGTCAGCCACAACACATAGTAAAGATATATGAAATATTTGAGCTTCAATTAGGATACCATGTATTTTAGATTTTAGGTTCAGATGTTAAGAATTTAATGTTATTTCCTGCTTGATTTCTGTAATTATTTAAATGCCCCTTAGAGTTTTTACATTCAAACTACATAGGATGTAAATGTTTGCTGTGTTCTATTGTATACTTAGAATGAGTAGAAATATATAAATTTACATCAATAAAGAATTAAGTATGAAGTCTATATACAGCTAACAGTTTGCTTTGAGTCTCAGTAGGAACTTTAGAATTAAATTTTTGAACTGTTGACTTTTAGATACTAAAAGATTCACAAAGCAAAATGTTCAATAACGATATAGCATTGAATCTAGGAATGTGGAAAAAAATTGTGTTTTGAATGGGAAATACCTCCCACAGATACTCATGCCTACAAATATGGCTCCAAGTATGTGGTGCTAATTTCAAGGGTTATGGAAATGTGTGGTCTTGTTACAAGTGGATGGCTTTGTATTGCTTAAAATGTTTACCTGACCATCAGAATTCCATCAGAATGTGTTTACACCACAACAGTGAAAACTGATCTGCTATTCAGAAGTGAGTATTCTCCCTGCCATAATATGCTGATACATCTGAATCTTTAGGTCAAGCTACAGCCTTCTGACAATGACTTGTTTTGTCAAGAATTTTCGTCATAATGAGTTCCAACTAAAGTAAATTGAAATAATTAAAATTTGACCCATTAATAGGTATTAAGACAGCTATTGAAAATAATATAGATTTAAATAACTACAATATTTTTTCAGTCACTGCAAACAATTTTTTCATATTGAAATTCTAAGAAACTTTAATGGAGATACTCAGTTCTCATTCAGGAGGACAAATGTGATAGACACTGGAAGCAGAAGACAGGGAATGGGACAGGAGCCTACCACAAACGGCCTCTGAAAGACTCTACTGATCGAAGGTTTGAAGCAGAGGCTGAGCCCCATGGCTAAACTTTGGTTAGAGTGCAGGTAATCTTATGAAAGAAGAGGGAGAAAGAAAGACCTGGATGGGTCAAGAACTCCAAAAGGAGACCACAGAGCCAATAAAACTGAGCCCTGGCGGCCATGCAGACACTGATACCTCAACCAAGGACAAGCATGGAAAGGACCTAAAGCCTCGGCTCAGATGTAGCCCATAGACTCGGTCTCCAAGTGGGTTCGCAAGTAATGGGAACAAGGACTGTGTCTGACAGGAACTCTTTGATCACCTCCTGCTGGGGCGTGCAGCCTTGGTAGGCCACAGAGGAAGATAATACAACCAGTCTTAATGAGACCTGATAGGCTAGGTTCAGATAGAAGGGGAGGAGGACCTCCCTTATCAGTGGACTAGGGGAAGGGCATGCATAGGAGAAGAAAAGAAGGGAGAAGAAGAGGGATGGGGACACATCTGGGATAGAAATTGAATAAATTGTAATAAATGAAAATAATAAAAAAATTAAAAACAGTGAGCATATTTGTTTCTTAATAAAATTATTACTGATTATCTTTCAAAAGTGATTTATGTTTCACTAATTCAATGATGTCTCAACCTATTGTTTGGAACACATATTTAAAGCTTTAGAATCTATAAAAGATTCAGTAAAGTCTCTCTTGATGTTCAATTATTGTAAACAATCTTAAACAGATATAAAAAGCAATTACCAGAAAGCATGAGTAGCAAGAATAAATACAAATAATAGCAGAAGCTCATGCTCTCTCAGCATGATTCTGTTAAACACTGTCTATAAATAACTAAATAGGCTTTCTAATGTGTTACTAGAGAAATGTGCTTACAGAGAAATTTCTTGTGATGTGCAATTGCAAGCAGAACATGTTAGGCTTCTGTACCAATTTACTATATATTATTTTCTAAAGTAAAACTAGTTTTCCCCAAATATTGTGTATTTAAGACTATAGAACTTGCATATATTGTGATTAAATCTAAAGATTTTGAGTTCATTTGGAAACAGGGCAACAATTTGACAGGAATTTTGAATAGGTGTAGGATATAAAATCTTTAGGGAAAATTAAGTCAAACATCATTATTCCTATAATTATAATGTAAAAAGTCTAACTTAATTTTTTCATTCTAATTTCTTTTTATTGTCCCATTGATTTACTAACTTAAAATTTTAAAAGGCTACAAGCTGATAAAAATTACCTTTGTGAAGTAAAGGATACATATTTATATTGTTAAAACACACTCAAATGGTAAAGTCATTATCAAGTTTGTTCCTTAGGTATTAAAATGAAGAATAGGTCAATGTCCACAATTTGAAAATTTAAGTAATATATATAATTTAACCAGTTAATTAAAAAACAGTGGACATGGTCTCTCAGATAGATTTATGGATGAAGAACTGATAATTTGGTATCTTTAAAAGTATTCTATCTAGTATCAGAGAAAAGAAGATGCTGAGAATCATAATCAGACCTTGAGCAGAGTGCAGAGAATCATATGAAAGAAGGGGGAGTTAGTGTGACCTGGAGAGGACAGGAGCTCTGCAAGGACCAAATATATCAGGGCACAGGGGTCTTTTCTGAGACCGTTTCTCCAACCAAGGACCATGCATGGATATAACCTAGAGCTCCTACTCAGATGTAGCCCATGGCATCTCAGAATCCAAGTGGGTACCCTAGTAAGGGGAACAGGGACCGTTTCTGATAAAAACTCAATGGCTGGCTTTCACCTCCCCCTTCCCCCAAGGGAGGAACAGCCCTGCTAGACCACAGAGGAGGACATTGCAACCAGTCCTGAAGAGACGTGATAAATTAGGGTCAGATAGAAGGGAAAGAGGACATCTCCTATCAGTGGGCTTAGAGAGGGGCAGGGAGGAGATGAGGAAGAGAGGGTGGGATTGGAAGGGAAGAAGGGAGGGGTCTATAGCTGGGATACAATGTAAATAAGCTGTAACTAATATAAAAAATAAAAATTTAATTAAAAAATAAAAATTTCCACTAAAAAAACTTAAAAATCCCAGTATTAAACTTCAGGAAATAAATATGTTAAAAAGAAAAATTATGAGCTTTGTCCGATGATGGACTGTCTTTCCTGTGGCTGCTTATGACTTTTAGAACCACTTGGCAACACTGGGGATTGCCAGACCTCATGTCATTCCTTGCCAGAGGCCCTTTAAGCATCCCACATGGCACAGAGACACAGTTAACTTTCGGTTCCTCCTTTGGCCAGCACCAATGGCTGTTGTTGCTATCACACCTACTTATACTAGTTCCAGCCTCCAAACCCAGCTTGGACCACATGTTATGTACTCAACCCACCCTGATTCAGGTCACAGAATTAATCCTGTTCTCTAACATATATACCCTGTATCACCATATATAAAATGTTATTTTTGTTTGTATATATGCATATATATGTATATATGTTCTCACCATATGTATTATATGTTTATAAAATATATATTATAATATACTATAAATTATATATCATATAATTTCATTATGACATGAATATAGAAAATAGTCAATAAATCATGGCAGAACGATCTCTAAATCTATCATAAATAATAGGTCTTCAGATATGAAATATTGACATGAAAATCCCTAACACTAGACCAGAGAAAAATTACGACTAATCACAAAATTTCTCAGATTTTTCTATATATTTGATATACTCCTTCATTTATAAAAGCATGTTTCAAAATATACAATAATCGGTACATACAAGAGTTTATAAATGCAATTTTTTATCTATTACAAAGAATAAGATAGCAATAATTCAGTTCAGTAGCTATGATACAATTTACTTGTGGTTGAACATAATAAATGATTATGCATCCTTAAAAATCTCATTTAGAACACAGATGACATTTTTAAAAGAAAACTTGTTGAAATTAAATAATTTTGCATATTAATATGTCATACTTTTTGGTAGCACTCTTTTGATTTTATAACAATCATTTGATTTAGCATCTATCGATTCTGTTTCCACACGTATTACCTTTTCCTTTACACAGCTGAAGAACTTCTATTTACAAATAAGGAGCTGTCACAAATTCGGCAACAAGGAAGAATGAGAAGATGAATCTGAAAGTGTACTCTGAACAGAAGAGTAAAGGCAGGAGCACTCATGATCAGCTCTTTGTCTCCCAATTCTGCCCTACTTCTCAGCCCATAACCACTGTGCGTCATCTTACTCCCACAATTTTTTTTCATTATTTTAATCTTCCTTTTTATGAGCCATTATTTGTACAAATTGAAAAATGCGATATTACGTTTTATTCTGATATTTATTACTTCCTGAGGAAATCCAACTTAGAAAATTAGCTCTCAAGAGTGAACACAGATGAATTTAATTTTGTCAACTTCTTTGTTTCTCTCTTTATCAATATTGTCTTTCTTCCTTTGGGGTCTTAACCATAAGGAACATTTGTTAGTGTCTCTCCTAAGGCAACAACTTTCAGTTTCAAGCTGATGTTATCTGTGCAACTGTCTTTTGTCTCCATAATATACCGAATTAGCTTCAAATTGGCTGAAAACCTCTTGCTGTCTGTTCCTATAATTGAACTTCCCAGAACCCATCCCATTTTTTTTTCTTTTTAATTCTCGCAAGTGGTAACTAACCATAGGGATTTTTTTTCCTTGGGCCTTCAAATTTATTTTGGAGAGGATTTTCACTCCTCTCTTATAAATGTTGGATGAGCTTGTTTTGGGGATGTGTTAAAACTCTTACTACTTTCTTTATTACACTTCCCCTTTACTGTACCAAGTATACAATAATATAAGTGACACGATTGTGTTCATTTCTACGAGTATGTTCAAACTCTAGGTAACCTAAGAAAGAAAACAATAATACTCTTGTTGTGCCAGGTTCACAAACCCCAAAAGACCAGGAACAAATAGATTCCGCTGTAAATACATGAGGTTTTTGTTTATTAAAAGTTAAAAGCTGCAGCTCAGGACCACAGCCCCCGCTGCCAAAGCGGCGAGAGCCATGAGCCCTATCCACAAAGCGGTGAGAGCCAAGAACCTCACGTTCAGGGTAGTTTGCTTAGTTAAAGATTCTGTCCTTCATGGCATGCCCAAGGCAGGGGTGTTTCCTGCCTGGCAAGCAAATGCTACATTTTGAATTGATTGGCTAAAGGAAGGTCCCAAACCTATCAATCAATTGGTGCTTCTCCCTAGGGAGATGGGCCAGTTTCCTAGCAACTGTAGCTCTAGTGAGTAGGGAACTGTAAGGTGAGCTTTCCCCCTTGTCCATCCATCTAGTTTAGGACTTAAACTTTAATAACCACTGATTTTTAATCTTTTGGTCTCTCACTCTAATTCATTACATTTACTCCAAACAAGAACTTCAAACTTCTTATAATATTGTACTTTGCTAGAAGGTTCCTTTATTATTACATTATACCCAAATGTAATTTCAGAAGTTCTATTACTTTTGGTTTGAGGGGGGAATTATATTAATTACAAATAGTAATGAGCATTTAAAGGACATCTTTAAATGTACATGTCTAGAATATAAATTGAGAGTTTTCTTTACTCTGCCTGCCTGTAACCATTGTCCTTGTCACCACCCCTCCACAATTGGCCCCATGCAGTCTCCAGTACACTCTTAACTCTGTTGTAAAATATGTGTACATACTCTTATATGTCTACATAAACTTAGGATCTATTGATGAAAAATATATTTGTATTCCTTAGTGTGATTTAATATGATAATCTCCAGTTATCTCTAGTATTTTTTTCTTGTATTGACCTAATTTTGGTTTTCCTTTGGGGCTGGATAAAATTCCAAGCTTAATTTTCTTCATATAGACCTCTGTGGCCACCTACATTGGTTCTCCAACTTAGCTAGTGTGAAAAGCTATTGCAGAAAATATCACTGCAGAATGATTAATGGAGTATGTTAGTTGAGGAACTCTTTTTATAACTTAATACCAAAGAATGTCATAGGTGGAAATGATGTTATGACATCACCTTAGGACATTTGAAAAATAAGTTGTCTTTAGACCTGTTGAGGTAATTAATATTTTTGATTGATGACCAATCAAAAATAATGGACCGTCTGAAATGGATTTATTTATTGTCCTCAAGAAGGAAAGATATTTGATCTAAGTGCTGGGAGCTGCTGTTTTAGCAGCTCCTTTGATATTTAAATCTCAATGGAAAGACCTGTTTTACCAGGCCTTCTCCAGAGTCAGTAAAGAATTTCCAAGTCCATCTCCTTTTGTTTGTGACAGCAGGTGGGATAGCTTGACAAAATCACACCTCTTGTTTCACCTCCTTGTGAATTTAACTCATTGCACAGAGCTGTTTTTACTCTGGCTTAAAAGGAGTCTGAAATAAAGTCAGGTGTCTAGTCTAGTCTCCACTAGAGCCTCTCGGAAAGGTGCCATGTGTTGTGCGTTAGCTTATTAATTTTAATCCTCACTCCTGATTCAAGAACCGTTCGACTCTGCTGGTGGGCTCTGGCATCTAAGATATAGGTATCATGTAAGGTTTTACACCAATGTAAGTAATTTCAGGAAAAAAATGCAATTAGCTCTTTTACCTGCTGAGACCAATGGAGAAAGTTTGTCTTTATGCTTGCGAAGCATCTAAATAACAAAGCCCTACAGTAATTTATGTATTATTTCAGCACGAATATATTACTAACCAACTTTGAGGCACTATTAAGATGGGAGTTATTTATAAATAAGGGTAAATTTTTATTTTTCATAGGCTTATAATTTAAGAGGCTGGAAAAGTTTGGAAGCCACATCATGTTGAATGATGTTTCTAGACCAACCGTCTTTAAGCCTTGCAGTCAACGTTTTGTCAGAAAATAACAAATCAAAGATCTTAGCTGAAGGCTTAAACTGACTTGTGTCATTCATTTTAGTGTCTGTCAAATTTCTTAAGGAAAAAGAAAAGAAAACCATAGAAGTTAGAAATATGGCATTATTTCTTTTATATGTTTAATTTCAAGGTTGCGTAAAGAAAAAATGAAACTAGAAAAAGGATTACTAAAAATAAGAGGAAGTTGGTAAGAGTGCACTGTGGAGGAAATAAGGTAAATACATAACGTACATTCATGCATCCATGACAAAGGTAAAATGAGATTTATTTTACTTAACAGTATATTTAAGTAATATACATGAATGAAAACTGAAATTGAGAATAGAAAACCCAAACTTAGCAAAGCACAACAAAACAAAAAAATGTAAGAAATACTCTATAAACCAATGACCCCCACACTGGGCCAATGCAAAATAGGAATTTCAGTCAGAGATGACTTCAAAGCATTGTTTACAGAGGTTAGAGAATGTCTTTTATGGCATTAGTTAAGGTCTTAAGGAGACACACTTGAATTTAATTCCTTTGACTTTTAATCTATCTCTTAATCATCCTCTTTGTAAGAATTTTGGTTACTATGAATTGGGAATAAAGATATTTATAACCATAGTTAAATTTCAAATATCAACATATAATACATAACCATTTTCACAAGCCTCTATCTGAAGAGTGTTGATACGATGACAGCTAAGCCTCTGATACAGGATAAGTGCCTGGATAATTGTGCATTAAGCTTCTTGTACTGAGGGAATTCTTTCTGATTCAAGTTGACGGAATCACTGATTCTAAGTAGAACATTCTCATCAAGACATCTCATAGTTCTAGCATATTTATTATATAAGTTACTGTATTCTTTGAACAACAGGCTTTTCAGCACATTTTATCTGTGCAATTTCTGAGTCCATCTTACTGTCTTAGGTGTTTTTAAAGTTATCTTAAAATGTGTGTTTCTTAAGGTTGAGGTTTGTTATGTGGAAATAAGTAAACATTCTAACTTTCTTTTCTTTTCTTTTTTCTTGCAGGCGCCATTTTTTTTCTTGTATTTTACCTGGTCTGTATAGCAAGGTGATATAAAAGATAGAATATAGATTGATCAATCAATTGATCGATCAATAGATAGATAAATCATAGATTGATGATTAGTAGATAAACTAGATACATAGGTAGATCATAGATAGATAGATGATGGGTAGAATAGACATGTAGATGATATGTAGATGACAGATTAGATAGATTGATTAAAGTTAGATTCATATATACATTATATGTACATACATTATGGGTGTGTGGATGGATGGATAGGTAAACATATAGATAGATAAATGGACAGATAGAAGGTATATTATAAGTATATAGATAGATGATAGATTAATATACACATACATAGATGATGGGATGAGTAGAAGAAATTAAAGATAAATAAATAAATGGATAATGGATGGCTAGATAGAAGATAGAAAGCTTATAAGCTAGGGTCAGATGGAAGGAGTGGGAGACCTCCCCAATCAGTGAATTTGGAGAGGGGCAAGGAGGAGATGAGAGAGGGAGGGTGGGAATGGGAGGGAATGAAGGAGGGGGCTACACACGGCTGGGATACAAATAAACTAATTAATATAAAAATTTTTAAAAGAAAAAAGAAAACAACTTCTCTAAAAAAAGAAAGATAGATGATAGACAGACAGACAGATAGATAGATAGACACAGACAGATAGATAGATAAGCAGATGGATATATACTGGATAGATAGGTGAGTTTGGGAGCCTTCTCTATAGGGTCCTCTGAAAGACTCCACCCAACAGCTGATCCAAACACATGCTGAGACCTCACAGCTGAATTCTGGGCAGAGCACAGGGAGTCTTATGGAAGAAGAGGGAGGGATACAAGGCCATAAAAGGAAGAGGAGCCTCACAAGGAGACCAACAAAGCTAAGAAACCTGAGCACAGAGATGTTCTGCAGAGACTGATGCACCAACTAATGACCATGCATGGAGATGACCTAGACCCCCTGCTCAGATCTAGCCCATGGCTGCTCAGTTTCCATGTGGGTTCTCGAGTTAGCAGAGCAGGGGCTACCTGTCATGAACTCGGTTGCTTGATCTTTGAACACTTGCCCCTGGTGATGAGGCCTTGACAGGCCACAGAGAAAGTGGATCCAGACAGTCCTTATGAGAGTTTATAAACTAGGGGCAGAGGGCAGGAGAGGAGAACTACCCCTTTCAGTGGACTAGGAGAAGGGGATAGAGGGGAAAAGGGAGGAAGGTAGGACTAGGAGGAGTTGTGGGAGGGGGTTATAATGAAGATATATATTGAATAAATTATAAAAAAATAAAAACAAAAGCAAAGCAACAGCATTCTAACTTTTTCAAGACATAGAACCTACAGACCAGTTCTCAACCACTTAGACAAAATGGGATTTTTATGAAGAGTAAATGATTTAACTATGTCTAAAAAATCATAAAGTGTTTCACATTTAAAGTAATTCTGTTTTGTTATTTTTTGTAGATGCTGAGAATGAAACTGGGACCCTGCATTTCTTAAACAATGTTAATCTATTCAACTATACCCTCAATCAGCACTGATTTTTTATTTTTTTTCCAAAAAAAGAACAAGGCATGGTACTTGAGAAATGGCTCAATGTTTAAGCATGCTTTCTGCACTTGCAGGGGACCTGGATTTGGTTCCCACCAGTCTCATAGAGAGGTTGCAATTTTTGGTAACTCCAGCTAAATGAAGTCCACCATTTTCTTTTGCCTCTATGAGCACTGGACACATGTATACATGTATAAATGCATATATGATTAAGAAATCATTTTAGAAAGCATTAATCCAGAAATATTTTGAAATATTATGTTTTAGGGGTAGAAATTCAAGTAATTACATAATAATACTTAACAAAGAAGGAATAGAATCATAATGAAAGAGAGGAAACATTTAAAACTCTTTTATAATTTCTGAATAACAAAGTACAAATCAATAAATGCTTTTGATTTGTTTATATAAAGGCATAGCCCCATTCACTATATTTTCCTAGATCAGAAGTTTATAGCAACAGAATTTCTGTATATTACAATGTTATAATATTCTCATAACAGTTACAAT
The DNA here is from genome assembly GCA_028658305.1 of Pachyuromys duprasi. NCBI lineage: Eukaryota > Metazoa > Chordata > Mammalia > Rodentia > Muridae > Pachyuromys > Pachyuromys duprasi. The sequence continues at coordinate 61,483,640 of CM053743.1, forward strand.
TGATATTCTAAAATTAGTTCATGCTTACATAGACTAAACATAATGTTTTTCTTCCTGAAGTGGAAAATTATGTTCGTGTTTACAAAGTTTCAAAGAATAGTATTTATCTCTTTCATGGGAAAATTATGATTCTTATTTTGTTCTTATGCTATACCTTTTAATATTTATTTTGGAATATTTAATGCTGACCTTATATTATCCTTTTGAGAACATGTAAGAAACTTTGTTTTGATGCTTAACAATTGTTCAGATTATATTGTCCAGGGAGGCAGGCAGCCCAATTCCAAATCTTCACATCTCCCTTCAGAATCCATTCCCTTATCTAATCCCTAGCTTAGCTGAGGACCACGGGCTGTGCCCTGACTCCGTCTCCAGTTGACAACAGAGATCTAACCATTAAAATTTCCTTTGCCAACTCATTGTTTTACCCTGTCCCCAACACCAGCATTCATTCCCTGGGAGCCCACAAGACATTCCGAACATGGAAACACTTAAATAGGGATGTTTTTCCTTCTTTCTTATCTTCTTCAGTTTCATCCTCCAATCTCATTCCAAGCTCTGTAGCAGACTACCAATTATGACTTCTCATTATTCTCTGTCCACATTCATAGGACACTAATAAATTCTCAGTGGAACATCCAGCTTTTCTTCCTCCACTGGACCCCATGCTTCCAACCATTTCACTTATTTTCATTATTAAGTGATGCCTCCCCAAAATGAAGAATATATTTTAGTCAGATCACCAAAGCTCAGACCTATCAGGATCTCAGAAGGTTTTCCTACTAGGCAGCACACAACCAACATACTCTCCTAACAACCAGAAAGGACTATAGAACTAAGTGGAAAAAAATCAATGAAAACACAAAAAACACTTATAGGAAAAAAAAAAACCCGTTCAATATCTAAAAGTGGAAATAGAATCAATAAAAAACAAACTCAATTTGAGAGACATCTGGAAACAAAAATAAAAGGAACTTGAAAAACAAACTCAGGAACAAACCTCCTCAACAGAATATAAGAAATAGATGGAAGAAACATTAAACTTAAAAAAATTATAGAAAAAATAGGTATGCCATTCAAAAACGTGTTAAATCTGAAAAAAATAAAGCTGAATTACCACATTCAGAATATCTGAAACAGACAATATGAAAAGATTAATTCAAAGAATAATATGAATAAGGTAAAAAAAATCCAAGACAAAGGCACAGAAAAAGATTTCAACAAAATTACAGAAGAAAATTTCCCGAACCTAAAGAAGGAGATGCCTATCTAGGAACAAGAAGCATACAGAACACCAAATAGACTGGAGCAGAATGAATTGCACTAAGCACAAAATAAAAAACACTGAACCCGGAATAATAACGGACTATTAAATCATGAAATGAAGGGGCTGGGAAGAGGTTACTCAGATGGTAAGAACACGGACTTCTCTTCCAAAGGTTCTGAGTTCAACACCCAGCAACCACATGATGGCTTACAGCCATCTATAATGAGATCTTGTGTTCATAATAAATATAAAAAGCTTTCAAATAAACCTGTAAAGAAAATAACAAGTAATACATATAAACAGACCTAACATGATAGTCCTTTACTTCCCACTTGAGACTAGAAAAGTCAGAAGTACCTGTCCAATTTTTTTATGAACTTTAAGAAAACACAGGGAATAAATAATCAAACAAAAAAAATTAAAAGAAAGGTGACACACATGACAACAATAACATAACATGAATCAAGAAACAATGCTCACTATTATTTCTCAACATCTCTGAGCTACATTCTTCCAAAAAAAAAAAGAAAGAAAGAAAGAAAAAAATCATAGAATAACAGAATGGATGCAGAATAAAGACCTGTTTTTCAACTATATTCTCCAAAATTCTACCTTAACATCAACAATAGACAACACCTCAGGCAGAATAACAGGATAAAAAAAAATCCAAGCAAATGTTACTAGGGTGCAAACTGGTATAGTCAGTTTACTACCTGACAAAATATAATTCAAACCAAAAGTAATCAGAAAAGATCAAGAAGGATACTGCACACTCAGTGAAAAAAGGAAAAATCCACCAAGAGAACATTGCAATTCTTCACATGTATGGACCAAACACAGGAGCATCCACGTTCATAGAACAAATGTTACTAAAGCTTAAATCCTATATTGACTCTCACACACTAATAGTGTGTGACTTCAATATTAGAATCTCACCAATAGACTTGTCATCCAGACCAAAATTAAGCACAGAACTTCTTAAGCTGAATGACATTCATTATAAACTCCATTAGTGTCAGGAGCCGGCATTCGCCATTACAAGATGGCGCTGGTTTCCGCGTTCTTCCTGGACACGGCAGTGGTAAACAACTCATGTGCGCATGTGCATAGCCCGCCAGGGGCTATGCTAATGAGCATTTGAGATACGGACCAATCATGGAAGTACACGCCATCTTAAGTCCTATTTAAGCAGCATCAGTCCATAGCTCAGGGTCTTCCGCCTTTAACCACTAGCTATGCAGCTGAATAGCATGATGTATTCCCAATAAAGCGTGCTCCAGAAGAATCCTGTTGTGGCGTCTTCCTTGCTGGCGAGGTAGGCGCGACAAGTGGTGCCAAAACCCGGGAAGAAACATCAACAGAGCACCAGTGGAGACCCCTCTTCGAGGAGGATTCAGAACTGACACGCGGGAAGGATCGGATCCGACTTTCTGCTGAAAGGTATGCTCGTTGTAGGAGTATATTCTCTTCTTTACCCTTTCATTTTCGTTTTCCTGGTCATACGATGTGAAGAAAAGGTGAGGAAGGGACAAAAACTACTGGTAGAAAAGAGCATGTCAGAATCAGACAGAAAGGAAGAGATGTCTAGACACAAGAAGTCAAAACAGGATAAAGTAAAGAAAAAAGGAAAGGGTCATGACACATTTAAAGAGAGAGAGAAAAAAGGAAAAAAGGGTTTATATGGGTTGTGTTCCTGGAAAAGGTTTAGGAAAAAATCTACAGGGATGAATAAACCCTATTAAATCAAATCAAAAACAAGACAGAAAAGGCCTGGGTTTTTCCTGGGGGCCGTTGAGGAAGCTATACCTATAAAATAAAAGACTAATGTTTTCTGCTTTCAAACAAATCAAAGAAAGAAAAAAAAAAAGGAAAAGATGTGAATTCTTCTCAGGTGTGCAGGCAGGCTGACTAACACCAAATAAGAGCCCATAGCAGCTTCACCTGCAGCAAACCAGAGCGTGTGTGGGAGAGCCACAGGTGTGGGAGAGAGCAACGCGCTACAAGATAGCTCGCTGCCACCACAGTGCTGCTGCCAAACTGCAGAGGACACTTGGTTTGTTCTCAGCTGTTATAAATAGATTGGCAGCTATAGCCATGACGCCTGATGATTGGCATTCTACTGTAAGGGCTTGTCTTACTATGGGTCAACATTTGGATTGGAAATCAATCTTTTATGATATATGTCAGAACCAATCCAAAACTAATGTTGCCACAGGCCAGCCTCATTGGACTTTTGATATGCTTACAGGGCAAGGGCAATGGACAGCAAATCAGACAGCCTTGCCTGTGGAAGTATATATGCAGATAAGTTCAGCTGCTATTAAAGCATGGAAGCGCATTTCTAGAGAGCAAGTAAAATGGAAAGATGTTCTATCTAATCAATGGAAAGGCCCGGATCCAGTTTTAATAAGATCCAGGGAGCTATTTGTGTTTTTCCACAGGATCAGGAGAATCCTATTTGGATATCAACAAGATTAACAAGAATCATAAAGACACCTGAGAATGAT
>CM053743.1:61487513-61497588 GCA_028658305.1 Pachyuromys duprasi
TGAATCGCCGGTTCTACCTATGTTTCTGTCGGTCTCCTGTGGACGGGAAGTGCCTTGCTTCAAACCCAATGATGAAGCGCCCAAGAACTAATAGAAACTCTCTGCTTCACCACCAAAAAGAGCAAACCTGATTTCCCTTGTATTTTGTTAAAAAATGATATCTTGGGATATTGACTTGATCCTTTGGAGAATAGTAAAGTCTGTACAGGAGTAATTCTAGAGGTGCTTGCTCAAGTCACTAGTGGATTGAAAGAGAAGGTTCAGGGACTACATTGGTTGATAGTAAAGCAGATGTTAATATCACTATCCTTTTGGTCACCGGTACAGGCATTTTGCCCATGTCTCCTAATGTTACTGTAGCCAATGCTATTTTATTGCTGTTATAGGGAAATTGATGCTTATTTCTGCTTGTATTTGGTGTTTTTATAAACTTGCTAAAAAAAAAAGAGCACTTGATAATGCTATGGTTGTACAAGCTTTGGCAGCTATTGAATTAGGGTAATCACTGAGCGTATGGCTGGTTGCATTGAAAGATTAATGGACTGACAGTCGTAGTATCTCATCGTGTATCCCATGTTACCACATGAACCAATCTCTCCCTATCAGTCTTTTGATGCATATTTTCCTTTATCCATGGCCTTTGCACTCTGAGGGTTTATCCCATTGCACCAGAAAAGGCATGGACTTGCCCTGGGATATCAGCCTTTGCAAGTCTCAGAGTCTTGCACGAGACAAGGTGATTCCCTACTCTTTAAAAAATGGTATCTCGATCGCCGAACTGTAGAAGGTAAGGCTTGATCGGTACCTGAAGTTTCTCTTGCATCTTAATTAATAAAAAAGGGGGAGATGTCAGGAGCTGGCATTCGCCATTACAAGATGGCGCTGATTTCTGTGTTCTCCGTGGACACGGCAGTGGTAAACAACTCATGTGCGCATGTGCATAGCCTGCCAGGGGCTATGTTAATGAGGATTTGAGATAAGGACCAATCATGGAAGTACACACCATCTTAAGTCCTATTTAAGCAGCATCAGTCCGTAGCTCAGGGTCTTCTGCCTTTAACCACTAGCTATGCAGCTGAATAGTATGATGTATTCCCAATAAAGCGTGCTCCAGAAGAATCCTGTTGTGGCGTCTTCCTTGCTGGCGAGGTGGGCGCGACACATTAGTCTAACAGATAAGTCACAGAACATTTCTCTCAATCAGAAAATGATATGCCTTCTCCTGAATATCTCATGGAACTTTCTTGAAAATTTACCATATACTCAGACAAAAGAAAGTCAACCAATACAAGAGAAAATAAATAATACTCTGGATGCTATCTGACACCAATGGATCAAGACTGGATATCAGAAACAGACCATCAGAATAGGAAAAAACAAAAAAGAGAAGGAAAAGAGCCCCCCAAAATAGACATAGATGTGAAGATCCATTGTTCACACACTCAGGAATCACACAAAAAAAGAATTGAACTAGTAACTGTAATATATATATATTACCCTACAGTGGATAAACACTTTCATCAAAGTATATCAACACAAAATTTACATATAAAAATTATTAGTCATCATATATACAAATCAGAAGAAGGCGAAAAGAGTGAATAGGACAGGAGATTACCAGAGAGGGCCTCTGAAAGACCCTACGCTGGAGAGTATCAAAGCAGACGCTGAGACTCATAGCCAAACTTGGGGCAGAGTGCAGGGAATCTTATGAAAGAATGGGGAGATAGAAAGACTTGGAGGGGACAAGAGGTCCACATGGAAATCAGAAAAAAAAAACCCTGGGCCCAAGGGTCTTTTCTGAGACTGATATTCCACCCCAGCACTATGCATGCAGATAACCTAAAACCCCTGCACAGATATATCTTATGGCAGCGCAATCTCCAAGTGGGTATCCTAATAAGGCAAACAGGAACTGTCTCTGACATGAACTCAGTGGCTAGCTCTTTGATCACCTCTCCCTGACTGGGGAGCAGCCTTACCAGGCCACAGAGTAAGAAAATGCATCCAGTCCAGATGAGACCTGAGAGGCTAGGTTCAGTGGGAAGGGGAGCACTAGCTTCCTTATCAGTGAACTTGGAGAGGGGCATTGGAGGAGATGAGATAATGTGGGATTGGGAGTGAATAAAGGAGGAGACTACAGCTGGGATACAAAGTGAATAAACTGTAAATTAAAAATAAAACAAATGAAAAACAAACTGCAAAAATAAATCAGCTGTATCCATTCCTCTATTGAGGGATAAGTAGGTTGTTATCAGATTCTGGCTATTACAAATAGAGCTATTATGAACGTGGTTGAGCAAATGTCCTTATTGAATGGTGGGACATCTTTTGGGTATATGACTAGGAGTGGTATAGCTAGATCTTGAGGTAACTCTATTCCTAATTTTCTGAGGAAGCTCCAGATTGTTATCCAAAGTCATTGTACAAGGTTACATTCCCACTCACAATGGAGAAGGGTTCCCCTTTCTCCACATCCTCTCCAGCATGCATCATCCCTTGTGTTTTTTATCTTAGCCATTTTGATGGGTGTTAGGCAGATTCTCACGGTTGTTTTGATTTTTATTTGCCTGATAATTAGGGATGTTGAGCATTTTTTAAGTGTTACTCTGCCATTAAATATTCCTCTGTTGAGAATTCTTTGTTTAGATCTGTGCCCCATTTTTAAAATTGGATTACTTGGTTTGTTGGTGTTTAACTTCTTCAGTTCTTTACATATTCTGGATATTAGACTTTTTCAGATGTAGGGCTTGTGAAGATCTTTTCCCAATGTGTAGGCTGCCATTTTGTTCTGATGACAGTGTCCTTTGCTTTACAGAAGCTTTCAAGTTTTGTGAGTTTCCTTTTATTAATTGTTGATCTTAGAGCCTTTGCTGTTGGTATTCTGCTCAGGAAGTTTTCTCCTGTGCCAATATCAGAATCTGAAAACAACCTAGATGTCCCTCAATGGAAGAATGGATACAGAAAATGTGGTACATTTACACAAAACAATTAAAAACAAGGAAATCACAAAAATTTCAGGCAAATGGTGGAAACTAGAAAAGATCATGCTGAGTGAGGTAACCCAGAAGCAGAAAGACACCAATGATATATACTCACTTTTGAGTGGATATTAGCTATATAATACAGGATAAACATAGTAAAAATCTGTTATCCTAAAGAAGCTAAACAACAAGGAGGAGGCTTGTTCCTCATTCAGAATGGCAAACAGGATAGACATTGGAAGTAGGAGAACAAAAGGAGAAGGACAGGAGCTCACCACAGAGGACCTCTGAAAGACTCTATCTACTAGGGTATGGAAGGAGATACTAAGACTCACAGCCAAACTTTGGGCAGAGTGCCTGAATTCTTATGGAAAAAGAGGGAATTAGAAAGACCTGGAGGGGACAGGAAATCAATAAGGAGACAAACATAGCCATAAAACCTGGGACCAGGGCCCATGCAGAGATCAATGTTCCAAAAAAAGACCATGCATGGAGAGGACCTAGATCTCCTGTTGGAGAGAAACCCATTGGCTGCTCTGTTTCCAAGTGGGTTCCCTAGTAAGGGATAAAGGGACTGTATCTGACATGAACTCAGTGGCCAGGTCTTTGACAACCTCTCCCTGAGGGAGCAGCCTTGTCAGACGACAGAGGATGATCATGCAGCCAGCCTTGATGAGACCTGATAAGCTAGGGTCAGATAGAAGGGGAGTAGGTCTTCCCCTAGTCAGGGTGCTAGGGAAAGGGCATAGGGGAAAATGTGGGATTGTAGGTACGACTGTGAGAAGACAAGGTAGGGGTCTGCAGTGGCGATACAAAGTGAATAAATTATAATAAATAAATATATACATAAAATTAAATAAGAAAGAAATCAGCTAAATATTATCTATTATAATAACCTTAAATAATATAAAAATTCTTGAGGTGACTCTAACCAAGAAAGTGAAAGACCTGAATGACAAAAAGTATTTTTTTTTTGTTCTCTCTCTCTCTTTTTTTTTTTACCATACAAATTCTTCGTATATCTATCATGGCTTCCAATTTAGTGTTTTTGAGGGATTTCTGAGTGTGCAAATGAATGGGTTCTCTGATTCTTCTGCCTTCTTTGGCTCTTGTTCTTCTTGTAATATTTTTCTCCAATTTTAGTGTGCTAGTTCTTGCCCTATGTTCTTTATTATTATTATCGCACAGAAGCCTGTATGTTTCCAAATGAAAGATAATACACAAACAGATAGGGGAAGATGGTTTGGGGGAGAAGGTTGGGGGAATAGAGGGAGGCAACACTGTTCAAGATATACTATGTGAGAAAAAATATGTTTTCAATAAAAAATTGAAAAGCACATTGTTGTAGCTATCAAAACTAAAATTTTAGTCATATTAATTGCTTAGACAAATAAGGTTTCAGCCTCCACTTATTTCATTATTTTATTTCATGAATTAACTTTTACTTCAATGCTAAGCTGCCACAAAATAAAAATATAAATTCTCTATTTATATCTTACATGCTTTAATGCTGGACACAAATTATGTATATTTTTGACTTCTTTAAACAGAAAAGATTCAAATTATAACAGTTTAGTAACTTTGATTTGAGAAATTATTTATTTTTTCTTTTTAAAATTTTTCTTAATTTCACTTTATTTACTTTGTATCCCCCCTGTAGCTCTCTCCTCCCAATGCTTCCCTCTCTCCCCCTTCTCTACACATGCCCCTCCCCATGCCCCTCCCCATGCCCCTCCCCATGTCCACTGATAGGGGAGGTCTTCCTCCCCTTCCATCTGACCCTAGTCTATCAGGTCTTATCAGGACTGGCTGCATTGTTTTCCTGTGTGGCCTGGTAAGGTGCTCCTCCTTCAGGGGGAGGTGATCAAAGAGCAGGCCAATCAGTTCATGTGAAGGACAGTCCCTATTGCCATTACTATGGAACCCACTTGGACACTGAACTTCCATGGGCTACATCTGTGCAGGAGTTCTAGGTTATCTCCATGTATGGAACTTGGTTGGAGTATCAGTCTCAGGAAAGACCCCTGTGCTCAGATTTTTTGGTTCTGTTGCTCTCCTTGTGGAGCTTCTGTTCTCTCTAGATCTTACTATTTCCCACTTCTTTTATAAGATTCCGGGCACTCTGCCCAAAGGTTGGCCATAAGTCTTAGCATCTGCTTTGATAGTCTGCAGGACAGAGACTTTCAGAGGCCCTGTGTGGCAGGCTCCTGACTTGTTCCTTGTTTTCTCCTTTTCTGATGTCCATCCGCTTTGCCTTTCTGAATGGGGATTGAGAATTTTATAAAAGTTATGCTTAAATATTTTAAATATATCACACTGTGTATAGGTGATATATGCATGATATCTTTAACAAGAATAACTTAAAATTGTAAATATTAAATTATGTTAAAATGTAAAATATGAATAGATCAATCAAATTCAATTTTGATATATTTTTATTGTCAATTATTATTGAACTTACATAGATGGTACTACAATTTATGTTTAACTCAATAATTACGATGGTTAGTAATGAAACTCAAATTCCTTTATGTCATAAGGGCATAGATATCTACTAAAGGATAATTTCATAAATGTGAGTGGAAGCTAAATAAATAGAATGTCAATAGATTATATTTTAAAATTACCACATCTTCCAATAAGTATATTATTTTTTTATATGTAGACAATTAAATCACACACTCAGTGTGTTTTTTCGAATGTTATTTCCTGTCATGGAGTTAATTCCCTTCTCTAAGTGGCTTACATTTTGCAACACAGTTTTGTTAATTACTTAATGACTGAAATTGTCAAACACCTTGAAATTCAAAATTATTTAGAACATCTAAATTATTGATTAAAAAGCATTTATTCTTACATTAAAAAACACTCCCTCAAAAGCCATTTACAATTACAAGTTCACTGATGTTTGTGCTTTCCTCAGACTGCTATAGCATGTCTAATGCTGTTCTTTTTCTTGGACATGTTTAGGGAGTAACATTGAAAAGAATTTACAGGCGAATTTTCTGACATAGATAGGAGACACAAACTCACAGCAAAGTCCCTATTCTTATGGCTCTAACACTTTGTGCTCTGTCATTTGCAATGATCCCTGTGCTTGAACGCATTGTGTTGTCGATGTTATCATATGGGGCTGGCCTCCATACTCCATGTGGAATTTTAACTATTACATGTACAAGAATTTCAACAATTTGTCTCATATTTAATATATAGTGTTCTATTCTTGAAAAATAATTTGTCGAACAGTACTATTTTACATAAAAACTTAGTGATATTTTTGAGTGGTGGCAAGCTTTGGTTTACAAACATACTTTCTCCTAGTCTTTGAAACTATTTTGGCTCTAGATAAAGAACTTCACACTAAGCAATTACCAATTATAATTAAATTTCTAATCAAGTCTCCTTTTCATATTTAAGATTATATCAGAAGTATTTGAACCTATTTTTCTTCAGATATTGAGTTCACTTTAGAATATGACCTGATATATTTTGGATTCTGTTTTTGAATTCTCAGAGTATTTTTCTTTTCCTTTCACCAGAAAATTTTATTAAACTTTTCCAATCTACTGTTAATGAAAAGACATCTGAAATAGTCGATGTACTTCATTTATATTTCCTCTGCATTTTAAGGACTATCTTATTAAATTCCTTTTTTAAAGTTGAAATGTTAGTTAAATAAACTATTTCAGGGATGAGGCTGTAGTTGAACAAGTTATCTGGCAGTGAGAAAAACCGAATTTGGACTGAAATGCTCAAATGTCCATATTTTCTCTGAAATGCTTCCAAGTCAGTGTATACATGGATGTGAGCATGATCCATGATATTTGTCATCCAGTCAGTTGCCAAGGTTTGCTTTGACTCATCAGGCTGAAGAGGCTTGGATCAATTTCTACTTTGCTGTTCCAAATATTTTCCTGCAAAGCTGTGTGCTGTGTTGAAAAGGACAGTCTTCTCTAGCACAGGAGGACAGTTCTTTGGCCACGGGTATAGGAGTAGCAGCCCTCTCACCTCTAGAATTTCCAAACAAGGGATAAAGTCATAAAGAAATCTTGTTGAAAGCTGCTACTTACAGCGGAATTGGCTACAGGCATTTTTCCTAGAACAGACAAACAAGTTCTATTTTATTTTACAGTCTAAGAAAAGTTAGATGGACAGACAGACTATAGTCTACCCAGAAAATATGAGAAATTATAAAATATAAACATAATCTTTCACTTGAGTTAGCCTGCCACTGACTGGAATTCAGCATCCCAATTAGAAAATGTTGTCATTGATTGTTTAGGTTTAACACTAGACTCATGTGGAAAAGATAACATCTGTTTATAATGGAAGCACTTTCAAGATTCAGCGGATAGAATTACTCTAAGTTTGTAGACAGGGTAAGATACTTTGTGGAACTGCATCCAAAACAAAACAAAGCAAATGGTTTGTTAATGGTTATATGCTGCTGCTTCTTCTTCTTCTTCTTCTTCTTCTTCTTCTTCTTCTTCTTCTTCTTCTTCTTCTTCTTCTTCTTCCTCTTCCTCTTCCATTTACCTGTCATTTTTCTAAAGAAATTTAACAATAGCTCTCTGACGGTCTCTGACATGAACTCCGTGGCTGGCTCTTTGATCACCTCCCGCTGAGGGGGGAGCAGCCTTGCCAGGCCACAGAGGAAGACAATGCAGCCAGTCCTGCTAAGACCTGATAGACTAGCGTCAGATGGAAGGGGAGGAGGACCTCCCCTATCAGTGGAGTTGGAAAGGGGCATGGGAGGAGATGGGGGAGGGAGGGTGGGACTGGGAGGAAATGAGAGAGGGGGCTACAGCTGGGGTACAAAGTGAATAAAATATAATTGACATAAAAATAAAAATAGCTCTCTGAAGAGATAAAGATATTAAGAATATTGGATGCTCTTGCAGAGAACATGGGTTTGATTCCCAGGGACAGTGTATTGGCTCACAACTGTACATAACACAAGTTTCAGATGCCACCACTTCTGGCCTTCATGGGCACCAAGTATGCAAGTGTTGCACATATACACATTGAAGAAAAATACCTACTCACAGAAAAATTTAATAAGTAAATGAATAAAACTTGATAAAATTATCTGTGGATTATAAGGCTTTATAGATATTCAGTGAATACATTTCAATGAGACATTACTACTTTGTTCATTCTTGCATCTATTATTTTCTATTTTAAATGTGTAAAGTCAGATATAACAACAAATATGATGTCCGCTGTTCTTCACAAAATTTTAAATAAATGGTGGACCTCTCACTGAAATCTCAGTAAGAGACTGCCTTGGCATACTATGTAGTAACTAAGATTAATGATAAGCACACACAAATATGTGTTACAAATTTTATTTGCAATCTGAATGTTGTATGAATTTACTGTGAGTTACATTATATTTTATTGGCATTAACACTAATTAATAACACACCTGTATTTTAAAAGATATAATTTGGATATAAGTTAGAAGCCTTTTGATCTTAAAGAGTTAGCGGTTAGCCTGATCACTGATAAGATTTTACACAGGCCAAGATTTTACATAGCCAAAATGTATTATTTTGTTTTTAGGTGTATTTTTTATTTTCTTTAGCTTAAAGTGGACAAAGAATCATGGTATACTCAACTTTAAAGAGGAGAACATAAGAAAAAGGTAAATAGTTCTTACTCTTTTATAGTTATAATTTCCTTTACACATATAGAAATATGATATTAATTATAATACTTCAACGACACAGCCCCTTTCACTGTAGAGGAATTTTAGATTTTGAATTTCATAGCTTGTTGTTATATTATTATTGCATCTCTTATAATCTTTATAATGCAACAATTCATATGACAATCAATTAGATATCATTTAAATTAATTACAATCTTAATAAAAATAGTTATACATTTGACAATATGTACTAAAATAATTTTAAAGAGGCCTATGTAATTTATCCAGTAAGAATTTATAACATGTATTACCCATAGGCATCCAAATTGATACAAATTTTATATCTTATTATTTCTTTACCCAGGGCTATCACAGAACAAGAATAAAGCTAATAATTCCATGTACATTTGAAGTAAATCATATGGATAACATAGTCACACCAACAATAATAAAAATACACTCTGTTAGAGTAATTGTAGATGCAGCTTTTCTTCTTGTTTTTCTTTGTTGTTTCTCTTTCAACATCGTGATGGCTACGTTCTAATTGAGGCCCTTTGTATCTCACCACATCATCAATAAAAAAAAATCTCCAGGTTTTTTTTTTCTTTTTTACTTTTAATTTTATTTATTTACTTCTTTTTTATTTTTTAAACATTTTTATTTTATATTAATCACAGGTTATGTACTTTGTATCCCAGCCATAGCCCCCTCCCGCATTCCATCCCTCCCTGCTCCTTTCCAAGTCCACTGATAGGGGAGGACCTCTTCCCCTTCCATCTAACTCTAGCTTATCAGGTCTCTTCAGAACTGGCTGAAATGTCCTCCTCTGTGGCCTAGCAAAGCTGCTCCTCCCTCGATGGGGGTGGGGGAGTGGGTCGAAGACCCAGCCATTGAATTCATGACAGAAATAGTCTCTGTTTTCCTTACTAGGGTACCCACTTGGCTATTGTGTTACCATTTGCTACATTCAAGCAGAGGTTCTAGGTTATATCCATATGTGGTCCTTGGTTGGAGAAACAGTCTCATGAAAGACCCCTGTGCCCTGATATATTTTGTTCTTGTAGAGCTCCTGTCCTCTTCAGGTCTTACTAACTCCCCCCTCTTTCATATGGTTCCCTGCACTCTGCCAAAGGATTGGTGTGTCTTAATATTTGCTTTGAAACACTGCTAGGTAGAGTCATTCTGAGCCCCTCTGTGGTAGGCTCTTGTCCTGCTACTTGTTTTCTCCTACATCCAATGTCCATCCCATTTGTCTTTCTAAGTGAGGATTAATCCTCTTACCCCAGGTCCTCTTTCTTGTTAATCTCATTTAGGTGTATAGATTTCAGTATGTTTTCCTATCTTATAGGTCTATATAAGTGAGTATATTCCATGTGTCTTTCTGTTTTTGGGATACCTCACTCAGGATGATCATTTCTAGATCTTACCATTTGCCTGCA
>CM053743.1:61498088-61508360 GCA_028658305.1 Pachyuromys duprasi
TTTTTGTGCCTCCTTTTGTTCCTCTAATATCTGCATAATTATAGCTTTAATATAATTTTCCTGTGTCTCTGCTGCATTAAAATCTCTATTGCTTTTGGGTGTTTCTGGTGGTGCCATGGTGTCCTGATTTTTGTTGGGTGAGTTCTTATGCCGATTTCTGGGCATTTGTTTATATATAATCAAGGAGCTGTTTGTGATTCAAGGCTGAACTTCTGACTGGAACTGTCAATCTCTTGTGTCAGGAGTATTCTTCAAGAAGATCAGGGAGTTCTAGTGATTTGATAGTGTGTGTTGTTGCCTCAGTTGAACTCTGTTGTGGGATCTGTGTGCCTTTCTTTGTGCTCTGTGCTAGAGGCTGTGAGCACCACAGGCTGGTCTCCCCTCTTGTCTGGAGGTTTGGCTCTTCTCTCTGTGCCAGAGGCTTTTTGTCCCCCTTTGATATGACCGCTGGGGGTGCTGCTCTGGTCTGGAGGCTCTGAGCTCTGCCCTGAGCTTGCTGCTAAAGGCTCTCTTCTGGACTGGAGCCTTGGCGCCTCTTTCTGGGTCAGGGGCTGTGTACCAAGGTCTGAGATGGTAATTGGGGCACCTAGGTCTGGACCTGATACTATGGGTCCCAATCCGGGGTGGTGGCTGGGTTTGCCTAGGGGTGTGGGTCTGACCTGTGCAGCCCGCAGTATCTGGGTGAAACTCAGTCCATCTGGGGTACTGTGTGCCCCAGCCCAAAGCGCCGGCCGCTGGCACAGAGGGTTGTGGGCCCGCGCAGTGGAGCCCGCAGTATCTGGGTGAAACTCAGTCTGTCTGTGGTACCGTGTGCCCCTCTTTACAATTTGTAATTATTGCTTGTTCTGTGTTTTGTAATTTTTAATTAATTAATTAATTAATTACAATATACTCACGTTGTATCCCCACTGTATACCCCTCGCTCGCTCATCTCCTCCTAATCCCACCCCCCCTTCCTTTTCTCCACCTATGCACTTTTCCTTAGTCCACAGTAGGGTACCTCCTCCTCCACTTTTATCTGACCCTTGCTTATCAGGTCTCATTAGGACTGGCTGCATCATCTTTCTTTGTGGTCTGGCAAGACTGTACCCACTAGGAGAAGTTGAACAAAGAGCTAGCCACTGAGTTCATGTCAGAGACAGCCCCTGATTTTCTTACTAGGGAACTCACTAGGGAAACTTGTCAGCTCATGAGCTTCCTCTGAGCCGGAATCTAGGTCTTTTTCATGCATGATTCTTGGATGGAGTATCAGTCTCTGAAGACCCACCTGGGCCCAGGATAATTGGGCTTTGTTGGTCTTCTTGTGGAGTTCCTGATCCCTCCTGGTCTTTCTGTCTCCCTCCTCTTCTGTAAGGTTTACTACATTCTGACCAAAGTCTGGCTATGAGTCTCACTATCTTCTTTGATACCCTGGTGGGTAGAGTCTTTCAGAGGTGCCCTGTGGAAAGCTCCTGTCTTGTACCTTTTCTTCTACTACTTCCTATCTCTGTCTTGTTTGCCCTTCTTAATGAGGGGTTCACCCTCTTCCCTAGGTCCTCCTTGTTTAGTTTCTTTGGGCTTACAGATTTTAGTATGTTTATCCTTTATTATATTGCTAATATCCACTTATAAATTAGTATGTACCATATGTGTCTTTCTGCTTTTGGGATAACTCACTCAGGATGATCTTTTCTAGTTCCCACCATTTGCCTACAAATTTCATGATTGATTATTTACTTGTTTAAAAACATGTTGTTTAAACATCTCTTTCTTTTCTATCATTTTCTTGTCTGTGTGTTACAGAAGAGAGAACAAAAGTTACAGCAGCCATTTTTGTTTTTCTGCCATATCATGAAGTGCAAACTCATGAAGTCAGGCTTGATAAAAAGCATCTTCACCTAGTGATCCACTATCAAATGAGATACTAATTGAATCAAAGCAGATGCTGAGACTCATAGTCAAACTTTGGGCAGAGTGCAGGCAATCTTATGAAAGAAGGGGGAGATAGAAAGACCTGGAGAAGACAGGAGTTCCACAAGGAGAGAAACAGAGCCAAAAAAAAAAAAATCTGTGTACAGGATTCTTTTCTGAGACTGATATTCCAACCAAGGACCATTCATGGAGATAACCTAGAGATAACCTAGAACCCCTTCATAGATGTAGCCCATGGCAGCTCACTCTCCCTAGTAATGGGAACAGGGACTATCATTTACATGAAATCAGGGGCTGGTTCTTTGATCACTACCCCCTTAGGGGGAGGCAGTCTTAACAGACCACATAGGAAGACAATGCAGCCAGCCCTGATGAGACCTGATAGGCTAGGTTCACAGCTGGGGGAAGAGGACCTTCATATGAGTGGACTTGGGGAGGGGCATGGAGGACAAAAGGGAGGGCAGGTAGGATTGGGAGGGGGTAAGGGAGGGGGCTATAGCTGGGATACAAAGTGAATAAACTGTAATTACTAAAAACAATTCAAAAAGAAAAAAAAAGATGTCTAAAGCCAGGAACTTTTATCTTACGTCATAGCTAAATCTCAGTACTTTGGTAATCCTGTGTCCCATTAATATGAGCTTTAGACTTACTCTCCCTTTGTTATTTGATTGTTCCTTTGTTTAAATATGGCAACATTTTTGAGTGAGACTTAACTCCTGGAGATAAAATCTTCAGACAGCTTCAGCCTGTTATTTCCTTCTTCTCCTTAAATTGTATAGATTGTGCTGCAACTTCAGCATGTTAGGGCCAGGTTAAGTATATCTCCTGAGGGTTGTCTCTGTTAAGAAAAGCAGTAAGATAGCCTTCTATACTGACCAATTTTAAAAAATACAAATAAAAAACACAGTCGAATAGCACTACACCCTAACCAAAGTAGCAGTTGTAAAAGACAAAACAACAACAACAGCAACAAAAACCCTGAATGTTGTAGAAGATGTGGAGAAAAGAAAACATTCATATACTGTGATGGAAAGGTTAGTTGGAACAGCTCCCACAAAACAAAACAAAACAAAATAAAAGCAAAAACAAAAACATGAAGTTTCTTCAAAAACTGGACACAATCTATCAAGTGCTCCAGCGTGTGTACTCTGGACAATATATGTAGCCATAACAAATTCAACATGCCAATGGATAGCAACACCCTTTCAATTACATCAGCACTAGTCATGGTCTCTAAAACAGATAATCAAGCTGGGTAGCAACTGAAACATGATGGTCACATAAAATACTGTACATAGTATGCAATAGAATTCAGCAGTTAACAAATGAAAACCTATCTTTTACAGAAAAGAAAATCAGAGTGTCGGGAGATGTTATCTTCAGCCAAATATGTCATATCACAGAATAACAAATATCAAATGTTAATTTTCAAATGTGAAAAACTAAAAGTATATGTAAATTTAGAAGGGTAGTTACTAAAAACAAAAAAGGGTCTTGGAAGTGGAGAGTAAAAGGAAGCTGGTTACTGAAGATAAAACCAGTAAGGAAAATGTAATAATGGCCTTGTGTTGTGTAGCTCAGTGGGGAAGCAATGGTTCATGTCTAATTACTATGCAGTTCATAAAAAATGAAAGACACAAGCTCCAAGACTGTACCTAGAATATATTGTAAAGGTAATGGGAAGGCTAACTACTTCTATACTAACAGCATGCACTGTTCACATTTGTCCAAAGAATATTTCATACCACATAAATATGTATAAGAGTTACACGTTAACTCAAACTTTAATTAGTATTTAAGGAGATGGGAACATTGACAACTCTGACCTAGCCGTTATGTATTGTGTTTCATTAGCACTATTTATAAATTACAACATATTATATTTGGGAAAATAAGAGAAGTGGGAAGGCAATATGAGGAGGGAAAGAATGCAGAGCCTTACCACATTTCAGTACTGTTCTTATATTCTTCACCCTGTGTGAGAAACTTTCAGTTTGGGAACTGTAAAAGATATGAATATCCTTATCTCTGAACCCTTTGGATTTATTCTCCTAAGATTTTCCACTCTGACTGTCCATGAATTCTTCAGTGAAAACTAAAATTTTCCTATACCAACAATAGTTTCCACGAGATATTTTGCTTATATATATCACTGGTGAACTGTGATTCACACTGTATGTGAAATTTAGTGAGTGTCAATTTATCCTGTGACTTTACTTCTTTGACAGATACAGGAATTGTTGATGTTTTTTCAGTCTGTACCCTGCTGTTTGATGACAGAGCTTTTAAACATATAATGTGTAATATTTACAAAGACTATGAATATTCATCTTGATGATGAAGGCCACAATTAACCATGTACAAATTCAGAGCCAAACATTGTTAAAAGTAAATTATTTAATGAATGTATCTTCTTTCCTTAAAGAATGACAGCATTAGACAATGTCAGAGCACATAGAACAGATTTTATCTTTATTATTTTGAGGATGGTTTTATCCTGTAGGTTTTCACTGATAATGGACTTTGATAGGGTTTTGATACACTGCTTGAGTGCCAATACATGCCTAAAGAAATAAGGATAAAAGCATTATTATCCTAGTTTTTCAAAAATAACAAAATTCTGTATCATAAAACTCTCTTAAACAACAACAAAAAAAAATATGAAGTAACTGTAAGCATCTCTCCATCAGTGGGAATCATGACCTGCTACCATTTACCCAATTAGATATGTTAGGAGGTAATGCCACTCCTGAGTCATTTTATCAGCTTTGAAGCAGCAGTCAGGAGAAGAATAATATGGAATCAAGATGAGCTGGAAAATGGCTCTTTTCTTCTTCAGATGCTCATCTCTGTGGGTAGACATCAATATCTATTACATGACCAGTGTGAGGGCTCACTACAGATACAGTAGGATGTCTGATTTCCATTTTTTTCCTCAACTTACCTGAGTTCTGAAGTTGAACAGCTCCAGGGAAGTGCAGTTACTTCCCACTGAGTCCTCATTCAGCTCCTCATCTCAGTCAAGTTCCTGCCATAAAAGCGATGTCATTATTCAGTATATTATGGCATGGCGGCAAGGGCAATTCTCATTTAGGCTAGTAGATTTTCATTTTAAGAGGAAGATAAGCAATGCATTTTGATTTTTCACTCCATGAAATTTCTCCTCACAATGGGCGATGGTTCTTGAGCTGCCATTATGCATCTCTGATCACATTTTAATCCATCTTTTGTCATTTTGTCTATGTAAAAGGAACTATCCATATACAAATGTTTTTATAACCCCGTGCTTTCATATATACTTGAATTATACTTATTAAAGCGCTAGCCCATGTTGAACCAAATAAATGTAATGTATAAAACAACTGACTATTATTTTTTCAATGTTCTGAGAATATGTAAAAACTAGTTTAAAAGACAAACAGGATTGTCTTGATAATTGTAGTGAAAGCTTATCACATGGTTCTACCTACAGAAAACAAAGAAATACACACACCATTATACAATATCCATGATACTTTGATTCCAAATATTCACACTTCTTTGTTAAAGCACGAGGAAATTCTCTTTTTTTATGGTTGTAACCCAAGCCTTTAATGGCTGAGCCATCTCTCCAGCCCTCAGCATATATCCAAAATATGTTCAACTATACAACAAAGACATTTGTTCAGCCATTTTTGTAACAGCTCTGTTCATAATAGCCAGAATCTGGAAACAACCTAGATGTCCCTCAGCAGAGTAATGGATACAGAAATTGTCGTACATTTACACAATGGAATACTACTAGCTAAAAAAAACAAGGAGATCATGAAATTTACAAGAAAATGGTGGGAACTAGAAAAGATCATCCTCAGTGAGGTATCCCAGAAGCAAAAAGACACACATAGGATATGCTCACTTATAAATGCATATTAGCCACATAATACAGGATAAACATACTAAAATCTAAACTCCTAAAGGAGCGAAACATCAAGGTAAACACTGGGGAAGATGCTCAATCCTCATTCAGAAGTGCAAACATGATAGATATCTGAAGCAGGACTAGGGAGGGGGTCACAGCCAGGATACAAAGTGAATAAATTGTAATAAATAATGGGGAGGAGGACCTCCCCAATCAGTGGATTTGGAGAGAGGCATGGGAGGAGATCAGGGAGGGAATGTGGGATTGAGAGGGAATGAGGGAGGGGGTTAGAGCTGGGATACAAAATGAATAAACTGTAATTAATATTAAAAATTTAATAAAAAATAAGGAAATTCTCAATAATCAATGAAACAGGAACAGGACAGGGTAAAGGACAGGAACCTACCACAGATGGCCTCTCAAAAACTCTACTGATAGATGTATTGAAGCAGAGGTTGAGACTCATAGCCAAACTTTGGGCAGGATGCATGGAATTTTATGAAAGAAGGGGGAGATAGAAAGACCTGGAGAGGACAAGAACTCCAAAAAGAGACCAACAGAGAAAAAAAAATACTGGACCCTGGAGTCCCTGCAGTGACGGATACCCCAACCAAGGACCATGCATGGAGAAGACCTAAAATACCTGCTTAGATGTAGCCCATAGATTCAGTCTCCAAGTGGTTTACTAATAAGGGGAGGAGGGGATGTCTCTGGCATGAATTCAGTGGCAGGTTCTTGGATTACCTACCGCTGGGGGAGGGGATTTTCAGTCTTGTCAGTCCACACAGGAGGATAAAGTAGCCAGTCCTGAGAAGACCTGATAGGCTAGGGTCAGATAGAAAGGGAGGCAGCCCTCCCCTATCAATGGACTAGGAGAGGGACATAGAGGAGAGGAGGGAGAGAGGGTGAGATTGGGAGGAAATTAGGGAGGGGGCCACAACCAGGATACAGATAAATTGTAATAAATAATAACAATTATTAAAAAACAAAAAATGAGAAAATTCTCAATACCCAATACCCAATGTACTTTTACAGTTTAAAACAATATGATCCTTTGATTTCTTTCTCACTTTTATTTTGGTCACAATAGAAATGCTTAATCTTATGAGGGTATTTTATCCACACAGGACACAATTTACTGAATATTTAAAATGTCTCTAAGATTAATTAAATAGCAAATCCTTATTTATTATTTCAAACCTAAACTGTAATAAATAAAATAATTAATTAAAAAATAATTTAAAATGTGATGTTATAATCATTATTTTTATAAATATATTCACTCAGACAGGGGAAAGATAAAAAATTATCCAGAAGTAAAACAAAATGTATAAGATGAGAGTTGGTATATGAAAACTCTTACAGTAAAAGCAAGAAAATGATCCATGTGGGATACATGCTTCCACATATGAGATACATTCAGATTTATGTTAATACATATTTCATAAATTGTCACACATCTAATACTTAGAATTTTATGATACCATGTTGCTTTTTCCATATTTTATTTTTATTACAATTTATCCACTTTGTATTTCAACTATAGCCCCTTCCATTATCCCCTCCCAATCTGTCCCTCCGTCCCTCCCTCTTCTCCTCCCATGGCTCTTTCCCTGTCCACTGATAGGGAATGAAGAGGAGTCCTCCTTCATCTGAACCTAGCCTATCAGGGCGCATAAGTAATGGCTGTATCGTCTTTCTCTGTGGCCTGAGAAGGCTGTTCCCTGCCTCAGTGGTTGGTGTTCAAAGAGCCAGTGCCTGGATTAATGCCAGAGAGGGCCTCTGTTCTGCTTACTAGGGTACCCCTTTGGACACTGAGCTGCCATTGGCTATATCTGTGCAGGGCTTCTAGGTTATTTCCATGCATAGTCCTGGGTTGGTGTATCAGTCTCAGAAAAGACCCTGTGCTCAGTATTTTGTTTTAAGAAACAGTAAACTGTGATTAGTTTTAATTCTCAACTTGAAAGAGCCTAAAATTCCCATAATGAGGGACTGTCTTGTCCAGGGTGGCCTTTAAACATACCTTTGCACATTGCATTACTATATTAACTGGAATGGGGAGACCATTCACGGTGAGCAGTGGCAATCCCTGGATTTGGACACTGAGTTCATAAAAAAATAGTGACATGATCAAACAAGAATTTCTTTCTGTGTATTGACTATAGATGCAACTAGATGACTCAAGAACTTTCTACTTTGATTTTCCCCTAGTGAAGGAATGTAATCTGGAATTGTAGAACAAAAGTGTTGGCTAGGTATTTGTCAGTTTTAAACAATTTAGAGTCATGAGATATTTCTTAGTGATGTAGATCCCACGTGTACATTCTTATCTGTCTTTAAGTCATAACAAACAGTTTTTAAATTACTACCTTATGGTAGACTTGACTTTGGAGATATATATATACATATATATATGTAAATATATATCCAAAAATAGCCCTGAACTTCCCAAATATAGTTGAGACTTTATTTCCAATTTCTTACTCACTGATGTCCTTTGTAAATATAATAATCTCAATGTGATTTTAGAGAAAATAAGGTTCACTATTGTGGAATCAGTAATCTGCTTTTAGATAACCAGTGGTTGATTTTTGGATCTCAGAGTCGGGACCACCCCATTTGTTAACATGTCCTAGCATTGATGAAATAAAATTTTGTTCTTCTGTGTCCTTTTGATTTAATAAATTGAAATTTTTAGATTTTTTCAAGAAAATAATATTTCAGGCAAAATATAATTATAGCTGCTACTAGAAGCTTTGCAATACCATATTCTATAGTTTAAAAACACTTTGTTCTATTTATTGATTGTTGATCTTAGAGCCTGTGCTGTTGGTGTTCTGTTCAGGAAGTAGTCCCCTGTGCCAATGAGTTCTAGAGTCTTCCCCAATTTTTCTTCTAACCGGTTTAGTGTGCCTGGTTTTATCTTGAGGTGTTTGATCCACTTGGACTTTAGCTTTGTGCAAGGTGATAAATATGGATCTACTTTCATTTTTCTGCATACAGATATCCAGTTGTCCAGCACCATTTGTTGAAGATGCTGTCTTTTATCCATTGAATGGTTTTGGCTTCTTGGTCAAAAATCAAATTTCCATATGTGTGTGTGGGTTCATTACTTGGTCTTCTATTCACTTCCATTGATCCACTATTCTGTTTCTATGCCAATACCATGCAGTTTTTATTACTATTGCTCTGTAGTACAGCTTGAGGCCAGGGATGGAGATACCTCCAGATGATCTGTTGTTGTAGATGATTGTTTTGGAGATTCTGGGTTTTTGTTTCTCCATATGAAGTTGAGTATTTTTCTTTCAAGATCTGTGAAGAACTGTGAAGGTATTTTGATAGGAATTACATTGAATCTGTAGATTGTTTTTAGCAATATGGTCATTTTCACTATGTTAATCCTACCAATCCATGAGCACAGGAGGTCTTTCCACCTTCTAACATCTTCTTCAATTTCTTTCTTCAGAGATTTGAAGTTTTTTTTTTTCATATACATCTTTCACTTGCTTGGTTAGAGTCACCCCAAGGTACTTTATGTTATTAGTGGCTATTGTGAAGGATGTTGTTTCACTAACTTCTTTCTCAGCCCTTTTGTCTTTGGTGTACAGGAGGGCTTCTGATTTTTTGAGATGATTTTGTATCCAGCCACTTTACTGAAGGAATTTTTGGGGTCACTCATGTATATTATCATATCATCTGCAAATAGTGATACTTTGACTTCTTCCTTTCCAATTTTTATCCCCTTCATCTCCTTTAGTTGTCTTATTGCACTAGCTAGGACTTCAAGTACTATGTTGAAGAGATATGGAGACAATGGGCAGCCTTGCCAAGTCCCTGGTTTCAGTGGGATTGCTTTAATTTTTTCTCCATTGAGTTTGACATTAGCTATAGGCTTGCTGTATATTGGACCTCATGAAACTGAAAAGCTTCTGTAAAGCAAAAGATACTGTCATTGAAACAAAACGACAGCCAACAGATTGGGAAAGGATCATTATCAATCCTACTTCTGACAGAGGGCTAATATACAGTATATATAAAGAACTCAAGAAGTTAAAAAGCAAGAAATCAAGTAATCCAATTAAAAATGGGGTATGGAGCTAAAAAGAGAACTGACTGTAGAGGATTATAGAATGGCAGAAAAACACTTAAAGAAATGCTCAATGTCCTTAGCCATCAGGGAGATGCAAATCAAAATGACTCTGAGATTTCACCTTACACCCACCAGAATGGCTAAGATCAAAAACTCAAGTGACAACGCATGCTGGAGAGGTTGTGGAGAAAGAGGAACCCTCCTCTATTGCTGGTGGGAATGCAAACTTGTACAACCACTCTGGAAATCAATTTGGTGCTTTCTTAGACAATTAGGAATAGTGATTCCCCAAGACCCAGCTATACCACTCTTAGGCATATATCCAAAAGATGTTCAAGTACACAACAAGGACATTTGTTAAACTATGTTCATA
>CM053743.1:61517665-61535405 GCA_028658305.1 Pachyuromys duprasi
CTGGAACCCCCGCACGGATGGGGCCCATGATAACTTGGTGTAGGGCTGAAGACCCTATTCAGGGAAACAGGGACTGTTTCAGTCATGATCTTGATGGCTGACTCTTTGACCCCCCCCCCCCATATAAGCCGGGGAGTGACAGACTGGCTAGATCCCAGGGGAGGACTTTGCAGCCAGCCCTGAGGAGACATGATAAGTCATGGTTGGATGGAAGGGAAGGAGGTCCTCCCCTGTTGGTGGACTTGGAGGGGCGGGGAAGAAGGAGATGAGGGAGGGAGTGAGAGGGTAGGAGGGAATGGGGGAGGGGGATCCGCCTGGGATTCAAAGTACCCAACCTGTGATTGAGATAAAAATAAATAAATTAAAAAAAAACAACAAAAAAAAACTAAAGTTCAAGTGGATCAAAGACCTCAACATAAAACCAGACACATTAGACCTGTTAGAAGAAAAAGTGGGGAAGAGCTTTGAACTCATTGGCACAGGAGACAACTTACTGAACAGAACACCAACAGCACAGGCTCTAAGATCAACAATCAATAAATGGGACCTCATGAAACTGAAAAGCTTCTGTAAAGCAAAGGACACTGTCTTCAGAACAAAATGACAGCCTACAAGTTGGGAAAGTATCTTCACCAACCCTGTATCAGAAAGAGGGCTAATATTCAGAATATATAAAGAACATAAGGAGTTAAACATCAAATATTGTATTTATAGAATGTTATAGATTATTACTGGCAAAATGAAGAGCCTTGTATATGATTATGACTAACCACTAAACAATTTCATTTATTTTTTAAATGTTTTGTTTGTATGTTTCTGAGACAGGGTTTCTCTGTTAGCCTTGGCTGTCTGGGACTTGCTTTGTGGGCCAGGCTGGCCTGAAATTATCCAAGATCCAACTGCCTCTGCCTCCCTTAGTGCAAGGATTATAGGAGTGCCCCACAGCACCCAGATCTTATTTCTTAAAATTTAAACATATATTTGGTTGGATAGATATATTCAAACTGGGTATTTCTGAGTGTTATTATGTAACTAAATATGTAAAATCACACTTATACTAAAATACTTGATTATAATTCATAGTATTAAATTAAGTCTTATTGCTTAAATATCAAGCAATAGATTCAAAGTTCTGTACACATGTGTTTTCTTGAATAAAAAATTCCATTTATCCAATTTGTAAAAAATAAAATAAATTAGATTTCATATCTTGGAATTGAGGCCTCTAAATTTGTCTAAATGACTAGACTCTTTTGAGGAAAGAAGTACTCTTTATGTCTGTATGAGAGCAACTGTGACATACCACTATGAGAACATCGGGAACATGGTGTCACCTTCATCACTGTGAACAGAAGATAAAGAGAGAACCTAACAGACATTCTTCACTCTTTGTCTCTACAAGTGACATGTAGAGAGTCATCACTCAAAGACTTTTGGTAGGGTAAGTAAGATATATAAAGTTCATTAAATATAAGGAAACGGGAAAGATGTGGTCAGAATACAACATTTACTTGTTTTTTTAAAGTTCTAATGAGGATAACAAAGAAAAAAATATGATTAATTAAAACAGTAATTACAATTTACAGTGAGTATTTGTAAAAGAAAGTGACAGCACATGCTGGCAAGGCTGTTGAGACATGGGGAACCCTCCTCCATTCCTGGTGGGAGTGAAAATTTGTTCAACCACTTTGGAAATCAATGTGGCACTTACTAAAAAATAATTGGTTTTATTTCTAGCTCAAGACCCAGCTTGACCCAGGCATATACTCAAGAGATGCCCCAACATACAACAAGGACACTTGTTCAACAATGTTCATAGTAGCTCTATTCATAATAGCCAGAAACTAAACAAAACCCAGATGTCCCTCAACTGAAAAATGGTTAAAGAAAGCATGGTACATTTCCACAACAGAATACTACTCAGCTATTAAAAACAAAGGAATCATGTAATTTGCAGGCAAATGGATAAAACTGGAAAAGATCATGCTGAGTAAGGTAAATGAGACCCAGAAAACACACATGGTATATACTTACACATATGCAGTTTTTAGACCTATAGTACAGGATAACCATACTACAATTCACAGAACTGAAGATGTTAGAAACAAAGAAGACCCAAGAGATGATGCTCAAATCTTTTTCAGAATTGGAAAGCGAATTGTTAGTAGAAGTGCTTGGAAAGAGGAAACAGGCTAGGAGAGGGAACACTGAGAGGAATGAGGGTGGGAAACTGATATGTGATTTTTGGGAGAGGATAGAGGGCTTACAGAGAGAGGAGCAACTATGGGTGGGGGTCCCTCTTAGACTTCCTGCTGGGTAGGCTCCTGCGAAAATATGGTGGTGACTCTAGCTGAAGCCCCTGTTGGCAGGGGTCATGGAGACTGGAGAGGCCACCCACTAATCAGAACTCCTGGTGGAGAGAGGACACCAAACGACCTACAAAAACTTCCATCCAGAATTTACCCTGCTTTCAGGATATTTAGGAATTAAGAGAGAGCAAAGATCAGGAGAATGTGCAGCTGAAGCCTGGTAGAATCAGAGATTCACTCCATTGGAGAAAGCCAAGCATTGACACTGCTGATGATTCTATACTGAGTTTGTTGACAGGAGCCTTGCATGACTGCCCTCTGAGATGCTCTGCCCAGCAATGGATCAAAACAGAAACTGAAACTCACAGCCAAGCAGTCTCTGAATGAGACTGGAGCTCCATAAGGAGACCAACAGTCCCAACTAACCTGGGTCCAGAGGGGCATTTGGAGGCTAAAGCACCAACCAAGGACCAGGCATGGATTAGACCTAGACTCTCTACAAATATATACCCAATGGGTAACTTAACCTCCATGCAGGTCCCCCATTTCACCCTGGTGTGGCTGCCTTGCCAGGACACAGTGAAAGAGGAAGTACAGGGTCCTGATGATACTGAAAGTGTTAGTGGGGGGGGAGGGTCTCCCTTTTGTGAATTGCATGGGAGAGGGGGTAGGAGGGAGAGAGAGGAGGCTCTGGGAAGAAAGGAGGAAGGGGACCACAACTGAGAAGTAAAGTGAATAATGAAAAAAGAAAGAGAGAGAGAGAAAGAAAGAAAAGAAAAGAAAAAGAAGGAAGGGGAAAGGAAGGAAGAAAGGGAGGGAGCAAGGAATGAAAGAAAAAGAAAAAAAATTCAGGTGTCTCTTGATTTACAATGGAAACGTGTCCTGTAAAACACACAGTAACTTGAAAATGATTTAAGTTTATACTAAACATCCTAGCTTACTGCATTCTGTTGTGGAAATGCCTGGGAACTTCAGCACTCTGCTGCTGCTGCTCCATATCATGAGATATTCATGCTACATATTGGTAACTTGGGAAAAGATTCAAATAAAAAATGTGAAGCATTGATTCCAAAAAATAAAATAAATAGATCACATAATCTTATCCATGTGGAAGACAGTTGCCTGTGGCTACATACATTCACAGTATAAAAAGCAAAGAGGAGAAACACATCTTAGTTTTAGTATTTAAACCAGGATATGAGCATCAGATAAGCAGCTACCACCTCTGTTTTTCATAAAGCAATCATCCTTGTTACCTTGCCTTGCTAGCATTTAGCACTTAATAAAAGATGCTAATGCATGCCATAAGGATCCACTGAACTTACATTGTGCTTATGTGTTCATGGACAGGTGGTGAAATCACTCAAATTCTGTCTTGAAAATTTTTCGTGTATGTGTCTGAGTACATCTGTTCTTGCTTGCATGCACGTTCACTTTCTGCAGTCTGTGTTGTATGTGTTTAGTGCACATATGCCTATGTACTACATGTAAAAACACCGGGAATGCAAACTTGTACAACCACTCTGGAAATCAATTTGGCACTTTCTTAGACAATTAGGAATATTGATTCCTCAAGACCCAGCTATACCACTTTTAGGCATATATCCAAAGATGCTCAAGTACACAAGGACATTTACTCAACCATGCTCATAGCAGCTTTATTTGTAATAGCCAGAACCTGGAAACAATCCAGATGTCCCTCTGGAATGCATACAGAAATTGTGGAATACTACTCAGCAAGTAAAAAAGAGGAAATCATGAAATTTGCAGGTAAATGGTGGGACCTGGAAACGATCATCTTGAGTGAGGTATCTCAAAAACAGAAAGACACACATGGTATATACTCACTTATATAGACCTATAAGATAGGATAAACATACTGAAATCTATACACCTAAAGAAGATAAACAAAAAAAGAGGACCCAGGGTAAGATGATCAATCCTCACTTAGATGGACATTGGAAGTAGGAGAAAACAAGTAACAGGACAGGAGCCTACCACAGAGGGCCCCTGAAAGACTCTACCTAGCAGTGTATCAAAGCAGGTATTAAGAATCATAAACAAACCTTTGTCAGAGGGCAGGGAATCATATAAAAGAAGGGTGAGTTACTAAGACCTGGAGAGGACAGGAGCTCCAAAAGGACCAAATATATCAGGGCACAGGTGTCTTTTATGAGACTGTTTCTCCAACCAAGGACCATGTATGTATATAACTTAGAACCCCTGCTTGGATACAGCCCATGGTAGCTCAGTATCCAAGTGGGTGTACTAGTAAGGGAAACAGGGACTATTTCACACATGAACTCAATGGTGCCCCCCCCCCCCCCGAGGGAGGAGTAGCCTTGCTAGGCCATAGAAGAGGACATTGCAGTCAGTCCTGAAAAGACCTGATAAGCTAGGGTTAGATGGAGGGGGAGGAGGTCCTCCCCTATCAGTGGATTTGGAAAGGGGCAGGGAGGAGATCAGGGAGGGATGGGGGGATTGGGAGGGAATGAGGGAGGGGGCTACAGCTGGGATACAAAGTACATAACCTGTGATTAATATAAAAAAAATAAATAAAAATCTTAAAACAAAGCAAAACAACAACAAAGAAAACTCACCTTGGCCTGTGAATTTGTGTGCAGTACCTAGAGCAAGATATTTAGTGTCTTCCTCATTGTGACAAACTAATTCAGTAGTTGGAAGTGAGCCATTAAGCTTTCTGACTGGTCAGAAAACCCTTGGAAACAACCTCTATTTCTTTTTACAGTGGTAAGGTTGCAGCCAGAGGAGCTATAAAAAATATTTTGTGTGTTCCGGGTGTCCAAACTTATGTTCTAATGCTTGATGAATCGAAATTTTTAAACAATGAACTACCTCACTAGCCCCTATCTTGGTATTTCATGATTTAAAAAAATTTCTTTTTGGATCTGTTGCTCTTCTTGTAGAACTCCTGTCTTCTCCGGGTCTTACTATCTCCCACTTCTTTCATAAGATTCCCTGCACTCTGCCCAAAGTGTGTCTGTGAGTCTCACCATCTGCCTGATACCGTGCAGGGCAAAGCCTTTCAGAGGCCCTCTGTGGTAGGTTCTTGCCCTGTTCTCTATTTTCTCCCTCCTCCTCTGTCCATCCTCTTTGCTTTTCTGAATGGGGATTGAGCATCTTAGTCAGATTCCTTAGGTGTACAGATTTTAGTATGTTTATCCTATGTGTATATATATATATATATATATAATATCCATTTATGAGTGAGTATATACCCTGTGTGTCTTTTTGCTTCTGGGATACCTCACTCAGGATGATCTTTTCTAGTTCCCACCATTTACCTGCAAATTTCATAATTTCCTTGTTTTTTATTGCTGGGTAATATTCCATTGTGTAGATGTACCACATTTTCTTTATCCATTCCTCAACTGAGGGGAGTCTGTTTGGGTACAGGGGTCTTTTCTGAGACTGATACTCCAGCCAAGGACAACTCATGGAGATGGCCTGGAACCCATGCACTAAGGTAGTCCATGGCAGTTCAGTGTCCAAGTGGGTTCCATAGTAATAGGGACAGGGACTGTCTCTGACATGAACTTATTGGCCTGCTTTTTGATCACCTCCCCCTGACGGGGGAGCAGCCTTACCAGGCCACAGAGGAAGACAAGGCTTCCAGTCCTGTTGAAACCTGATAGACTATGATCAGAGGGAAGGGGAGGAGGACCTCCCTTATCCGTGGACTGGGAGAGGGACAGGGGTGGGGAAGAGGGAAGGAGGGAGGACAGTGGGTGTGGGAGGGGATACAAAATGAATAAAGTGGAATTAGTAGAAATAAATTTAAAAACGTATGTTTTAATTATGCATGTATGAGTGTGTATATCTGCCTGTGGAAAAGCGCCCGAGAATTCAGGTTGCACTGGAGGCCAGAGAGGACACTGGGTCCCTTGCAACCTGTGCTGTTGGTAATTGGGAACCACTTGGCAAGGGTGATCTGGATAATATTCCCTGTCGCTGTTAGCATGTTGTATGCTTCCGTTTACTGAGACATTTCTTCAGCTCCACATATTTCCTGAACTACTGAAACTAAGAGCACAGGAAAGTGTGATACATAATTGTACACAATGACAACACGTATTGAAAACTGTCTAGAAAACCAAGCATGAAGTTCAGCTTCCCAAATATTCTACAGTCATGTCAACTTTGTGTGTCAGAAGTATTTTCAGGCCATTCCTATTCTTCATGTTTCTAAAAGAACATATTTTGAAATCCACTGATTATTTAGATTTAAGGCATGTAACTTTTGATTTTCACAGTAAATGTAGAAATAGTGACTTGTGTCTTGAAAAATTTAAATAGCCCAAGACATATTCTCATTTCACTAAATAGTCCAAGACAAATCAGAGAAACATTTCCCAACCAGTACAGCTCTTATATATTTGAATTACAGTCACAAAATAAAGTTGATTACAATTGATATTATAATTGTTTTAATGTAGATTTCCTTACTGCTACTTTGTTGTTAATGACTTTAACATGTATGACACTTAGTATTATGCTTAATGTTTGTGGGGTATTTTTGGTGTTATGCATATAAGCCCTGTCTGAATTAGGTCAAAACATCCAATATTTTATTTTTTCCCTGATAAATAAAAAAGAAAAACAACTTGATTATTTGCTTCTTTGAAATTGCTACTATTCTCATCCATTCCTATTTCAATAAACATGACATTGTCACATTACAATAGAACATGAGGTAGACCACTTTGCCTGTAGATGTATAAATACTGGTATATAATCATAAAGATGTAAATGTTTCAAGATACTAGACATTTTATCATTTTAAATGTGTTCTAGTTTTCTTATGGTGCCTTTCTTTCTTTATTCTTTCTTTCTTTAGTATGTATACAATCAGTAAGTGACACAAAAGCATACCCCTCACAACTTAAAATGCTGAATATGTTCAGTAATGGCATGAACCCACAAATGCATTCTCAGTTTTTCATATTCAAATCAAAGAGAATCTATAATGCCGTGGAAATCTAAATTTTCTGATCAATAACTTAATAACACATTATGCCTAAATGAATTAGCTGCTCTATAACTGTTTCCTGAAATATAAAAATAAAACCATTATCTTCCTCACAGTGTTGGCAAAACTGAGCTAATGCTTATTACTTAATGCCTGGCAGATATTAATCAATAGACTAGTAAGGACAGATTTTCAAGGACCTGATTTAATAAATTTGCAGATTTTCCTCTGAGAAAAATGTTCAAATGTTATTCATTTTGATAATATTTTACTCAAAAATATTTATCAACATTTCTCTAAAATGTGTTGATTATTTTATTAAATACCAGAGATGCATCATTGCCAATGTCATGAAAGAGTTTTCATCTTGGAGTTCTCTCTTCTTTGTTCCAGTGTGTGAGTGGGAGGTTCCAGATACTGAACAGAAACAAAATTATATTTCAGAGAATGATTAATGTGGTAATAAAACATGACATATTTCAAATTTTCTAGTAATGTTAAACAGCATGCTAAAGAAAGGGAAGCAGCATGCTAGCTGAGAACTAAGGGTTATGGGGACACAGTCAAACACACTTCCTGGAACAATGACTCTCCACGAAAAAGGCACAGAAACACCAACAGCAAATCAGTGTTAACAGATCACAGGATGAAAGTATGAATAAATCTTTAACACAGCAATGGGGTTAGCTATAGATGCTTCCTTGGCAGAGGAAGATCTCAGCTCTTCCTAAGGCATGCCAGGATATTGAGTTTAATCTAATTCTAATAAGAAGGGCTTCCAGAAACATTATGAAGTGTGATAACGGAGTTTAATCTCTAATAAACATGATCCATATTCACATAACCGCTACTGAAAACTAAGTAGGCTATGATGGGCATATAACATGTACAACTGGTAGAGATGGAGAAATGAAAGCCCATTTGCAAGTTATGATGCCTTGAGTGCCAAATAATACATTTTCTGAATGCGGTAAGAAATTATATGAATTAGAAATAATTGATTTAAAAAAGCCAGAATGTTGCTGAAGTATGAATAGTGAGATCAGAGGAGGAGAAAAAGAATCATTTAGCGAAATTGTGTGTGTGTCATATGTGTTGTGTGCTTGAAAGTATGGTTAACACCCGTACCTTGTACTTTGAGACAGGATTTCACACTGAAGCTGGAGCTCAGTTTTAATCAATAAAACTTGCACTCAGGTCCTCATGCTTGAGGCACAACCATGTGCTTATTCAACCAGCTCTCCAGCCCTAAAGCAGGGTGAGCAGAACATGAGTATATAAATCTAGAACTAATGAACAATAAACATCGAAGCTGTAAAAATATTCTGCAATGATTTAAATGGAGCAGATTATTAAAGCTTTGAGGTGAGACAGAATTATTCAATTTAAATAATAGAAGTGAAACATAAAATCTTACCTCCAAACTATCACCTCACTTGTTTCATTTTCACTTTTTAAAATTAATATACTAATATTTTTATAATTCCATACTTAACTCACTTTTTAGCCCTCTCTACCACCTGAGCTCCCTCTTCTGCACACATTTATTTTTCATGTTTCTGTCGTTTTGTTGTCATTTTGTGACTCACTGTATTTAATACCTCTGTGTTTCCATGCCTTTGAAGCTATACATAGGAGTCAGTTCACTCAGTCCTGGGGCACAGCTAAAACAATGGAATTTACTTTTCTAGGCTGTAGCAGTAGTGATTGAAGAGTTGAGCAGAAAGGAGCAAATACCACAAGATATTTTGTCCATACCAAAATGTATTAGCAGTTATTCAGCTACTCCAAAAAATCATAGCTGTTCTCAATTCATGATTGTAAACGTTGTGTAATACCTAGAGGTGACACTTTACAGTGTTTCTTTCCATCCCTGTTCTTCTATCCTCACCACACTCTCATCCACAATATTCACTAAACTTTGAAAGACATGGTATAAGTCTTCTAAAGGCTGGATAGACACTCAACCTTTACCTCTCTAAGTAGCATGGGCAGCCATGGTTATCTGTGTTCACTGTCACTTATTCAAATTAAAAGGTTTTCTAATTGGAAGTGGGCAAAACTTTTGCCCATGCATATGATCATAGATATTTGGAAGATAATTTTAGGCTATGCCAATTTAATTAAACACTAGTAGGTCTTCTCTTTGGGGGCTAGAACCTTACCAGACATGGGGCGTTGTATAAGATTATAGTTCCATGTATTATTTCCCATAAAGAAATAAAGCAGGCCACAAATACAAGCAGGATATAATTTGTCTTCTACAAAAGCATAGAGCATTATATAACACACAAACACACATACACATTATATATAGAGAAAGATAGATATAGATAGATTTAATGTGCATGTGTTTGTGTGCATGTGTGTGTGTGTGTGTATATGGAGAGAGAGAGAGAGAGAGAGAGAGAGAGAGAGAGAGAGAGAGAGAGAGAGAAGAGGAGAGAGAGAATATTGTAGTCATCTTTCCTGGCAGATTCTCTTATGGTTTCACGTCTAGGTTACAACACCACTGATGTGCTTCTTCCCCAGCCTTTTGCATCAAACCTGGAATTTCAAAAGGTAGCCAGATGAGAGCGATATTTCCTGCTTATTCCTAACTGATCCCAAACCTGGTAACAATCAGAATTACAAGGTTCAGAATAGACCCTTCAGTCGTGGCAACAGAAAAGATAAAATAAATCGCCTTATAGTCAACTAATGAGTGAAAAACAGCATTTGACGAGAAAAAATTGAATTGAACCATAAGCACTTTGGGAAAGCAAAACAAACAAAATCTTGCTAGAGTTTGTTCTTATCAAGAAGAATATATTAAAAGTGAAAAAAGAGAAAATGTTGACGCAATGCTGAGTGTCACAAAATTCAGGAGGTCTTAAAGGGAACATGAGAACTTAAATAAAATTCTGCTGTTTTAATTTTAAAACAAATATATTGGTGGTTAATTTAAAACTGCCATCATACTTACATGAAGTACAGATGGCAAAGATTTATTAACTTTGCCTGCAAGTATTGAAAGTTTAATATTCAGATGCCAATGCTGTTTTACTCATTAAATGCAGACAATTTTACATTTAATAGAAGAAATTTAAGGCGAACTTATGATTTATTTATTTATAATGCAATACAAAATACAAAACTTAATAATTTATTAACAATAATTTTAAATTTATAAACAATATAGTTTTATATCTTTATTAACAATAAATTATTTGTCAAGAATATTTCAATTTCAACTATGTAATATAGATATAATACTGTTTGTAATAGAAAGTACATATATAATATATAAGGGCATATGGAATATTAAAAGATGATAGATAGATAAATAGATAGATAGATAGATAGATAGATAGATAGATAGATAGATAGATGACAGACATAGAGAATATAAATTTGCAACTAAATTGAAAATGAAAGTGATTTAAATTTAAAGGAAAATCATTACACTTATTTGATAAGTAAAGCAATTTTACTTAAGTACAAATAAAACTAAGAATTTTTCTCATTTCTTCTGCTTAATAACCATAAGTTAAGTTTTAGGTGTAACTAATAAAATTATTAACACATTGTTGCACTGTTTAATAAGCATATAAAGATGCATATTAATGCTGTAGTTATATTCAATCATGCCTACTAATTCCATAATATGATATATAATTTTACAGATTTTAATTTGCAGGGTCATTGCTGAATGTATAAGCATGCCAAAGAAATTTGAATCTTTCTTGGAAAATTACTTAAAATTAAAATAATCACATTCAAAGGTATACAATTATAATTAATAAATGATCTATGTCAAAGATAAAATCATACAATAATTAACAAAATAAAATATTTTCTCTGTTACTGCAAGTGCTCTAAATCACAGTAAAAAACTGAATGTTATTTCTTCAAATGACAACAAATATTCAAAAAATTATCAAAGGATAAAAAGGAAGTCAAAATTAAACCTACTTTCAGATCTATCTCAATCATCTGAGAGAAAGCAAAAGCTTAGGAAGATTTGCGGAGAGAGAAACCCTTATTTCCGGCTGATGGATTGATAACTTGGTACAACCATATGGAATAAAAAAATACTGAAAACACAATGAACACACGGCCCAGATGCACTCCTCCAGATTTTATATCCTAAGAACTCAAAGTCCTTCCACAAGATTTTCATTGCTGCATTATTCACAGTAGATAAAAACTGAAGTAGCTTTGAAGTTCATCAGTTGATGAACAGATATAAAACTATGGAGAATATACAAAATTGTATTTATTTCAAAGACTAATATAAGGAAATTATGACCTTTGTGAAAAATAAGTGGGACTGGATAGGACTGTTAAAAAAATCAAATTCAGAAAGGCAAATAATGCCTATTTTTCTCATACATACATAAGTAATTTTAATATGTGGGGGGATGCTTTACACCATTAAACTCCTAAATAGAATTGTTATACAAGATAAGAATGGATATTGGAGATGGGAAGAATTAGTAAAATAAAATACTGGGGGAAAAAAAAGAAGTGTTCATTGTGGTAATGGGAGCAGAATAAGTACATAGAAAAGTTACACAGAGGAGACAAGAAAAGAAAAAAGCACACATTAAAATCTCACAATGGGACCAGTTTTGTTTTTTGTTAACTTAAAAATCTGAAGAAAAATGAAGAAATTATGCACAGTTATAAAAAAGGATTATGGTATTTTTAAATTTATCTAAATTAATAGAACTTAAAATGCTAGTCACATCACAGCAGTCAAGAGCAGAGAGAAGTACATACATGGTTGCATTGTCCTCAACTTTCTCCACTCTTTCATGGTCCAGGAATATGTCTCTCTAACAATGGCCTTAATCATCCTGTACAAATTTATCCAGTCAAGGCAATCTCCAAAAGATGTGTATCCAGGCAGACCTAATCTATGCAACCTTACATTGAAAGAAATTTTCTCCCACAGTGCTTCTAGGTTGTTTCAAGAAGGCAATTAAAATTAGTTAAACTGTCATGATAATAGCTAGTATCAGGTTA
Source organism: Pachyuromys duprasi (assembly GCA_028658305.1). Taxonomy (NCBI): domain Eukaryota; kingdom Metazoa; phylum Chordata; class Mammalia; order Rodentia; family Muridae; genus Pachyuromys; species Pachyuromys duprasi. The sequence continues at coordinate 61,529,975 of CM053743.1, forward strand.
ATATAAACACATAGTTTGGGGTTCTGGAAAAACAGAGGCATTCCAAAGGAACAATCTCACCAAAAAAAAAAAAAAAAACCGAAGTTCAGATGAAAATATCACATCATTTAGCTTCACATTCAGAGCTTGCAGTCTGTAGCATAAACTGAATTCCAAAGCAGTCAGTTTGGGTAGTATCTGTGATCCAGTTATGATACCTATGAAGCACATAGCTACAGTTAGACTTATGCAACCTGCACTCCACACTTGCATCTTTCCTTGGCAGTTCTTTCATGGGTTTGGCATGCCAATGTCTTATGATTTCCCCATCCTGCAAAAAGCAATCTATAAATTCAATGCAATTCCCATCAAAATACCAACACAATTCTTTACAGACCTCGAAAGAACTATTCTCAACTTCATATGAAAAAAAAAACAAAAACAGAATAGCAAAAACAATCCTGTACAATAAAAACACTTCTTGAGGCATCTCCATCCCTGATCTCCACTGTACTACAGAACAACAGAAATTAAAACAACATCGTATTGGCATAGAACCAGACTGGTGGATCAATGGAATCAAATAGAAGATAGAAATAGACCAAAATACCTAAGGAAAGCTCATTTTTGACAAAAAGGCAAAACCATACAATGGAAAAAAAAACATAGCATCTTCAATAAATGGTGCTGATATAACTGGATGTTTATTTAGAAAAATGCTAATAGATGCATATTTATCATCCTGTATAAAGGCAAAGTCTAAGTGTGTCAAAGACCTCAATATAAAACCAGACACAATAAACCTGCTAGAAATGGGGACGAGCCATGAACTCATTGGCACAGGAGAAAGTTCTTGAACAGAATACCGAAAGCTCAGACTCTACTATAAAGAATTAAGAAACATGACCTCATGAACTAGAAAAGCTTCTGTAAAGCAAGGACACTGTCAACAGAACAAAATGACATCCTATAGATTATGAAAATATCTTCACCAACCCTATAGCCCACAGAGGGCTAATATCCACAATATATATATATAAATTTAAAATATATTTATATATAATATTTACTATATTTATATATTCAATATATTATATATTGTTATATTATATAGTATAGAATTTAATATATTTATTAACATACATATATTTAATATGTTAAATATCTATTTTAATAAATATATATTAAACACCATCAAACCAAGTAACCCAATTAAAATTGGGGTACAGAGATAAACAGAAAATAATCAGCAGAGGAACATAGAATGGCAGAGAAACAAAGAAATGTTCAAAGTCATGAGGAATTCCATTTTATACCCATCAGAATGCCTAAGATCAAAAACTAAAGTGACAACACATGCTGGAGAGGATATGGAGAAACGGAAGCCCTCTGCCGTTGCTGGTGGGAGTGCAAACTTGTACAACCACTTTGAAAATCAATTTGGTATTTTCTCAGAAAATTAGGAATAGTGCTATCTCAAGACCCAACTCCACCACTCTGGTTATATACCCAGAAGATGCTCTAAAATACATCAGAGACATTTGCTCAACTATGTTCAGAGCTGCCTTATTCATAATGTCTAGAATCTAGAAACAACCTACATGTTCCTTGGCTGAAGAATGGATACAGAAATTGTGGTACATTTATACAAAGAAATACTATTCAGCTTTTAAAAACAAAGAAATTGTGAAATTTGCAGGCAAATGGATGAAAGTAAAAAAAAATCATATTGAGTGAGGTATCCCAGAAGCAGAAAGAGACTTATGGTGAGTGGATATTAGCCATATAATATAAGATAAACATACTAAAATCAATAGACCTGAAGAAGCCAAAAAACAATGAGGACTCTAGGGAAGATGCTTAATTCTTATTCAGAAGTGAAAACAGGATAGACATTGGAAGCATTAAAGAAGAGGGTACAGGACTACCACAGATGTCCTCTAAAAGGGATGTTCACTGTGCAAGGGATGGAAGCAGATGCAGAGACTCACAGTCAAAATTTGGACAGAGCACAGGGAGTTTGATAGAAAAAATGGGATTTAAAAGGGCCTGGATGGCCCAGGAGCCACACAAGGAGACCAACAAAGCCAATAAACAAAAACAAAAAAACAAACCAAAACCAAAAAAAACAAAAAACCCACCAAAACAATAACAACAAAAAGAAAAGAAAAGAAAGGAAAAGAAAAGAAAAGAACCAGGGCCTGGGGAACAGCAGAGACTAATGCATCAACCAAGGACTATGCATAGAGAGAACCTAGACCCCCTGCACAGATGTATCCCATAGACAGCTCAGTCTCCATTTGGGGTCCTTAGTAATAGAGAAGAGACAGTCTCTGACATGAACTTGGTTGTCTGCTCCTTGATTACTTCTTCCTGGTGGGGTGACCTAACCAGTCCAGCAAGGAAGAAGATCTAGGCAGTCCTGGTGGGACGTGATAGGCTAGGATCAGACATTAGGGGAGGAGGATTTCCCCTATTAGCAGACCAGGGGAAAGTTATAGGGAAGGAATAGGGAGGGAGGGTCAGATCAGAAAGAAATGAAGGAGGGGGCTACAACAGGGATACAAATTGAATAAATAATTAATAATAATAGTAAAATAATAAAATAATAATATAAATAATTATAAAAATAAAATAACAGAATTATTTTCCAGAACTATTTTAATATAATAATAACTGGTTATTATTATTATTATAGTTATTATTATTAATTCTCCTTCTCCAATTCATGCAGTAACCTTCCAGAGATTTGTTTTCAGGCCAGTAACTCTGATGTCAACTGTTTTTCTGTGTCTTTATCAATATTACTTCTGTTAGGCTTTCAACACTGTTACCATTTAGCCAATGCTTGTGGCATTATAAAATCTGTTGCATAAGCCTCTGTGTAATCGCCCTAAGGAAACAAGATTTATTCTATTGCCCAGTGCAACACAAGGTGCTGCTCTACAGTGATGCTGGAAAGGAAATTAAGCAAAAATTAAAAACTTATATTTTGTGTTATGATAGCAATCATACCAATCACTTATTTTATCTGTATAATCATACTTTATCATTATATGCATGTGTGTAAATATAATAAGTTTCAGTACTTCTAAAAATAATGTTGTTACAATTTAATAAGAGGCAGTGTTTCTTGTTAACAGTTTAAGGATCATATAGTAGAAGTAAATTTTCTACTACTTTTATGCACGAATTAATACATCTTACAAGCAAAACAATAATTCTATTCAGCACAACTGACAAATTTATTGGCAACTACTAATTGCAAATTTTATATTCAAATTCACCAATATGCAATTGTGCCACATAGAAGACATTTTATTTCATACTAATTTGGAATTAATTCATTAACTATGTTAAATTTTCAGTATGTTGCAATTGATTTTTAAGACACTGTAGCTATTAATAGAGTCTAATATGATTGTTATTATTTGCAAGGACTGCATAGGATCTGAAGAATCTACATAATATTAAATATATGGATAATATTAATAATATCAAATTATGTCTATTATGAGTTTATTTGTTTATAAACCTGAAAGATTTCCAATTTCTTCACTAGCTTTCCAAACTTTATAGTCACAAAAGATAGCACCCAGAATTTCTTTGTTGAATATTTCATTTGAGTCTTCTCTATAACTTCTTAGTTCCTACTTCAAAATTCAAACTGTTTAAATGGAATTCTCAATGCTTGAAAAGTATTGATCATTGACCTTTTGCGCCTTAAATTTCACTTTCCAATGGTTTCGCAGTCATAGAATAAATATAATAAAAACAGAGTAAAATATATTCCAATGCTTTATAAGAACGTTTAAAATCTATATTAAATTAATATTATATGAAGAGATCCAAGATGGCTGCCCCAGGAGGACACTGTGTTTGAGGAGCAGGACAGTAGTATAGGCACAGCGACTGGGAGACTGAGATCTCAGACCTAAATCTCCAACTTTTGCAACTGCCAGGTGAGCAGAATTCCTAAGGTGGGGAAATCAAGTGGAAAAGTCCAAGGGACACCCAGCTACTCCCAGGAAAAACTCCACAGGGTGACAGGCTGCTCACAGCCTGGCTGGGAGCCTAAGCCTCCACTTTGGGCTGGGGCACACAGAACCCCAGACTGACTGAGTTTCACCCAGATACCTCGGGCTGCACTGCACAGGCGCACAACCCTCTGCATCAGCAGCCGCCAATTATGGCGGGGGCACACAGTAATTTTCACCCAGATACTGTGGGCTACACCAGTCAGACCCACACCCCTAGGCACACGCAGCCACCACCCTGGATTGGAACTCATAGTATCAGGTCCAGGCCGAGGTGCCCCCAAATACCATCTCAGACCTTGGTGCACAGCCCCTGACCCAGAAAGAGGCGCCAAGGCTCCAATCCAGAAGAGAGCCCTTAGCAGCAAGCCCAGGGCAGAGCTCTGAGCCTCCAGAACAGAGCAGCGCCCCCAGCGGACATATCAAAGGGGGTCACGCAGCCTCTGGCACAGAGTGAAGAGCCAAACCTCCAGACCAGAGGGGAGACTAGCCTGTGTTGCTCACAGCCTCTAGCACAGAGCACACAGATCCCACAACAGAGTTCAACTGAGGCACAACACACACTATCAAACCACTAGAACTCCCTGTTCTTCTTGAGAATCCTCCTGACACAAGAGATTGACAGTTCCAGTCTGAAATTCAGCCTTAAAGCACAAACAGCTCCTTGATAATATATAAACAAATGCCCAGAAATCGGCAAAAGAACTCACCCAACAAAAATCAGGACACCGTGGCCCCATCAGAAACACCCAAAAACAATAGAGATTTTAATTCAGCGGAGACACAGGAAAATTATATTAAAGCTATAATTATGCAGATATTAGAAGAAGAAAAGGAGGCACAAAAGGAGGAAATGAACAAGGCCCTTAAAGAAATTAAGAAGGATATAACTGCCCACATACAGGAACAATTAAAGATAGACAGAGGGGAAACAACCAAAATAGGAGACACAGTCAATCAGATGAAGGAAACAAAACAAAGCATGAAAACAGAGTTAGAATCTATAAAGAAGACAAAAATGGAGAAGATCCTGGAACTGGAGAACTTAGAGAAAACATCAGGAACCACAAAGGTAAGCATCACCAATAGACTACAAGACATGGAAGAGAGAATCTCGGGAGATGAAGATACACTGGCTGAAATGAATTCCTCAATCAAGGAAAAAATAAAATCAGAAAAGTCCCAAACACAAAACATCCCAGAAATCAAGGATGCCATGAAAAGACAAAACGTAAGAATAATTGGAATAGCTGAAAAAGAAGACTCCAGGCTCCAAGGACTGGAAAATATTTTTAAGAAAATCATACAAGAAAATTTTCCCAACTTAAAGAAAGAAATGTCCATTAACATACAAGAAGCCTACAGAACACCAAATAGATTAGATCAGAAAAGAAATACCTCTCGTCCCATCATAG
>CM053743.1:61535905-61554557 GCA_028658305.1 Pachyuromys duprasi
CTTCCTGAATAGAACACCAGTAGCACAGGCTCTAAGATCAACAATCAATAAGTGGGACCTCATGAAGCTGAAAAGCTTCTGTAAAGCAAAGGACACTGTCATCCGAACGAATCGACAGCGTACAGATTGGGAAAGGATCATTCATTACCAATCCTACCTCTCGCAGATGGCGAGAAGTGATGATAGAAATGGAGGAGGTTGGTGAGACTTGGAGAGAACAAGAGCTCCACGAAGACCATTTTGAGCAGGGCACAGGGGTCTTGTATGAGACCATTTCTACAACCTAAGACCACGTGTGGATGTGGCCTGGAACCCCTGCTCAGATGGGGCCCATTATAGCTTGGTATTGGACTGAAGACCCTAGTGAGGGAAACAGTGACTGTTTCAGTCTTGAACTTGATGGCTGACTCTTTGACCCTCCCCCATACATGCTGAGGAGTGACAGACTGTCTAGATCCCAGGGGAGGACATTGCAGCCAGCCCTGAGGGGACAGGATGAGCTGGGGTTGGATGGAAGGGGAGGAGGTCCTCTCCCATTTGTGAACTTGGAGGGGGCAGGGAGGAGATGAGGGAGGGTTGGAGAGGGTGTGAGGGAATGAGGGAGTGGGCTACACTTGGGATGCAAAGTACCTAACCTGTGATTGATAACAAAAAAATAAATTAATAAAATAAATAAAAATATACATTAAAAATTTAAAAAATTAATATTATATTCAATTTTGAAATATCTCAGTTTAACCAGTTGTTCAATTTTGCATATATATTAACAGAAATAGCAATTAAAAGAATAAATCAGATGTATCCCATGGCAGCTCAGTATCCAAGTGGAAACCCTAGTAAGGGGAACAGGGACTGTCTCTGACATGAACTCAGTGGCTAGCTCTTTGATTGCCTCCCCCTGATAGGAGAGCAGCCTTGCCAGGCCACAGAGGAGGGCATGCAGCCAGTTGTGATGAGACCTGATAAGCTAGGGTCACATGGAAAGGGAGGAGGACCTCTCCTATCAGTGGACTTGGAGAGGGGCGTAGGAGGAGATGAGAGAGGGAGAGTGGAACTGGGAGGAAATGAGAGAGGGGGCTACAGCTGGAATACAAAGTGAATAATCTGTAATTAATATAAAAATAAAAATTTAATTAAAAAGAATAACTTGTTTGCCAGTTCACAGTTATTAATGATATAATCTATTTTGGTATATTTAATAAGCCTTTCAATGGTAAAAGCTCATAGCATATTCTTTGGAAAATTGTCTGACATAGCTATAAAGTATTGATTAAGCTATTTAAACCATCTCTATATTATGTGCTGTGTATCTTTAGATACATGAAAAGAAAAAAAATCTTAGGAGCAATAAAGCATTCATATTTGAAGATAAGCACATATTTTCTTTTTGCCTGTATTATGTGTTTTTCTTTCTTTCTAAGTTCTCATTATTTTTGAAGTATGCATGCTCTTCTATTCAGGATTCAAGATGGGGATTTGGCATTAAAATTAGTCACTTTCCAACAATTTTACTACAATTATATGCTTGATTTCTTAGCAGATAAAATTTTGTCCTCTTTTTGTTTAGATCACAGGTTAGTATTTAATCATTTATTACACATCATAATGCAAATGGATTTGACCTTTAGAGTTAATGCTAAAAATAATAAAAGATTAATATCCCCCCTCTTGAACCTCATAATTTTTAGCTTCTGCTGAATACTAAAATAATAAAAATGAAATCACTCTTCCAAATTTCACTGTAGAAACTGTATTATTATTCTGTTAAATTCATATGTATCACTTTTTAACAACCAGAATTGCCAATTTCTAGCATTCAATAACCTTTATACCAATAAATTGATTAGTTTGAAAAATATCTCTCAGGGGATCTTTCAAGATGTCGACAAGCACACACAATTTCTGAGTTGCAGAGGAGTTGTTGCACCGGAATTGGTGAGTGGAAGGACAACTGAAGCCAGGGAAACAATGGTGAGGCTTTCTAAACGAAAGGGATGATCATCCAAGGTGAAAAGTTTGGTCTTGGTTCACCTGTGGACTTGTTTGGGGAAGGAAAGATCATTTGATCTCCTGGCACTTCCCCTTTTAGGGCTTGCCTCCTCCTCCTCTGCACAGCTGGCTCAGGGACACTTTAAGCTCAGAGCTCACTGCTTGGAGACTGCAGCAACAGTTGAGGCAAAACTACTGGCCCTTCAGCCAGACCCACCAGCAATACCTGCCTTGGTGTCCTGTAATTGCAGTGCTGTCCTCCATGTGTCCCAGGTCTACAAGCAGCCATGCGGACTCTGCAGGGTCTCCCAGGCCCTGACTGTACTCACCGCCCAAACCCTCAGTGACAGATAATAGACACCAATGTCCAGCAGACCCACCAAACCAGGTAGGCATACCAGGCACTGGGCCTCCCAGGTCTGGAGCACAGTGGAGGGGCTCTGGAACTTCCCAGGAGGAATCTGAACTAGCATCCCAGTCTCTAGCTGCAGCTGGAGTTCCTAACCTGGTGGCTGCAGCAACACTGAGCTGGCAGAGCACATCAATCCTCCTACATATGACTAAGAAGGGCTAGACCAGAGACTAGAGAGCTCAAATACCCCAATAATTGCTGCTGTGACCTGCCTGAGAGTGAGTGCGCTCTTAACTGTCTGCAGGGTCCCAGATCCAGGGTCCTTCTAAACTAGTAGCCAGGCATTGGACCCCTCCAACCCACACACCCACTGTGGGAAACAGAGAGACTCTTGGGACATCGAAGCCCCTGCAAGGCAGATAACGCCTGAAATTACACCTCGACTATCATCAGCATCTGCTACATCTACAGTGCATGCACAAGTAACCACCTAGAAGCCTGCAAGGCAGAGCCCCTCCCAAACACTCAAGGGTTCAGCATTCTCTATCACTCTGTCCCTCAAGGCACATTTCCACGCACATTTCCATACATATGTGCAGCCACATCTGCCCTTCTGCACCCACATCTGCCCATTTGTGCCTGTGGACTTTGCTCCCACAGGTACAGCTGAAGCAACAATGCACACGCTGAGACCTCAGGACCTCTCTCAGCTTCCTGAAGAACTTTCCACATGCTGGAGAGAGACAGTATAAGCCTGAACTGCAGAATCCAGAAGCAAACAAGGAAGGTTATAGATAAGCCAATGTCAAGGGGTCTGCAAAAGAACACATCCAACATAAATCAAAACATCATGGCTTCAACAGCTACCTCCAAATTGAAGGCTACGCCAATTCTTCAGAAGCACAGGAAAATGACTTTAAAAATATGCTTCCCCACTTACCTGAGGAACATAAAGAGGAAACAAACAAATCTGTCAGAGTAATAACTATACAAATACAGACAGTTAAAGAGGAAATGAATAAATCTATCAAAGACTTGGCTAATCAAGTGGAAGCAAAGAAGGGGAAATCAACAAAATTCTCAAAAAATCGTTGGCAAATAGAGGCAAACGAATAGAGACACAAGTAGAGATACAATTAGTGTCATATAGAGAAGAAATGAACAAAAAATAGAGACCATCATAGAGAGACAGGAATCCACATTCAAACAAATGAAGGAAATGGTGAAAGGCATGAAAACAGAATTAGAATCAATAAAGAAAACACAAACTGAGAAAACCCTGGAGATGGAAACTTAGAGAAAAGATCAGGAACCACAAAGGTAAGCATCACCAACAGAATACGAGAGATGGAAGAGAGAATCTCAGGTGCTGAAGATACACTCACAGAAATTGATACTTCTCTCAAAGAAAAAGTAAAGTCAGAAAAGTCCCAAACACAACATATCGAAGAAATCAAAGATACCATGAAAAGAAAAAATGTAATAGGTATTGATGAAAAACAATACTCCAGGATCTAAGATGCAGAAAATATTTTCAAGAAAATCATAGAAGAAAATTTTTCCAACTTAAAGAAAGAGCTGTCCATAAGTGTACAAGAGGCCTACAGAACACCAAATAAACTAGACCAGAAAAGAAACACATCCCGTCACACTATACTCAAAACACAAAATCTACAGAACAAAGAAAAGATATTAAATGCAGCAAGGGAAAAAGGCCAAGTAACATATAAAGATAGAACTATCAGAATCACACTGGGCTTCTCATCTAAAACTATGAAAGCCAGCAGGGCCTGGGCAGGTGTCATACAGACTTTAAGAGACCACAGATGCCAACCCAGACTACGATACCCTGCAAAGCTCTCAATCAACATAGATGAAGAAAACAAATTATTCCATGACAAAACTAAATTTATTCAATATATACACAGCAAACCATCCCTACAGAAGTTATTAGAAGGAAAACTCCAATCCAATGAAAACAACTTCACACAAGAAAACAGCATACAGATAATATCTCCACAAAAATTAAAAGAAAACAAGCAATGAATCACAGTAACACCACCAAATAAACAATAAAAGGAACTAACTTTCATTGGTCACTATTATCTATCAACATCAAGGGACTCAACTCTCCAATAAAAAGATACAGACTAAAAGAATGGGTGCTTACACAGAATTGAATATTCTGCTGTATCCAAGAAATGCACCTCTGCAACAAGGATAAACACTACCTCAGAGTAAAGGGCTGGAAAAATGTTTTTCAAACACAGGACCCAGAAAACAAGCTGGGGTAACTGTCCTAATATCTAATAAAATAGACTTTCAACTAAAAGTAATAAAAAAAGATGAGGAGGGACACTACATTCTCATCAAAGGAAAAATCCACCAAAAGGACATCACAATTCTGAACATCTGTGGCCCAAATACAAGAGTGCCTATATTCATAAGTGAAACATTATTAAAACGTAAATCATTCATCAATCCAAACACCTTAATAGCGGGAGACTTCAACACCCCACTTTCACAAGGGACAGATCATCTAGACAGAAGCCAAATAGAGAAATAAAGGAAGTTACAGAGGTACTAAACCTAATGGACCTAATAGATGTCTACAGGACTTTTCACCCACATTCAAAAGAATATACCTTCTTTTCAGCATCTCATAGAACCTTCTCCAAAATAGACCATGTAGCTGGTCAGAAAGCAAGCATCAACAGGTACAAGAAAATGGAAATAATCCCCTGTATTCTATATGACCACAATGGACTAAAATGAACCTCAACAACAATGGAATTAACAAAAAGCCTATACTTACATGGAAACTGAACAACTTGATACTCAATGACAGCAGGGGTAAGGAAGAAATAAAAACAGAAATTAAAGACTTACTAGAATTCAATGAAAATAAAGGTACAGCATACTATAATTTATGGGACACAATGAATGCAGCACTCAGAGGAAAATTCAAATCACTAAGTGCCTTAAAGAAGAAATTCATGATATCTCATACAAGCAACTTAATGGACCAACTAAAAGCCACAAAAGAAAAATAGAAGTAGATACACCGGAGAGGAGTAGACACCTAGAAATAATCAAACTCAGGGCTGAAATCAATCAATTAGAAACAAATAAAACTATTAAAAGAATCAATGAAACCAAAAGCTGGTTCTTTGAAAAAAATCAACAAGATACACAAACCGTTAGCAAACTAAAAAAAGGCAAAGAGAAACTATCCAAATCAGCAAAATCAGAAAGGAAAAGGGGGGCATAACTACAGACACCAAGGAAATCCAAACAATCATTAGGTCATACTACAAAAGCATATATGCCACAAAATTTGAAAATCTAAAAGAAATGGACAATTTTCTTGAGAGATTCCATCTACTAAAATTAAGTCAAGATCAGGTAGAAAGATTGAATAGACCTATATCCCCCAAGGAAATATAAAAAGTCACCAAGAGTCTCCCTTCCAAAAAAAAAAAAAAAAACCTGGGCCAGATGGATTTAGTGCAGAATTCTACCAGACCTTCAGAGAAATGCTAACTCTAATTCTCTTTAAACTATTCCACAATATAGAAAGAGAAAGAAAATTACCAAACTCATTCTATGAAGACACAGTCACCTTGATACCGAAAACACAAAGACCCAACATAATAACAGAACTTCAGACCTATCTGTCTTATGAATATTGATGCAAAAATACTCAATAAAATATTTGTAAGCCGAATCCAAAAACACATCAAAGTAATCATCCAACATGACCAAGGCTTCATCCCAGGCATGTAAGAGTGTTTCAGCATAGGGAAAATCCATCCATGTAATCCACCACATGAACAAACTGAAGGAGAAAAACCACATGATCATCTCCTTAGATGCTGAAAAAGCATTTGAGAAAATCCAACACCATTCATGTTTAAAGTCTTGAAGAGATCATGGATACAAGACACATACCTAAACATAGTAAAGGCAATGTACAACAAGCATATAGCCAACATCAAACTCAATGGAGAGAAAATTAAAGCAATCCCACTGAAATCAGGGAAAAAGCAAGGCTGCCCACTGTCTCCATATCTCTTCAACACAGTTCTTGAAGTCCTAGTTAGAGCAATAAGTCAACTACAGGAGATCAAGTGTATTTAAATTGAAAAGGAAGAGGTCAAAGTGTCACTCTATGCCGATGATATGATAGTATACATGAGAGACCCCCAAAATTCAACCAGAGAACTCCTTCAGCAGATAAACATCTTCAACAAAGTGGCTGGATGAAAAATCAACACACACAAAAAAATTAGAAGCCCTTCTGTATACCAAAGACAAAAAGGCTGAGAAAGAAATCAGGGAAATAATACCCTTCCCAATAGCCACTAATAACATAAAGTACCTTGGTGTGACTCAAACCAAGCAAGTGAAAGACATGTTGGAAAAAATTTCAAGTCTCCGAAGAAAGAAAATGAAGAAGGTATCAGTAGATGGGAAGATCTCCCATGCTCATGGATTGGTAAGAGTAACATAGTGAAAATGGCCATCCTGCCAAAAGCAATCTACAGATTCAATGCAATTCCAATCAAAATACCAATACAATTCTTTACTGACCTTGAAAGAAAAATTCTCAACTTCACATGGAGAAAAAAACTCAGAATCTCCAAAATGATCCTGTACAACAACAGGTCATATGGAGGTATCTCCATCCCTTACCTCACCTGTACTACAGAACAATAGTAATAAAAAAACTCATGTTATTGTCATAGAAATAGAAAGGAGGATCAATGGAACCGAATAGAAGACCCAGAAATAAACCCATACACCTCTGAATACTTGATTTTTGACAAAGAAGACAAAACCATTCAATTGAAAAAAGACAGCACCTTCAACAAATGGTGCTGGTCCAACTTGATGTCTACATGCAGAAAAATGAAAATAGATCCATATTTATTATCCTGCACAAAACTAAAGTACAAGTGGATCAAAGACCTCAACATAAAACCAGATACTTTAAATCAGTTACAACGAAAAGTTGGGAAAGAGCACAGGCTCAAAGGGCAACAATCAATAAATGGGACCTCATGAAACTGAAAAGTTTCTGTAAAGCAAAAAACACTGTTGTTTGAACAAAATTACAGCCTTCAGACTAGGAAAGGATTTTTACCAACCATATATCTGACAAAGGACTGATATCCAGAATATATAAAGAACTAAAGAAGTTAAAAAGCAATAAATCAATCACTCCAATTAAAAATAGGGTACATTGCTAAACAGAGAATTATCTGTAGAAGAATATAGAATGGCAGAGAAACACTTAAGGAGATGCTCAGTGTCCTTAGCCATCAGAGAGATGCAAGTCAAAACAACCCTGATATTTCAGCTTACACCCATCAAAATGTCTAAGATCAAAAACTAAGTGACAACACATGCTGGAGAGGATGTGGAGAAAGGGGAACATTCCTCCACTGCTGGTGGGAATGTAAACTGGTACAACCACTTTGGAAATCAATCTGGCACTCTCTCAGACAACTAGGAATAGCAGTTCCTCAAGAGCCAGCTATACCACTTTTAGGCATATATCCAAAAGTTGCTCAAGTACACAACAAGGACACTTGCTCAATCATGTTTGTAGCAGCTTTTTTTTGTTATACCCAGAACCTGGAAACTACCCAGATGTCCATCAACTGAGGAATGATACAGAAATTGTGGTATTTTTATGCAATGCAATACTACTCAGCAATTAAAAAGAGGAAATCATAAAAATTGCAGGCAAATGGTGGGATCTAGAAAATACCATTTTGAGTCAGGTATTCCAGAAGGAGAAAGTCACACATGGTATATACTCACTTATATAGACCTATAAGACATGTAAAATCTACACACCTAAAGAAGTTAAACAAAAAAGAGGCCCCAGGTTAAGATGATCAATTCTCACTTAGAAAGATAAATGAGATGTAGGAGAAAACAAGTAATAGGACAGGAGCCTACCAAAGAGGGCCTCTGAAAGACTCTACCTAACAGTGTATCAAAGCAGAAACTGAGACTCATAACCAAACCGAGCAGAGGGCAGGGAATCATACGAATGAAGGGGGAGTTGATATGATCTGGAGAGGATAGGAGCTCCACAAGAACCAAATATATCTGGCCACAGGGTTCATATATGAGACTGTTTTTCCAACCAAGTACCATGTACAGATATAACCTAGAACCTTTGCTCAAATGTAGCCCAAGGTAGTTCAGTATCCAAGTGGGTACCCTAGTAAGAGGAATAGGTACTATTTCTGACATGAAGTCAATGGTGGGCTTTTTGACCTCCCCACCCTGCATGGGAGGAGCAGTCTTCCTAGTCCACAGAGAAGGACTTTGCAGCTAGTCCTGTAGATACTTGATAAACCAGGGTTGGATTAAAGGTGAGGAAGTCCTCCCCTATCAGTGGACTTGGAATGGGGCAGGGGTTAGAAGAGGGAGGGAGAGTGGATTGGGAGGGAATGAGGGAGCGAGATTCACCTGCGATACAGAGTTAATAAAATGTCACTAATAATTAAAATAAAAAAATAATAAAAACTAAAAATTATAATAAATAAAAAATTACATTAAGAAAAAGAAAAATATCTCTCAGATCACCTTTTTAACACAATATTGTATCTTATTATCTATTACAAGGCAAAATAAAAATGAATTCAGATTTTGTATGTAAGTTTCCAATGTAAAGACAGATGGGACACTAGTAATTTAATGAAGAATTTGGAACCTGCCTATGATGACACAATCAGCAATACCTTGGAAGGAGTTGATTTAGGGTGATACAGGTTGATGTAGGGTGATATGATTTAACAGCTATCATGTCATTTTTCTCATCTGCAAACTGAAAATATCTTCATTCATTTACCTGCAACGTACTGACCCTAAGAAACTGACACAGCAAGGAAAAAATAAAATTTTCATTCATTGATGATTTATACATTTTCTCTGCAGTTTGACTTGATGTTCACAATTGTCCAAGATATAATGCAGCTTGTTTTTACATGATTAATAATCATTAGTTTATAAATCTAGAAATGTCTCACGAGCTTTGTAATTTTGGTGAGTAGATTCTAACTCAATTGGTATTATTTTTATGCTATCTGCATTTCATATAACAATTCTACCTCAGAAAACTTTTATATGTATTTACTTTGTATTTTTTGAAAATGTAATAAAAATATTTATCTGTTTGATGAGACACTGCAGGGTGTGGGACAAAAATAGGAGCATGAATATTACTTGAGAAAAGTGGTGTTCAAGCACCGAAAGGGGAGCAAAAGAGGAGGCTGGATAGCAAACCAATCAGCATTAACCACAACGTAGAAGGTGGTTTAATAGAATGATGTTAAAGTCCTATGAGGAAAACCGTATCTCAAGATATTCTTTGGAAGACTTAGCAGTTGCATAGAAGCCAAGTTTATTGAGGAAATCCAATCATTAATAGGTGATGAGACAAACAGAATCAAGTTAATAATCCAATGTGCCCAATGATCTGAACAGCAGCTTTTGACAACTTCAAAGACACCAACTTTGCTATTTATAACAAATCATTAACTTTCAAGTGTATAAGGAAACTCCATATTTGCTTATTTACTATTGTATATCATAACATTTCAAGATATAACTCAGAAGTCATGGACACTTGAAATAGTAAATTCAATTTAAACAAAAGTATTGAACGTTTAATAACCTGTATGATTTTGCTATTCAATAGTTGGGAATATATACTTGATCCTTTAAATGAACGCAAACTTAATTATTGTAAACACAAATGAATCACTTTGGGAAATAGGTCTTTGTTTTATTTCTCTCTTTAGAGCTATTCTTTATTTGAAAACATGCTTCATTCATACAACTTGGCTGCTCTGAAACTTGACATTTAGTGGATGATGAGTCTGAACTTCTATTCCTCTGGACCCTGTTTGTACCATCCTACAATTAAAGCAATTGATCACTACACCCAGATAAGGGGCATCATTTCACACCAAACATTAAATGGTAAGAAACATGTGATAGCATCAAGCTAAAGATCAATGTTTTGCTGGAAAAATGGGGTACAGATCAATAAACAATACATTTATGGAATTAAAGTGAAAGAAGGTGGAATATTTACTCAATTCTTTTTAATATAATAAACAAACTATAAAAAGAACAAGAGCTAAAATGCTAGAAAACCTTCAAACTTAAAGCACAAACTAACAAAAATCATATTAATATTGTATTATTGGCATCCCTGGCAAAACCCATTAGGGCTCACAGCCTGGGGCAATTGCTATTGACTTGATTACTGAAGTAGTTGGGTTGGCAGAATGTACGTGACCTGGTAATCTTATGTTGGAGCCACTACCCAGAGAAGAACAATTAATCTGGGAAATGGTGTGAAGGAACCTAATTGATATCTCAGTGCTGTATGATGTGATTGCTCTTCCAGGAATAAATGAGTCTGCATCAGCCTGCCCTTGGATTGCATTCACCAAACCCCTGGTGTCTGTGTGATGACTCTGGTCCTCTCAACCCTTTGGCCTGAATCCTCTGTCTTCACCCATGGACTGGACCCTTGAGAGGAGAACCAACATTGTATAATACTTATCAAACCTAGACTAGATATAATGCAAATGAATATGAAGGCAAGTAACTATATAGATTCAATTTATTCGCCCTTACTATAGATAACAATACATGTGTCCTATAATTTTGCCAAATTAGAAAACAGTCAGAAAAGGATCCGTGGTTCATATTTTCTTTATTCACATGCAAACTTGAATGGTATTCCATCACTGAACCTTTTATATATCTTATATGCTTTGTTCTCTATTTCTATATCAGCTGTGTGAATGGCTGAATGCTGTCTCTATGGTTATTAGCTGCCTATTTGGAGAGTAGAAATTAATTGTATCACAGTTGTTTAAAAATACAGCAGCTTCAAAAATTTTTAAAGCATTTGCATGCTTAATGTTGTACAAAATGATCTATTAGTTGTAACTTTATTTAAGCCTATGTTGTCTTTATGCTGGGATGGAATAATTTTTCAGTTTGATGGAAAAATGCACTCAGTATCTTCAAAGTACATTTTGTAATGCATAGCAATTAATATTCTGACACTATTTCTCCCTTTATAGTAATCACATAATTTTCATGGCTTATTTCTTTCATATTACATTTCAATTTTAGTCTCATTTCAATTGTGGGAGGGTGCAAATACACTGAATGAACAGTTATACAATGTAAGGAAATATCTTTACACATCTTTTCTAATGTAATGTATTCCAAAACCACCTGAACTCATTAGAGCCATAAAATAGGCAGGTGCTAATTTACAGTTGAATTTTAAACTTTTTAAAACAATATTTACAGATAACTTACTTTATGTACATGTACATGATACTCTCAGGTTCATTCTGTGTTTAAGTACATCTTGATGGAGAGGTCTGGGGCTTCATGTATGATCAAGACAGACATAGTCTGTGTTTCCAGAAAATATTCATTCCTCTTACAAAGAAAACATACACAAACAAAATTAATAAATAATCAAATAAGTTTGGATACCAAAATAAATAAAATGTCCCTGTGATTCATATTCTATGATTAACTTTAGGGGAGTAGTCTGATGAAGGTTTTGGGCACTTGAGATGCTTTAACAAGTGAAGGTTCTTTGATCACTTCTTATATTTATTAAGGAAAAAAAAGAAAACAGCAAACAAGTTTGAAATATAGTATTAAGTGTGAAAATAGAAACTATATTTGATAGTAGGAAATGCCATAATTCAGTTTGGTTCCACTTTTTTTCTACTTAAAGTATCCCAATGTTTGTTCAGAGCTTGTATACAAAGTCTTTAGCTGGTAATGGAACACTTTCTATACTTGAAGACATAAGCATGAACCCTATATCTTCTTGTGTCATATCTACTTCACAAATTGCCTCAATTCTAAATCCAAGATCTCTTCGATAATCCACATGCCATGAAGGAAGGAAAGCAGAAGTGACAGAGATTGTAGATATGAACACTGTATTCTACTTTGCCAAGTCATCTGTTAGAAGCATCAAAATATCTTGGACAATCTAAAAAAGAATGCTAAGCTCGAATGTCAGTGCCTGCAACATTTACAATTTGCCTGTGCAAAAGCAATTTGATGAAGGTAGTCACCCTTACACCACAATACAGATATGTATTAGAATTCCTTGAAGAGAATGAATGTGCTCTCACAGTATAAACCATCTGCATTTTCTTATAGCTTCAGAAAACTTTATATTTTTTCCAAACCCTGTAGTTGTGTATACCTCTCCAGTGACATTGGCTTTCACTTATGAAGAAATCCTGTCATTGTGGCAATGTTTTCCTTAAGAATTTTTAGACTGTAATCACTTACCAGGAATCTTAAGAGAATACTATCCCCTGGGAATGAACCATAATTTTTCAGTTTGGAGCTGCTTTGATGGCTGCTTAAGAAATGAAAGAGAAAGGCAGAACTGATATTTTGGCATAATTTTTGTTGTTGTTTCACAGGGGAATAAAGCCTTACTAGAATAATTGAAATATGAACAGAGTAGAGTAAATCATTCGGGGCATTGGCTGTCGGTTGACGGTTGACGACAGTAAAATGTTATCATCAAGGAGGCAGCCAATTCTACAAAGAAGATAGGCCACTGGAGAAAAATGTCCAGAAAAGTTTTAGGACTAGAAGCATAATAAAGGCAACAATCCGCATTTTCATTTTAACTAAACCTTGTTGGATGTGGGTGTTCTCTCATCTTTGTTGACATGATATGTAATTGATATATAATCAAAATTTTGTTTGCTTCAATAATAGAACAAGTTGCTTAGATATTTGTCTTATGAAATGACTACTTCCTCTATAATTTAACATACTCAGAAACTGACAGAGTTATACTCTCTGTATTTGTGTATTTGTATACAATGCAGGGTATCATAGCAGATGCTGAGACTTATGGCCAACCTTTGGGCAAAGTGCAGGGAATCTTATGAAAGAAATGGGAAATAGTAAGACGTGGAGAGGACAGGAGCTCCACAAGGAGAGAAATATAACAAAAAAATCTGAGCACAGGCGTCTCTCCTGAGCAACAGAATCAAAAAATCTGAGCACATTGGTCTTTCCTAAGACTGATACTCCAACCAAGTACTATGCATAGAGATAACCTAGAATCCCTGCACAGATGTCGCCCATGGAAGTTCAGTGTCCAAGTGGGTTCCATAGTAATGGGGACAGGGACTGCCTCTGACATGAACTGATTGGCCTGCTCTTTGATCACCTCCTCCTGAGTGGGGAGCAGCCTTACCAGGCCACAGAGGAAGACAGTGCAGCCACTCCTGATGAGACCTAATAGACTAGGATCAGAAGGAAGGAAAAGAAGACCTCTCCTATCAGTGGACTTTGGGAGGGGCATGCCTGGAGAAGGAGGAGGAAAGAAGGAATTGGGAAGGGAAGAAGGAGGGTTCTACAGGGGGTATACAAAGTGAATAAAGTGTAATTAATAAAAAAATTTCAAAAAGAAGTTAACTAGTCACAAGCACAGATAACTTAATATTACTTGATCTGGAATATTTGGTTTAAAATTCAAGGTACAAATGCAAATATGTATTGTATAATATATATGCTTTGTTTTTATTTTTATGCATATGTTTTGTTCTTTTTTTTCATATGGTTAATTTTTCTGTTTAATGTCTTTCACTCAATAAAAGAAAAAAGAAATTTGTATACTAAAGAGTTTTCTTGGTTTTGATGGGAAATAAATTATGTCATATAAAAATGATATCTCAGTATGAAATGCTCAATATCTTCATACTTAGATTCCAGCAATCCACTGTAGAATAACCACCACAATATCAAAAATCCTTTACCTGATGATTTTCCTGGCAAAATATAATCATTTTAAATCGTGCAAATTCTAAACTGAAAAATTTCTCTTAGAATAAAAAATGTTCAGTCACTGAAAGGAAAGCCTCACCAAAAAAAAAAAAAGGAAGAAAATAATAGAAATGGCTAAAGGAACTAATGAACCAAATAATTATTAAATAATAATTCTTATTCTACAGAATTTCTTTAATATATAATTTGTGTCAAAAATAAAATAATCTTGCTAAATAATCTGTTAAAATTCTTAATAAATAACAAAATTATTCAAGATATAAAATGTATATTATCCTCACTAAATTAATTACATTACTCTATTGACAATCTAAGATATTTTCCTAATAAATTTGTGAAAATTTGACATCAGGTTTAAGACATTTATCTTAATTTTAGCATGCATACTTGGTATACTCCTAAATATTTACATTTTTCAAAACTTAATGTATTCATTTTAATTAAATTTTTATTTTTTACATTAATTACAGTTTTTTTCACTTTGTATCCTAATTGTACCTCCCTCCTTCATCTCCTCCTATGCCCCTCTCCAAGTCCACTGATAAGGGAGGTCCTCCTCCCCTTCCATATGACTCTAGCTTATCCAGTGTCATCCAAACTGGCTGCCCTGTCTTCCTCTGTGGCTTGGCAAGGCTGCTTCCCCATACAGGGGAGGCTGTCAAAGAACCAGCCACTGAGTTCATGTCAGAGACAGTCCCTGTTCCCCTTACCAGGGAAACCCACTTGGATACTAAGCTACCGTAGGCTACATTTGAGCAGGGGTTCTAAATTAATCTACTATGTAAAGCCCATTCTTTTATTAATATTATTTACAATTTATTTGTTTTATATCCCAGTTGTAGCCACCACCCTCATCTCCTCATGTTCCACCTTCCCTTTCTCTTTCTCCCCTATCCCTCTTCCCTAGTCCACTGATAGGGGAAGTCCTCCCACACTGTCTGATCCTTACCTATCCAGTGTCATCAAGACTGCCTGGAAACTCTTTCTCTGTTCACTGAGTAGGTTGCCCCCAAAAGGAGAAGTGATCAATGAGCAATTCATGTCAGAGAATGTATCTTCTCCTCTTACTAAGGAACCAACATGGAGAATGAGCTGTCTATGGGCTGTATCTGAGCAGGGGTTGTAGGTCCTTTCTGTGCATGGTCTTTCATTGATGCATCAGTCTTTACAGTCCACCCATCCTCCTGTGGCCCTGCTCTTTTTTGGCTTTGCTGCTCTTTTTATATGAATCCTATACCCTCCAGGCTCTTTATAACACTCCCTGTACTCTGTCCAAGTTTGTCTCTGCGTCTCTGTATCTGCTTCCATACCCTGCAGGGTGGTCTTTTAGAGGACATGTGTGGTAGGTTCCTGTCCTGTTTCCTCTCTTCTATCATTTCCAGTGTCTGTCCTGTTTTCCACTCTGAATGAGAATTAAGCATCTTCCTGAGGATCCTCTTTGTTTAGTTTTTTTAGGTCTGTAGATTTTAGTATGTTTATCCTATGTTATATTGCTAAAATCAACATATAAGTGACTATATACGATGTACATCTTTCTGTTTCTGGGATACCACACTTGGGATGATATTTTATAGTTCCAGCCATTTGCATGCAAATTTCATTACTTCCTTGTTTTTAATAGCTGAGTAGAACTCCATTGTGTAAATGTACCACAATTTCGGTACCTATTCTTTGGTTGAGGGATGTCTAGGCTATTTCCAGATTCTGGATATTACGAATAATGCTGCAATGAACATCGTTGAGCAAATGCATTGTTCTATGGTTGAGCAACTTTCAGATATATGACCACTAGAGCCATATCTGGATCTTGAGGCTTTGCTACTTCCAGTTTTCTGAGAATGTGACACATTCATACTTATCACTTGCACAAGAGTAAAGTCTAAGTGGATCGAAGACCTCAACATAAAACCAGACACACTAAATTAGTTAGAAAAAAGTGGGAAAGAGCCTTTAACACATTTCACAGGAGAAAACTTCCTGAACAGAACACTAGTAGCTAAGGCTCTAAGATCAACAATCAATAAATGTGACCTCATGAAACTGAAAAGATTTTGTAAAGCAAAGGATACTGTCAATAGACAAAACCACAGCCTACAGACTGGGAAAAGATCTTCACTTACCCTACATCTAACAAAGGGCTAATATCCAGGATATATAAAGAACTTAAGAAACTAAACTTCAACAAACCAAATAATCCAATTAAAAAATGGGGTACAGAACTGAACAGAATTCTCAAAAGAGGATTATGGAATAGCAGAGATACACTTAAAGAAATGCTCAAAGTCCCTAGTCATCAAGGAAATGCAAATCAAAATAACTCTGGGATTCCATCTCAAACACATCAGAATGTCTAAGGTCAAAAATTAAAATAACAACACATGCTGGAAGTGGAGAAAGGGGAAACCTCCTCCATTGCTGGTGGGAATATAAACTTCTAAAATCAATTCTTGAACTATAACTTTGAATATGTCACATATTACTACCTGAACAAAGTTTGATTTTATTTCCACTATCATTAAATATTAATGTAGAAGTTTGTGATTTCATACTCTGGACTGTATTTCCTTTTTTTAAAGTTATTTATGTTTTTTTATTATTTTTATATCAGTCAGAGGTTAGGTACTTTGCATCCCCGGTGTAGCCTCCTCCCTCTTTCCCTCCCACTCTGCCAATCCCTCCCTCATCTCTTCCCCGCCCACCCCAAGTCCACCTACAGGGGAGGATCTCCTCCTCTTCCATCCTACCCCAGTTCATTTTGTTTCCTCAGGGCTGGCTACAATGTCCTCCCCTGGGATCTAGCCAGGCTATTACTCCCTGGCATGTATGGGGGAGAGTCAAAGAGCCAGCCATCAAGTTCATGACTGAAACATTCGCTGTTCCCCTTACAAGGGTCTTCATTTGGACACCAGGCTACCATGGGCCACTTCTGAGCTTGGGTTCTAGGACATATCCATACATGGTCCATGGTTGGAGAAACTGTCTCGTAAAAGACCCCTGTGCCCTGCTCAGTTTGGTCTTTGTGGAGCTCTTGTTCTCCACAAGTCTTATTAATTTCCCCTATTTTTAATATTGTTTCCGCCCTCTGAAGAAGGCTTGGTTGTGAGTCTTAATATCTGCTTTGATATATTGCTACATTGATTCTTTCAGAGGAACTCTTTGGTATGCTCCTGTCCTGTTGCTTGTTTTATCCTCCATTCAATGTCCGTCCCATTTGTTCATCTAAACGAGCATTGATCCTACCAACCTGGGTCCTCCTTCTTGTCTATCTTCCCTACATGTATAGATTTCAGCATGACCTTCTTATCCTATAGGACTATATAAGTAAGTATATACCATGTGTTTCTTTCTGCTTTTCGGATACTTCACTTAGGATGATCTTTTCCAGGTCCCACCATTTGCCTCCTAATTTCATGATTTCTTCCTTTTTAATTGCTGAGTAGTATTCCATTGTGTGAAAGTACCACAATTTCTGTATCCATTCCTCAACTGAGAGACATCTGGGTTGTTTCCAGGTTCTGGCTATTACAAATAAAGCAGCTAGGAACATAGTTGAGCAAATGTCCTTGTTGTGTACTTGAGCATCTTTTGGATATATGCCTAAGAGTGGTAAAGCTGGGTCTTCAGGCATCACAATTCCTAATTGTCTAAGAAAGCGCCAAATTGATTTCCAGAGTGGTTGTACAAGTTTGCATTCCCACCAGGAATGGAGAAGGGTTTCTCTTTCTCCACAACCTCTCCAGCATGCATTGTCACTAGAGTTTTTGATCTTAGCTATTCTAGTGGGTGTAAGATGAAATCTCAGGGTTGTTTTGATTTGCAACTCTCTGATGGCTAGGGACATTGAGCATTTCTTTAAGTGTTTTTCTGCCATTCTATAATCCTCTACAGTCAATTCTCTTTTTAGTTCCATACCCCATTTTTTAATTGGATTACTTGATTTCTTACTTTTTAACTAATTGAGATCTTTATATATACTGGATATTAGCCCTTTGTCAGAAGTAGGATTGGTAATGATCCTTTCCCAGTCTGAAGGCTGTCGTTTTGTTTTGAAGACAGCGTCTTTTGATTTACAGAAGCTTTTCAGCTTCACGAGGTTCCATTTAATGATTGTTGATCTTAGAGCCTGTGCTGTTGATGTTCTGTTCAGGAAGTCATCTCCTGTGCCAATGAGTTCTAGGGTCTTCCCCAATTTTTCTTCTAACTGGTTTAGTATGTCTGGATTTATGTTGAGGTCTTTGATCCACTTGGACTTTAGCTTTGTGCACGGTGATAAATATGGATCTATTTTCATTTTTCTGCATACAGATATCCAGTTGGACCAGCACCATTTGTTGAAGATGCTGTCTTTTTTCCATTGAATGGTTTTGGCTTCTTTGTCAAAAATCAAGTTTCCATAGGTGTGTGGGTTCATTTCTGGGT
>CM053743.1:61555057-61582515 GCA_028658305.1 Pachyuromys duprasi
TCCTTTTCATTTCTGATTTTCCTGATTTGGATAGTTTCTCTCTGCTTTTTAGTTACTTTGGCTAAAGGTTTGTCTATCTTGTTGATTTTCCCAAGAACCAGCTCTTGGTTTCAGTGATTCTTTTGATAATTTTATTCGTTTCTAATGGATTGATTTCAGCCCTGAGTTTGATTATTTCTTGATGTCTGCTCCTCTTGGGTATATTTGCTTCTTAATTTTCTAGGGCTTTCAGTTGGGCCTTTAAGTTGCTTGTATGAGATGTCACAAATTTCTTCTTGAAGGCACTTAGTGGTATGAATTTTCCCCTGAACACTGCTTTCAGTGTGTCCCATAAATTATGGTATGTTGTACCTTCATTTTCATTGAATTCTAGGAAGTCTTTAATTTCTTTTTTTTTTCCTTAACCCAGCTGTCACTGAGTATTAAGTTATTCAGTTTCCATGTGAGTGTAGTATTTTTGTTAATTCCATTTTTGCTGAGGTCCAGCTTTAGTCCGTGGTGGTCAGATAGAATAGAGGATTATTTGAATCTTCTTGTATCTGTTGAGGCTTTGTGACCAACTATATGGTCTATTTTGAAGAAGGTCCATGAGGTGCTGAAAAGAAGGTATACTTTTTTGAGTTTGGGTGAAAAGTCCTGTAGACATCTATTAGGTCCATTTGATTTAGGATCTCTGTAAGTGTCTTTACTTCCCCATTTAGCTTTTGTCTAGATTATCTGTCCTTTGGTGAAAGTGGCCTGTTGAAGTCTCCCACTATTAAGGTGTTGGGGTCGATGTGTGATTGAAGATTTAATAATGTTTCATTTATGAATATATGCATACTTTTATTTTGGGCATACTTGTTCAGAATTGTGATGTCCTCTTGGCTTTTTCCTTGGATGAAAATGTAGTGTCCCTCCTTATCTGTTTTGATTACTTTTGGTTACTAGTCCATTTTATTAGATATTAGGATCGCTACCCCAGTTTGTATTCTGTGTCCATTTGCTTGAAAAATATTTTTCCAGCCCTTTACTCTGAGGTCGTGTTTATCTTTGTTGCAGAGGTTCATTTCTGGATGCAGCAGAAAGTTGGATTCTGTTTCAGCACCCCTTCTTTTAGTCTATGTCTTTTTATTGGAGAGTTGAGTCCCTTGATGTTGATAGATAATAGTGACCAATGAATGATAGTTCCTTTTATTGTGGAGTTGGTGGTGTTACTGTGATTCATTGCTTGTTTTCTTTTAATTTTTGTTGGGATACTATCTGTATGCAATGTTTTTGGGGGTTTAGTTGTTTTCGTTGGAGTTTTCCTTCTAGTATATTTTGTAGGGCAGGTTTGCTGTGTAGATCTTGCTTTAATTCAGTTTTGTCATGGAATATTTTGCTTTCTCCATACGTTAATTGAAAGTTTTGAAGGGTATGGAGGTCTGGGATAGCATCTGTGGTCTCTTAAAGTCTGCCTGACATCTGCCCAGACCCTTCTGACTTTCATAGTTTCTGATGAGCAGTCAGGTGTGATTCTGATAGGTCTACCTTTATAAGTTACTTGGCCTTTATCCTTTGCTGCTTTTAGTATCTTTTCTTTGTTCTGTAGATTTAGTGTTTTGACTGTGATGTGATATGATGTGTTTCTTTTCTGGTCTGGTCTATTTGGGATTCTGTAGGCCTCTTGTATAGTTATGGGCATCTCTTTCTTTAAATTGAGAAAATTTTCTTCAATGATTTTCTTAAAAATATTTTCTGCACCTTGGAGCCTGGAGTCTTCTTTCTCATCAATTCCTATCATTCTTAGATTTTTGTCTTTACATGGTGTCCTTGATTTCTTGAATACTTTGGGTTTGGGACTTTTCTGATTTTACTTTTTCCTTGAGAGAAATATCAATTTCTGCGTGTGTATCTTCCTCACCTGAGATTCTCTCTTCCATCTCTTGTATTCTGTTGGTGATGCTTACCTTTGTGGTTCCTGATCTTCTCTCTAGGTTTTCCATCTCCAGGGTTTTCTCAGTTTGTGTTTTCTTTATTGATTCTAATTCTGTTTTCATGCCTTGCACCATTTCCTTCATTTGTTTGAATGTGGATTCCTGTCTCTCTACTATGGTCTCTATTTTTTTTTTTAATTTTCTCTGTTTGTGCCACTAATTGTGTCTCTACTTGTGCCTTTCTGTTGGGCTCTAATTGCCTGTGTGTTTTTTAAGAATTTCTTTCATTTCCTCTTTCTTTGCCTCCACCTGATTGGCCAAGTCTTTGATAGATTTGTTCATTTCCTCTTTAGCTGTCTGTATTTGTATGGCTATTGCTGTGAGGGATTTGTTTGTTTCTTTTTTATATGCCTCAAGTAATTGGGTAAGCATAGCTTTGAAGTCATTTTCCTGTGCTTTTGATGAATTGGAATATCCATCAATTTTAGAGTTTGCTGGTGAAGTCATGATGTCCTGATTTATGTTCGATGTGTTCTTTTGACAACCCCTGGCCATTGGCTTATCTGTAGCCTTCCCTGTTTGTTCTTGAATTCTGCATTTCAGAATGGTACTGTCTCTTTCTGTCATGTGGAGAGTTCTTCAGGAAGCTGAGAGATGTCCTAAGGCCTCAGAGTGTGCATTGATGTACTTGTAGGAGAAAATTCCACTGGTGCAGAATGTGTGGAAATTTGCATGAAGTGTGCCTCAAGGGACAGAGTGATAGAGAATGCTGAGCCCTTGAGTG
Source organism: Pachyuromys duprasi (assembly GCA_028658305.1). NCBI lineage: Eukaryota > Metazoa > Chordata > Mammalia > Rodentia > Muridae > Pachyuromys > Pachyuromys duprasi. The sequence goes on from CM053743.1 coordinate 61,557,740, forward strand.
TGTGGGAGGTAAGCTACCTTGTAGGCTTCTAAGAAGTTACTTGTGCATGCACTATAGATGTGATAGGTGCTGGTGATAGTCGCAGCACAATTTCTGGCTTTATCTGCTGTAACTTCACTTTTGCATCCGCAGAAAAGGGCCTTCAATGTCCCAAGAGTCCCACTGTTTCCCACAGTGGGTGTGTGGGTGGGAGGGTTCAAATGCCTAGCAGCTAGTTTAGCAGGACTCTGGATCTGGGGCTCTGCAGACACTCAGGGGCACACTCATTCTCAAGCAGGTCACATCAGCAAGGATCGGGTTATCTGGGCTCTTTACTCTCTGGTTTGGCTTAGTCATATGCAGGAAGACTGATATGCTCTGCCAGCTCAGTGCTGCTGCAGTGGCCAGGTTAAGAAGTCCAGCTGCAGCTGGGGACTGGGATGCCAGTCCAGATGCCTTCCGGGAAGGCCCTCCACTGTGCTTTCCAGACCTGGTGCCTGGTTTGCCTAGCTTGTTTGGTGGGTCTGCTATCACTGAGGGTTTGGGCAGACTAACCAAGGGGTTCATCAGTGGCTAGGAGACCCTGTGGAGCTGGTATGTCAGCTTGTAGACCTGGAATACTGGGAGGATGAAGCCATGGATCCGGGACTCCAAGGCAGATACAGTTGGTGGCCTAGGCTGAGGGTCCAGGAGCTCTGCCTTTTCTGCTACAGTCTCCAGGCAGTGAGCTCTGAGCTGAGAATCTCAGTGAAGGTGAGCTGACTGTGTGGAGGAGGAGGGAGGCCCAAAAAACGGGAGTGCTGGGAGATAGAATGATCATTTCTCTCCTTCCCCAAATAAGTCCACTGGTGACCAGAGACTAAAGTTCTCACCTCCTGTGATGTTCCTCTCCTGTAGAAAGCCTCATTGTGGTTTCCCTGGCTTCAGTAGTCTTTCCGCTCACCAGTTCAGCTCCTCTGTTACTCAGGAACTGTGTGTGCTCATCACCATCTTGTATCCGTCCCCCTCATCAAATCAAGTCTTGAGACATACGCTCTTTCCCATAATCTCAGTGTTCAAACTGTATTAAACGATCATTTTCACAAAATTACCCTTTTAAACTGTTATTATTGTTATTATTATTATTATTGTTGTTGTTGTTGTTAGTTCAAGGGTAGCAAAAAGATCATTGCTACAAGGACATAAATAGAGTGTGTTGTAATATATCAGTACTTTTGTTGCCTCTTCAGCTGTGGGAAATACACAGGACTATTCAAAAATTTGAACTGATGAATCCTTAGTTCCTTTCCTACAGCAGACAAGCATATATTGCTAACATGAAGAAACCTATTGGGAAATTCTTTAGTAGAAACCATTTCAGAGGAGAGGAAAGAGCAGAAGCTGAATCCCACATAAAAAAGCAGGCAGGTAGCTGTTTCTTTACACTACTTTAATTGTTTCTTTGGGGAAACTGAAACTGGATATCTCAGTAAAATCTTTGGGCTTTGGAATAGTTTCGGTATATTTTATTGTTCTTCCCAGTATACCCTAACAAAATATAACAGACTTTGTGGCTTTCACCTCCTAGATTTGCTTTTTTACAGTCCGTGAGTCCCAAAGACCAAGAGGGTAGGGCCTGCTGTAAAGATTTCTCCTGATGGCTCCCTCAGTGGCAGTGATGCCTGTTCTCACTGTGTTTGGGTGGATTTTTCTGTTTGTATGAAACAGTTGAATGAAAACTCCGAAGAAGAAGCTGTGTGTGCAGAGACTGAAGTACTCTGGAGGGATCTGAATGGAATGTTGCTAGTCCCAAGGCTCACTACCTCACATCAGGCTAGTTCTAACCTTCCCGAGCAGCCACTCCTTATCCACCCTTGTGGCAGAACAATCATCTTGTGACTAACAGATGTAAACATTTTGGAATCTTTTAACTTAGCAGACCACTAGCTTTCACCAACACAAAAGCTAAGACTATCATCAGATAGCGTTTTGGGCCTACAGAAATATTCCTCCCAACTCACCCTACCTGCTTATTGGATATAACCATCAATGTGCTTAAACATTATTTATTTATGAGTTTCTTTGTATTATGAAGCTGTAAAAGTTCATGAAACTGCTTTCACTTTGGAACATAGATTTGGAGGTAACCTAGGTCTGTGTTCCTGGGCCATGGTCACTCAAAGTGGTCCCAGAATATATTACCTTTTCTTTTAACTAAGATAAGAGCAGTGATTTTTGCATTGGCACTACTAGTATTTATTCTAACAAGGACAGCTCTCATATTCAATAGCATATTATACTTCTAAACTTATTAAACATTATTAAATTTCTTAAAGACCTAGTTTCCAAATTCAGTCACATAAGTGGATAGGACTTCAATTTAGGGAGATTTTGTTTGTCAGTTTATCATGATAGAGATATATACTCTTAACTCTGTGTATGACTGCTGGAAAATCCCTGTATCAATGAGTTAGTGAATGTAAGCCACTCCAGAAAATGGACAAACCCTTGGGTATAATTACTGTTATTATTGTGGTTCTCTATCTACTTTAGCCTTTCCACCAATCCACAGGTAAGCAAATGTAATTAATGTGCTTAACGGTTAAGGAGAATATTGACTTTGTTTTGCCATCAATTGCTGTTGAATAACCAATCAGTATTTCTTCGTTGGAGCCAGTATACTGCTAAAGATGCTGTTGCATGGGGCTTTTTAACTTAAAATATTTCTGTGATTGTCTCATTCACTTTAAAAGTGGATCTAAGACTAACAGCAATCATGTTTTGTGTGTGTGTGTGTTGTTTGTTTTTTGTTCGTTTGTTTGTTTCCTTTCAAAAAAGGTTTCTCTGTGCAACCTTGGTTGTCCACAAAGGCTGGTCTGACTCTGACACATACTATGTTGCCTGCTTTTCTATGACTTTCTCCTGTTGAGGCTACCTTACCAGAACACAGGGGAAGAGGCTGTGCACACTCTTGATGTACTAGGATCCATGGATGCTGTAGGGAGAGGCTACTCTTCTCTGAGGAGTAGGAGGAGCATAGGTGGAAACAGGGACAGAGAGTGAGACCTGGAGGAAAGGAGAAAAGGGGCTATGATAGGGATGTAAAATGAATGAATAAAAGAAAAGAGAAGCAGTCATTACAACCTGATGGTAATAAGACTCTGTTGCTTTTATTACTGCAGAATTTCTACTAATGACTACTGGTAGATGAGAATGCTAAATAGTTTTCTACTTTTCCATTTGGCTTTTCCATCATTTCCTTCTCTCCAAAGTGCTTGGAGCAAAAAAAAAAAAAACAAACAAACAAACAAAACAAAACAACAACAAAAAACATTATCATTATACCCAAGTAGTTAAAGAAATGAAAGTAGGGTATTTCTTTACTATGAAATTATTTCCTTGGGATGAATGGCGTAGAAGAAGCCCTTATCCACAAATGTAAAGAGTTGAGTCAATAGGATTATTTATTCAAAATAAACCAGGCCACACAACATCTCAACTTGAATACAAAGGAGGACATCACCTCAAGACACAAAACCAATATATTAACCAGTAACAAATGGCCAGCCCTGAAAACACATATAGGAGTGGCATTATGCATACTGAGAAGATTGTATTTATGTATTTAGAAATACCTATGTAAACATAGATATATGGATGTATTTAGTATCAATTAATGCAAAAAGAGGCCATGAATTTAAAAGAGAGACAGGAGGGTTATATGAGAGTCATTGGATGGAAGAAGGCAGACTGCTAATAATGAAATTGTACTTTGTTCTACACAAAATAATTAAGAAAAACCATACTGGTTACAGTTTTCCTATTTTTATTTTATCTTTCACTTTGTTTAATTTTCTAAATATTTATTTAGATTGACTTAGTTCAACAAAGATATTAAACATAACATTTTAAGATCTACATTAGTATAAATATTTTCTCAAACAAGGGTTTTCTTTCAGGTAAAAACACATAAGATCGATTTTCATAGTCATTTTGAAAGGCACTGAATTATTATCTTTACATTTCTGTATTAGTTTATTAATTGAACTTTGAGATAGGTCATAGGTAGCCAAGTTTGGTCATTAAATCACTGCACAGCTACTATTGGCCTTGGGCTTCCTCTCCTCTTCCATGACCACCAAACATACGAAGATGCCCGACCTATCCCACATACATTTTACATATGTTTTATGTAAAATGACCCTTTTGTGCAATAACACAGCTTATTAATTCTCCTGCTCTTATGCACCAACGCCCCTGATTCAACTTTCCTCTCACTATTTTTCAGCCTTTGTGTACTGCTATTCAATCAGCTTCTGAGATCATTTTCCTTAGATTTCACAAATAAGTAACATTATTTTTCATTTAAGTTTACTGTATAGATCAATACCATATTGACTGAAGCCAGTGAAATATGAAAACGGATATAATTTTGCCTTTTATGAACATTTTAGGCACTTAGAAAAGTAGCATTAGTATAAGATTAAAAAGAGTGGGTTGGTTTCCCTAGGGTTTTTAATCAAAATAAGATTTAAAGATAGAATAGTCTAGTTTCTCTACAGAAAATGTTCCATACATTTTAACATTTTGTAATAAAAGTATCAAACTCATATTGTGTGAAATAAGAAAGTTTGATTTCTGAATTACAAAATATTCTGTAAAATTTGCAATTTTCAAATTAATAGGGAAATTTACTCTGAAAAAAATTTACTTATTGGTTAATTTAATATTATTGTGTGGCTATAAAGTATTAAGTTTTGTTCATATTCATGTACTTAAATCACATATTTTAATCTTAGAACATTAGATAATTATATAATTTTCTAAAAATAATCCCACTCATTTTTTGACCTTTAACAATATAACTGTGTAAATCAAAACAAAAAATAATGACTTCAATAAAGCTTCAATATCTATTTTATGTCATAGATACATACATTGAGATATATTGTATTCCTATAATCATCAAAAATACCTGCTATTTAAATGTATCCTTACTTTAAAATTTTTTTCAGAAGTAAGCAAACTAATATGGTCAATATTTCAAAGCTTAACTGACTTTGAAGGTTGTGAATTTATCTCAGAGTAGAGCACTTTCCTAGAAATTCCTGGGTTTGGCTCTCAGCCCTTAAAAAACAGAGAACAATCTGTACTTCATATGATTTTAAGTACTATGCGCTAATGATTATCCAAATAAAGATGGGGTGTAAAGCATTACAGGTTGTGGACAGAAATTTTACTTGTCCTGATGAACAGCAGGGCTCAGAAAATATCCTTTTACTGTTCATTCTGAAAATGCTTGTTGAATTTTTCCACATATTAATAGCATAGTTATTTCAATTATTAAAATTTAGCAGACATCCATATTATTTAACCGTTATGAGTATTAAACACCAGTACTGAACTTTGTGTAAGACTTACAACACATTCATTATCAAGGTTTAAGTTGTGACGAAGCAGGCCATCTCCACAATTCTATTTGAGTTCTGTTTCCTATTAATGGTGAAATGTTAATAGTACCATAAAACTGTTTGATGTATGAAAGACTATTATGGTTATTTCTTTGTCCAACTAATACTATCATAAACTATGAAGATATTTTATTCTGAACAATGGACACATTTATAGGGTAGTAGGTATAGTCTATTTTTATATGAAAAATAACTACAACATATAAAGGTCTTCCTAATAGTTGACCTATCATGCTTTGAAATGGGACAATGTCAGAGGCCCAAGTTTGTCTAGTGCATATTTGATTTCTTCATTAAAATACTTAAGAGGAAGTGGTGGTCATGTATAAATAGATTCCAGCCCTTAAAAAAACTGAAGTATTCAGGGATGACCAAAAAGCAGAAGAAATTACAATCTGAACATATATTTCAATGTGAGAAAAGGAACATAAAGCCATGTTGTACTTCAAATCAAAAGGCAAGATTCTCCTAGAAGAACCTATAAACACAGATGAAAAGATATCCAAGTATTGAGAATGTGACAAGGCTTTCTTGTAGGTTCAGGTATAGTCTCCTGAGTTAATATGTTTTTGTTTCTGCTCTGTCTTTCCCTTCTGAAAGTCCTACTCAGTTGATGAACTGACATTAAATAAACAATAGACTCTCAAAACATTTTATATAACATATTTACTACAGCATTTGAATATACTCATGTCCTTTCCCTAACTCCTCATAGATACACCTCAACCTCTCTCCACACAGCTCCATCTCCTCTATTATTTTTTAAGACTTATTTATTATGTATACAGTGTTTTGCCTGCATAAACACCTGCATGACAGAAGAGGAAACTGTGGGTTGTGAGCCACCATGAGGGTGCTGGATATTGAGCGCAAGTCCTCTGGAAGAGCAGCCAGTGCTCTTAACTGCTGAGCCATCTCTCCAGCCATGTCCTGTATTTCTAAAAAGGTATACAATCAAATTTTTGCTTTGAAAACACTTCAAGGCAGGGGACCACTCTCTTTAGCCTGATTTGCCTCCAAGTATCTTTCTATGAATCCAGTGAGAAACAATAACAAATGGACTAGGAATATGTTCAAAATGGTGAATCATGGCATTGATGTAGGAGAGTAACCAAAGATTTTTATTTGATGTAAGGCTTGATTAATTAATGAAACATATGTTGCAGCAAAACTGGGACCAAAAAACCTCCTTATAGATAGATCGTATTCTCTAGAGATGAACGTACTACCATTGCTTTGCTAAATGCACATATTATTAAAATCATTTCTCACGTCTAATAAAAAGACCTTTTAACCATTAAACAAAACCCCAATGAGTTCCTCTCCAATTCTTTCATATTTAATTACACAATACTTACCAGAAATAAATGTTTGGGGAGAAAATGTTTAAAATGTATTATCATAACTGGCTAGTATTCACCTAAAGTTATTGAGACACCAAACCAACCACAAAAGTTTGACCGAGAGATTATCCAAGATTGTAGGATGTGCTGGAATGGGAACCTAGCAGAATCATGATCTAAGAGACCAGTAAGACCTCATCTAACAACTGATGGGATGAGATGAAAAGCGTTTTACTGGAGGACGCTTTGAGAGTTTAATACTCTCTATCACTTCCTGATTGTTCTCTTTGTTTTATGCTCACACTTGAAATTTGAGCTTGTAGCTTCCTGCTCCCACTGTTATGATTGCTGTTTGCTGCTTTCTGCGTCTTCCCTCCATTCCATGGTGGACTCTGAATATTCATATAAAATCATAAGCCCAAATAAACTCTTCCTTCTATAAGCTGCCTTTGTCATTTATCATATCAATAAATAAGCAACGAGCACAGAAAGATTATATTATAAGATATTAACCATAGTAATATATATGTAAATAGTTGTGCCTTTATATGTATCATATGTATATTTGTGTGTAAATATTAATAGATGAAACTCAGAGATGAGATTACTGCTTCTAAATGTACAATAAAAAATGAAAAAGAATAACAAACAACTATTTAGTAAAACATTAGAGGAGGGAGAAAACAGGGAAGAAGACCGGCGCATACCACAGAGGACCTCTGAAGGGTTCTACCCTACAGGTATTGACACAGATGTTGAGACTCATGGCTAAACTTCGGGCAAAGTGCAGGGAATCTTATGAAAGAAGTGGGAGATAGTAGGACCTGGAGAAGATGGGAGCTCCACAAGGAGAGCAACAGATCCAAAAAGTCTGGACACAGGGGTCTTTTCTGAGACTGATACTCTAACCATGTATGGAGATAACCTAGAACCCCTGCACAGATGTAGCCCATGACAGTTCAATGTTCAAGTGGGTTCCATAGTAATAGGGACAAGGACTGTCTCTGACATGAACTGATTGGCCTGCTCTTTATTCACCTTCCCCTGAGGGAGAGCAGCCTTACCAGGCCACAGAGGAAGACAATGCATTCACTCCTGATGAGACCTGATGAACTAGGATCAGAGGGAAGGGCAGGAGGACCTCCCTTATCAGTGGGCTCGGGGAGGGCACAAATGGGGAAGAGAGAGTGATGGTAGGATTGGGAGGGGAGGAGGGAGGGAGCTACACGGAAGATACAATGTGAATAAACTGAAATAAATATGAATGAATTAATGAATTAATGAATGAATTTGCTTCTCTGAATATCTCCAAAACAAACTCCTAGTTTCTAAGTATATGTATGAAATTTCAGGAAAAAAAATCATGCATCTACTTCTTCCTGAGACTAAGTTATAACCCAAAAATTAATACAAAAATTACAATAGTGTATTTGGATAAGATGAAACATTAATTTTCTAAGAACAACACTTTGAAAAATTAGATTTCTAAGCAAATTGCAACTGAAACAGATGAAATTAAGCTTCTAATTTATTCAGATTCCATTTCTCTAGATTTTGAAGATAATCTTCTCAGGTTAATAGTCCATTGCCTATAAAATATATGATAATTACCTTTAAAAATGCTTTGTATACTACTAATGACCTCATTTACATTTGTTATTTTATTAAGTTCACACTGTTTTAATAATAAAATAGATGTAGTACCTAAAACAGTATGACTTTATGAGTTGATAGTTCCAGACATCACAGTTAAAACTCAGTCACTTTTGTAAGAGACCATTGCTTCAGATTTCCACTATTTCTGGAAAATTGAGTGGAAACTCTGTTTCCTTACATATCCCACTTTCATAGTTCTCTCCGAATCAATGATCTCTTTACCAGTGTCTCAGCTGGATTATACTGACAAAGTCTCATTTGAATGTAATATTCCAAGACTCCCAGGATTATGACACGGACATTTTGGTAATTATCATTCAACCTACTCTACTATATATATATATATATATATGTATATATAGATATAGATAGATAGATATACACACACATATCGAACTCAGTAGATTCATAAATAAAATAAAATTATATTAACTTAAATTATTAATTATTAAAATTATTAATAATTAATAAATAAGTTAAAACTAACTACAACGTTGAGAATAGTTTGGTTTTTATTTTGATGAATCCTAAATCTACATCATTAATGTACAAAGTATGTGAATGAATAAAGGTTGAGTTTACTCATTTGAACTTGCTAACACATGAATATTTATTATGAAATCAATAAAGAAACTGCTGTTGAAATAGTTTTTATTACTTTCTCTTTCACTTTTGTTTTTCCTATCACATATTTCTTTTAAGATTCAATAACGATAGTATTTGTTAAATGATATCAGAGGCATAATTCCACTAAGCTAGACAAGACATAAATAAAGCTCACGAAATGAGAATAAAACTTTTAATTCTATTTCAGAAAAAGGATATCATGTTCCCAGCAGTAAAGAGAATAAATAAATATGTTTAGAGGTATTGATATTATACCGTGCATATCCTTGTTTACATTTTTAAAAGATTAGAAGAATGTAATGGGTCAGAATTTGATAATATTGGATTGTAGCAGTTTTATGTGGAACACATTTGCTTCAGTTACAATCACATTTCCTGGAATTTCTTATTTCCATTATTTCAAATTTTGTAGGCTTCAAGAGCTATTATATGTGAGATTTGAAAGCCAAAAAATGAAGTAGACAGAATTTTTAAAGCAACAGGGGTATTTAAGTTTTCAATACCAGAGTACTAATGTTATTACTGTTTCAGAAATTGAAAAGAAAAAGAATACAATTTAAGAAGATAGCTTAAAAGTCCAAATAATTTGAATAGAGAATAGAATACTAAAGCAATAGAAGCCTGGGACCATGTAAAAACAAAATGAAGCCTTTGCTATATAGGATATAGACATGTTATTTCATCATGCAAGAAGAATGGGAAGATTATTGTTACATGATAGCAAATAACAATACTAGAGCTGTAACAGAGATTTATACGAAGCATTTCTAAGGATCTATGTCAAGGTCTTCCATTACGATGACAATCTAGAGCTAAAAACTTTCTAAAATTTCCTCAGGACTTCCCACTTACTGTAAAATATGCGTACCCTGATTTCAGAAATAAGAAATCTGAGGCATTCTACAGAATTGTAGAGTTGAAATAATTTCTAAGATATTTCCCTACATTGCCATCATTACTGTAGATGCAACCTTGTACAAAGTGAGAACATTTGAGCATTCCATATAATCCTAATTACCACTGGCTGAAATACAGGGAAGGTGGATGTTCCAGCAACTAAGCAATGGGTAGTAAGCACTGCAACTGTTACTCCAACTGGGCAAAATTAAGGTCACTACCACAATTTTTGAGCCATATGTTCAGCTAACTTTATTAAATACAGTACAGGACTATGGACACACATCAGGTCCATACCTGGGATCCAAAGTTTATGGCACCAAAATTACATAAGACATCTTAGAGGCATAAAACCCAGAAGGTAAATATACTTCCCACTTTCATTCAGTAAGTCAGGTCTACAGCCTGATGTACTTATGGCCTACATATGCCCCACCAACATGTGATCAAGCATTTATCCTGAACAGTTGGTGCAAGCAAGCTTGTTTATAGAAGTGAAACATTGGGCTAGTTATCTTACATGAAGTCCCCAGTATTCCAAGAAGTTATGTCTCCTTGAGGAAATGTGGCTTACAGGTTAGTGGCATTTTTGTTTTTCTTTTGTTTTGTACATCTCTTAAGCACAGCAATTTAAGCTTAAGACAACTTTAGCCAATCCAGTAACTTTTAATTTCTTTATCAGCTTGTTATTTTTTCAACACATTTGTATAATAAAGACTTGTGGGGTTGTGCTGGATATGGTTGAAGTCAGTTGTCTCCAGATAGTCATTTATTTGTGCTTGGTCTATGATGATAGACTCCTTTTTCTCAGTGAACTGCTAACAGTCTCCCTGATCTGCATGATTCCAGGTCTTTTAAGGAGTGTCAGATAGCCCTCAGGGCAGATCACAGGCCAGACCCTTCCCTGATGAAACTGCTCTAGCAAACATCTAGGAATTTTCTGAAATGCCCCACCCTGATAAGGATATTTGTGCAGAAAACCCAAAGGATAATTACCTACTATATTTTCCTTCTTGTGATAGGACCATTAAGTATCTCTGACCCCCTGACCCCAGTGAGTCACCTTGGAGATCCTTCCCTCTGCCCAGGGTTTATATTGCCTTTGATTTCACAAAAATAAAGTTACATGCCTTCTTACTTCAAGATCACCTGAGATTTGTTATTTATCCTCTGCAGTGACACTTTTCACCAGGCCTGCCCTCTGGTCTCTGACTTGGATCTCCCTATGCCTATGTGCAAGCCAAGCCAACCAGACATGGGCTTAGGCCAACATCTCTGCCATGCTTAGCACAGCAGCCTGACCAAGAGCTGTAACAGTTTGTTATCCATCATTGTAGTTTTTGGAATATGGATCTTCTGTTGACACCAGAGACCTCATGCTAAAAGAGCTAAATTATAACACTTTATAGAAAACCTTTTGCACACCCTGGCTCAGTATACTCCGACCTCACCTTAAGGTTTTCTAGCTGCCCCTGAGAGAAATGAAATCGTGTTCTCTATTCTAAAGCTGCACTCCAGTACCCCAGCCAAGATCCAGGCACCCTCTGAATGTAGAACAGCAAAAATGTTAAGCATAACAGTTTTGCAAATTGCATATCATTTATGATATGACCAGAACATGCACTGGGAACTAGAATTGGGAAAAAGCATGTTGGGATGATAGTCCTGGGACCCTGCTCTTTGCTGAAGGAAATCTGAAGAGAAGTGGATCAGGGGGAGTACAGAAATGGGCTAGGGACTAGTGCTAGAAGAGAGAGAGGAAACTAAGATCAGAATGTGATATATGAGAGAATACATAAACAAATTTTAAAAATGAACTCAAAAATAATGATAATCTATACATATTAGAGAGTAAGATTCTGAAAGCATGCATAAGAGAACTTTGTGAACACAATTTATAATACAGCAGCCATTTCTTATCAATTTATTTATTTAATCACTTTTCAGACTGATCAAAGCCCCGATCCTACTCTACTTCCAGTTCAATCTTCCAACCCCCCTTTCCACCCTCCCCTTCTCCTCAGAGAAGGGGCTACCCCCATGGGTACCAACCCACTTTGGCACAACAGGTTGCATCAGGACTATGTATTGTGATAGGAAATGTGAAATAAAATACATACCTGGTTTCTACAAGGTGTGTTTGAGGAAATTTCACAGCATCCACGTTTGTAGAATTTGAACTATTCACAGGATGAAAATAATTGTCAAAGAACACTCATTTGCTTAGAGATACAAAGGGACAAGGTTTTGTATAAAAAGATGGGAGGGGGAGTAATCTCCTCAGATATGTGAACTCAAATCATGTGACTAAAGGAAGCAAAATAAACAGAGCACAGAATTAGAAACAGAAACATAGAAAGCTATATTAATAGACTATATCAAGGGGAGCTGATTAGAGTCATAAGATGATGTAGAAACTCAAAGGTGAGGATTTCAAAGAAAGAAAATATATCTGACTAGGAGACAGTAGCATGGGCAATATTATAGAGAGACACACAAGACTGCCAAATGTTAAGATAAACACTAGTAGGGGCTATGAAGCCATTCACTGTGGAGTGACTGAAGGAAGGCAAAATGTCCTCTGTCAGAGGGATGTTAATAGACCATATTAGTAAATAAGTGTTTTACAGCAACTATGAACATGCATATTTAATTATATTCCGCAAATAAACATGCCATTCATTACTTTTCAATTAACTAATTGCATAAAGTTGCTTGATATTAAAAAAGGTAGGTAATAAACGTCAGATTGAATTAATCAATTGTTCTAAATATGCTGGTCAGAACATGAACTCTATATGCAATTCACGGTTTTAGTCATTTAGAAATTGGTCTCTGTTATGAACCAGTAAATGCATCATAAATTCAGACCAATTTTTGTAAAGAAAATCATTAATAAAACATATGTTGAAGTCCACCAGCATTCTATCACAAATTTTATACTTCTGTTTTCCTTATGTCATTAAAAAATCTTAGTATATAACTTTATATTTTTTAACTATATAATTTTCAAAATTAATTCATATTTGTTTTAGCACCATTCAAGAATGTCAAATTAAGGATTCGGCCTATGTGTCTGTTAGCAGATGGAGTGATAAAATTGTGATATATATATATACATATTTGATAAATATATCAATTTTAATAACTCACAAAGATTAATAAATAGATAAATGAAAGGGTACCAAGTTAGTGTTGTTAAAAGAAATAAGAGAGTATCACAAAAAAATATCATGTGCCTTTGCTTAAAACCAACATTTTCTACAAGGGCATAATATTGAAAAGAGCTGCTAAAATGAGGCTCTTTGACATCCTCCCCCCTCCCCAAGGGAGGAGCAGCCAGCCATCCCTGAGAAGAACTGATAAGCTAGGGTCAGATGGAAGGGGAGGAGGTCCTGCCCTATCAGTGCACTTAAAGCACAAAGAGGAGATGAGGGAGTGATGAGGGGAATGGGAGGGAATGAAGGAGGGGGCTAGGCTGGGATACAAAGTACATAACCTGCGATTAATATAAAAATAAATAAAACAAACACACACACACACACACACACACACACACACACACACACAAAGAAGCTGGTGTAAAATCTCCTTGAGTTTGTCACATGGATCACTGAAGATGGAGATGTCTTGCATTTATAAGTCCTACGTGCATCATCTGTACTTCCTCATTGAAAGGGACTTACTTTAGAACTAAGAATTCAGGAGAGGCAACAGATACCAACTTTGTAAGAGATGCTGTTGAAATGTGCATCCCTGTTTAATTTCCACCTGGAAGTAATCCCTCTGCATTTTGTATGGGCTTATGCAGCAAACATTATAAGCCTACTCCACTACAATGTTGAACAAAATATTGAAGGGGGAACATACACCAATGAAGTTAGTTTTGTTTTTTGTTTTTCTCTTTCAACTGAAGCAAGTTTTATGTCAAATATTCAGCTAACTTATATTTTCTTTCTGTTTCTAGCCTATTGCTATGTTCACCACTAAGAAATTTCATTACTATTTTTAGTAAACTAGACATTGAACACTCTTATTATGTTTACACTAGGATATCTGTTATTTGGAAATTAATTGACAGCTATGTTGTTTCAATTGAATAAGAATTCAAAATTATAGAAGTATATTCATAAATAGAAATAGTGAAACATCACAACACTGTGAGGATTTTTAGCTACATTGTAAACATGTGAGTGCCCTTGCACATATACACGTATGCATGTTAACAAAGAGAGTGGGATAGGACAGGGCCTGCATTTAGTAGAAGAAAAGGAGATTGAGAGGAAATGAACTAAACAGAGAGAAACTTCATTTATATCTGTGAATACTATCTCCACTCTAATAATTTCTATATTCACTAAAAATACATTTACTAAATTTTAGTTTTATAGAGGGGACAAGAGCCCCACAAGGTCCAAATATATCAGGGCACAGGGGTCTTCTATAAGACTGTTTTTCCATCCAAGGACCATGCATGGATATAACCTAGATCCCCTGCTCAGACATAGCCCATGGTAGCTCAGTATCCAAGTATGTTCCCTATTAAGGGGGACAAGAATTTTTTCTGATATGAACTCAATGAGTGGCTCATTGAGCTCCTCCCACCTCAAGGGAGGAGCAGCCTTACTAGGCCACAGATAAGAACATTGCAGCCAGTCCTGATGATACCTGATCAGCTAGGGTCAGATGGAAGGGGAAGAGGACATCCCTTATCAGTGAACTCCGAAGGGGGCAGGGAGGAGGAGAGGGAGGGAGGGAAGATTGGGAGGGAAAGAAGGAGGGGGTTATGGCTGAGACACAAGTGAACCGTCTGTGATTAAAATAGAAATAAAATAAAATTTAAAAAATTAGTTTTAAGCAAAAAATATGCTATCTTTTGATGCAAGATGCATAAATAAGGAAAGTGTGCTGAAAATATATTATGCATATTTAAAAACAAATATTTTCTCTTCTTAGTTTGGGTGTCTTGGTGGTAATTTGAAATTGTATTCAGATATTGCATGCTTAACACACTTTGAATAGGATTTTATTTTTATTCCCGAAGGTAAAGATATTATTTACATATTTTCCTTTCCACTTAAGTACCTGAAATGCCTGTAAATAGGCATTTCATTTAAATTGATTTCCTGAAGAATGCATGAAACCTTCTAAGTAAAAGAACAAAAAGTATAAATGAAAGAAAATACTGAACTTATTCTTTTTATGACATTTACAATAGACAGTCTTATACATTTAATGAGGTGGTTTTAGAAAAACATTATTTCTTATTTATAATGAGTAAAGTTTATACAACATAAAATTTTTTATCTCTATTGTGGGAAGATATAAACATTATGTTTTGCTTACAAGGTTTATTAATTTTAGTACTGCAAGAGGAAATATCCCAGCCTATTTCCATGATCTGCCAAAATTAACCTAATGAGAATTTAATACATAGTTTGTAAATAATCGTTCTATCTTTTGATATCTTCTTCAATTTCTTTTTTTAGAGACTTGAAGTTTTTTCCATACAGGTTTTTCACTTGCTTGGTTAGAGTCAAACCAAGGTACTTCCTGTTATTTGTGGCTATCGTGAAGGGTTTTGTTTCCCTAATTTCTTTCTCAGCTCATTTGTCCTTTATTTATAGGGGGGCTTCAGATTTTTTTTTAGTTAATTTTGTATCCAGCCACTTCGCTGAAGGTGTTTATCATCTGAAGGAGTTCTCTGGTTGAATTTTTGGGGTCACTTATGTATACTATTTTATCATCTGTGAATAGTGATACTTTGACTTCTTCCTTTCTGATTTGTATCTCCTTTACTTGTCTTATTGTTTTATCTATGCCTTCGAGTACTATGTTGAAAAGATAAGGAGAGAGTGGGAAGCCTTGCCATGTCTCTGATTTCAGTGGGATTGATTTCTCTCCATTTAGTTTGATGGTGGCTATAGGTTTCTTGTATGTTGATTTTACTATGTTTAGGTATCCCTGATCTCTGCAAGACTTTAAACATGAATGGGTGTTAGATTTTGTCAAATGCTTTTTCAGAGTCTAAGTAGATGATCATGTGTTTGTTTGTTTGTCAATCTCAGTTTGTTTATATGATGGATTACATTGATTGATTTCCGTACAATGAACCACCCTTGCATGCCTGGGATAAAGCCTACATGATGGTGGTCGATGATATCTTTAATGTGTTTTGAATTCTGTTTGTGAGTATTTTATTGAGTATTTTTGCATCAATTTTCATAAGTGAGATTGGTTTGAAGTTCTCTTTATTTGTTGGGTCTTTGTGCAGTATCAAGGTGATTGTGGCCTCATAGAATGAATTTGGTAATGTCCCTGTGTTTCTATTTAATGGTTTTGAAGAGTATTGGTGTTAGCTCTTCTTTGAAAATCTAGTAGAATTCTGTGCTCTTTATGGTATAATGTATGCCAACCACACTATAGGCCAGGCTTCATGTCAGGAGTACTTTGTAAATACCTACCTTATATTCCCTTGATGGGGATGTACACACAGACACACACACACACACACGAGAGAGACAGAGAGAGACAGCAAGAGAGAGAGAGAGAGAGAGAGAGAGAGAGAGAGAGAGAGAACACATGGCATTGGCTGGGTAGGTTTCTAGGGAACTATCTCAGAGGAGTTGCTCTAAGGGTAAATATGATTAAATACACTGCATAGTATTATCTAAGACTTAACAGAAACCTTATTCTTAAGCATTCCTCTTAAAGAACTTTGTGTAACACACCAAACTGATATATAAAGTATTAAGAAATTCTTACCCCTGCATGGAGGCAGCCTATGGCAGTTTAGTGTCCAAGTGGCCTCCAGAGTAATGGGGACAGGGACTGTCTCTGACATGAACTGATTGGCCTGCTCTTTGATCACCTGCCCCTGAGAAGGGAGCAGCCTTACCAGGCCACAGAAGAAGACAATGAAGCTAGTCCAGATGAGACCTGATAGACCAGAATCAGAGGGAAGGGGAGGAGGAACTCCTCTATCAATGGACTGAGAAAGGGACTCAGGTAGGGAAGAGGAAGGGTGCGATTGGGAGGAAAGGAGGGAGGGATTTACAGGGGGGACGCAAAGTGAATAAACTATAGTTAATAAAAGTAATTAAAATATAGTTCATGAAAAAGAAATTCTTAGCATATTATTTTAGAAAGTAGACCTATGTTTCAACAACACAAAATTAATTTTTTAATTTGAAATATAAATAATCATATAAAATATCTAGTAACTCATGTGGAATAGATAACATAATTTTAAGTATGTTTTAAAGCTTCCTACTAACAGTCTTGTCATATTAGTTTATCTTCATAGGAACGGTACAGACAGTTGAAGAGATCATTCTGCCTATCATACAGTTACCTGTGGTTACAGGTACAATGGTAAGGTTAACTTCTCTCAGTTTTCCAAAAACACAACTGAACTGGTCCACATTCACAGTTGAATAAATATTGTGAGGTATTTATTTTTTACTTTATACCTCCTCGTTTACCCTGTTGAAATGTTTCTGGCAGAATATTTAGTGTTCAATTGTTACTAATAAACAATTGGAAGAATATGGAACTGTTAAAAAGGTCAAAACAAGGTCCATCACTAATGGTTTTGCTGCTCAGTTAAAAAATGTCTGGGGACATATTTCATAAGTTCAGCCCCAGCATAAATAATTGAATTAACAAGGGATGGGATTATTCAGGGGACTGCATGAAATGATAATGAAATACTTGAAAAGTTTTAATGATTAAATATTCCCCAAGGAAATCTTCCACTGAGCAATCATTAAATGTATTCCCTAAAATATCTGAAGAATTTTAAAAAGTATTTTGTGAAAGTGAATAATACACTTTCTGAAAATATGTGTAAAGACAACTGCAGGGGTAATTTTGGGAGTTATCCCTGCAAAAGAGTGGTGGCATTTCAAGATTCCTTCAAATAACATCTACTTTTCTTAATAAAGTATATGATAACTTATATTCAAGTACCAGTTAAATCCAAATATGAATGGGACAGTGCATGTTGTAGACCTCTTGGGGACTATATTAATTTTTTGTAACAATTATATATTCATAATTCAAAGAGGAAAACTGAGTCTCAGTTATGTAGTGTGCAGATGTGTTTTGGTAGGCAAGCTAGGGTGAGAGTAGATAGAATTAACTTACTTCACAGTAAGTATATCTCATTATGCTCAATGATCCCTAAAAGGCCAAGGCATTTTTGCACTTTAGAGAAAGTTAAAATGTTAAAAACCCACAAGGTTTTATGTGAGTTCTGCATTCTTTATAATGACTAATAAAACTGCTTACATTTTAAATTACTCTCTGTCACATTGTTACCACTTAACCTGAGAGGAACACACTCATTTACATTCCAAGGGCAGTCTGAGATTTGAATTAAACATAAGTGTACACAAGAAAGGCATCCCATGATGTTTTCCAGGAAGTCAGCTTCTAAGCACTTATTAACTAATATATTTTCTTGGCAGATAAATGGCAAACTGAAATGCACTCTACTGTAGAGAGAAGAAATGGAGCTGAGAGCCAAGACATCAATGTCCTTGTCTTGGCTATAGCAATGACTTGCACGACCTTGGACAAATAATAATTTTTGAGCTGTATTTATAAATATTTCTCAGTGGAAGAGCTTATTGGCTATTCTTTTTTTTCATTCTCAAAATGAATTTTAAAAGCAATATAATTTTTGAGCTTTCTTCACAAAGATCACACTAATCATATTTAATTAACATATTTTTGTTAGTCTTCAACTTAGAAAACAAGTTAATGCTATTTATTTCCTTGTTATCTAAGGAGATGTGATGAAAACAGAATAAGGGGCTTACTGGCAACATGGTGGCAGAGAATGTGACCCACTCTAGGTCTTATCATTGTAGGGACACTGTAAGCTCTGCCACTGTAAAGAGTCTCTGTATCCTGACACAGCCGTTCATGTTGCAAATGCATGATTACTGTAGCTTTTATAAGCAGTTAAAGAATTCTGATATATTCGTGATAGCCAGAACCTTGAAACAACCCAGATGTCCCTCCAATGAGGAATGGTTACAGAAATTATGGTACTTTTACACAATGGAATACTACTCAACAATTAAAAACAAGGAAATCATGATATTTGCAGGCAAATGGTGGGACGTAGAAAAGATCATCCTGAGTGAGGTATTCCAAAAGCAGAAAGAAACACAAAAGCTGGCTCTTTGACTTCCCCTTTCCCCCAGGGAGGAGCAACCCTGCCAGGCCACAGAGGAGGACTTTGCAACCAGTCCTGAAGATACCTGATAAACCAGGGTCAGATGGAAGGGGAGGAGGTCCTCCCTTATCAGTATACTTGGAAAGGGGCAGGGAGGAGATGAAGGATGGCTGGATTGGGAGGGAATGAGGGAGCAGGATACAGCTGGGATATAAAGTTAATAAACTGTAACTAATATTCAATTTTTTAAGTGAAAAAAAAAGAAACATGATATATACTCACTTACCTATAAGATAGGATAAACATACTGAAATCTATACATCTAAAGAAGATAAACAAGAAAGACGATACGGGGTAAGATGATCAATCCTCACTTAGACAGACAAATGGGATGGACACTGCATGTAGGAGAAAACAAGCAACAGGACAGGAACCTACCACAGAAGGCCTCTGAAAGACTCTACCTAGCACTGGATCAAAGCAGATATTAAGACTCATAACCAAACCTTCGGCAAAGTGCAGGAAATCATATGAAAGAAGGAGGAGTTAATAAGACCTGGAGAGGACAGGAGCTCCACAAGGACCAAATATATCTGGGCACAGGGGTCTCAAGACTGTTTCTCCAACCAAGGACCATGTATGGATATAACCTAGAACTCCTGCTCAGATATAGCCCATGGTAGCTCAGTATCCAAGTGGGTACCCTAGTAAGGGGAACAGCGACTATTTCTGTCATAAACTCAATGGCTGGCTCTTGAACACACCCCCCCCCCTCCTGAGGGAGGAGCAGCCATGCTAGACCACAGAAGAGTACATTGCAGCCAGTCCTGAAGAGACCTGATAAACTAGGATCAGATGGAAGGTGAGGAGGTCCTCCCCTATCAGTGGACTTGGAAAGGAGCACTGATAGGAGATGAAGGAGGGATGGGGGTATTCGGAGGGACTGAGGGAGGGGGCTATGGCTGGGATACAAAGTACATAACCTGTGATTAATTTTAAAATAAAATAATTGAAAAAGAATTCTGATATGAAGACTTGAAATATTCTGTGTTGGGAAGTTGACTGGTAAAGGCTATTCACACAATATTGGGAAACTAGCTACTTGGTAGACTTATGTCTTAGCGTAGCTGATAACACTCTAAAAAACCTGGAAATGATCGAGCTTGAAAGTGGGTTGATAAGCCAGTAATTGTCTTGCCATTCCCTCAATCTCTGTTCCATCTTTACCTGCCCAAATTGAAACCTACCCCATGGGAAAGAGACAATCCCTTTCACTATTAATGATACTCTACTATGCTTACAGACAGGAGCCAAATACAACTGTCTTCTGAGAGGCTTCATCCAGCAGTTAATGGCAACAGATGCAGAGACCCACAGTCAAATAATAAGCCAAACTCAGGGAGTGCTGTGGAAGAGTGGGATGAAGAATAAAGGGATTTGGGATGGTCAAAGACACTACAAGAAGACCTAAAGAATAAACTGATTTGAGCCTATGGGACTCACAGAAACTGAAACACCAACCAAAGAACATTCATGGGCTGGACCTAGACCCCCTACATATATCTCGCAGATGTGCAGCTTGGTCAACATGTGGTTCTGCTAACAATGGGAGTAGGGGCTGTCTCTGATTCTGTTGCCTGCCTTTGGGTGCCTTTTTCCTAGCTGGTCTGCCTTATCAGGCCTCAGTGGCAGAGGATATATTTAATTCTGCCTCAACTTGAGAAGCCAGGGTAGATAAGTACAACTTGGGGGCTTCCCCTTCTCTTTGAAGAAGGAAAGGAGGGACTAGGGGGAGTGGGGCATGAGGGTGGGATGAGAAGAAAGAAGTTAGGGAGATGGGATCAGCCTGTAAAGTAATTAAAATGAAATTAAAATAAAAGAAGGTGGGACAAATAAGGTGAGCTACCGATTGTGTCAAAGCTTAACTACAATTTGCTTTTTGTCACTTTAAAATGTGATCATCTGTGACCATATCCACAATGATTACTTTAAACAATTCTTATTTTATTGTACATGAGTCTGTTAAGAGTTCTGTGGAACCATGTTTGATGAAACATGAACAATTTTCATGTCAGTCAAAGATTAGAACCGATTTACTCCTTCATGAGCACCACATTTTATTTATTTTATTAGTATTCTAGATGCTTTTCTATTGTAATAAAACCCAATCACCAAAGCAACTTCCATATTCCTTCAAAATATAACATTGTCAGGTCTTCATAGCAACCTCTTTTTTTATGTTTTAATCAATTAATTAACTTATATATTTATTCATGTGTTTATTCATTTATTTTTTTACATTTTATTCACGTTATATCCTGGCTGTAGCCCCCCTCCCTCATCTCCTCCGAGTCCCACCCACCTTCATTCTTCTCCCCCTATGCCACTCCCCTAGTGCCCTGAGAGGGGAGGTCCTCCTCCCTTCTATCTTAAGCTAGCCTATCAAGTCTCATCAGGTCTGGGTGTATCATATTTTTCTGTGGCCTAACAAGGCTGGGTTCTCCAGGGGGAGGTGATCAAAGAGCCTGTCCCTAAGTTCATGTCATTGATAGCCATTGATCCCCTTACTAGGAAACCCACTTGGACACCGAGCAGCCTATGGGCTTTCTCTGAGCAAGGGGGTCTAGGTCCTCTCCATGCATGGTATTGGGTTGGAGTATCAATCTCTGCAGACCCCTTTGGACCCAGGTTTTCTGGCTCTGTTGATCTCCTTGTGGAGTTCTGTCCTGTCCAGGTCTTCCTATCTCCATCTTCTTTCATAAGGTTTCCTGCACTCTGCCCAAAGTTTGGCTATGAATCTCAGTATCTCCTTCCATACCCTGTCGAGTAGTGCATACGTGTCAGTGTATACTACATGATTTTTATGATCTACTTACATAGTCTCATTCCACTCTAATATAGATTTACTTAACGATTTTTAGTGAAATAATATCTTCAGGAGATAGTGATCTTACTAATGGAAAAATTATATCAAAGTAGGAACAAAATGATCTTTTCATCAGCCTGTATTAATTATTCAAAATGTAATATTTAACTTAAATGTCCATACATGTTTGCTTTTAACTAGTATTTAGTTAATAAAATAACAGCCAATATTTTACAGAGTGTAGTAATTATTTTTATTCTTGAATAAAATTGTTCAAACATTTGAAACTTTTCTTTGCTATTAGAAATATGTATCTTAATTTTTTTTTTCATTTGCTGTATTTTATCCACTGCAGTTGCTTATTTGCTGATTCATGCTTATTGGGACTGTTTATAATCTTATTTTCTGAGGTAAAATAAGATATTAAAACTGAATTTGTGTATAGAAAACCTTCTTCAGAATTGTATCCCCAAGAAAATAACTTCTCAATAAAAGGTTTTTCAGAAAAAATAAATACTAATAACAGAACATAGAGAAATTTCTATATATTGCTAGTTTTGTTATGCTCCAATCATTTTTGAACTTTTATATAAATAATTCTAAAATCATTGTGTTAAAATAAAGACAAAGAGAAGAATGGCACTCTAAAAGTGACAAAGTTCCAGGAACAAAATCTAAAGTACTCACTGGGGAAATATTAGCAAAAATTGAAACAGGAAAACAAAATATAATGACTAAATAATGTGACTTTCAGACAGAAGCGAATGAAAGAAAGATGGTGTTTAAGTTAATGTTTGTTTGGTGGTCAACATGAAATGGATTGATTTTTCACAAATCAAACTTAGAATAGAAAATTGTCTCTTTCCAAAAAAACTATAAAATTTGAATTAAAGAAATCTTTACACAGTAAAGATATCACATGATGTTTTACTCAGCCAGCCTATATCTAAAAATTTCTTTGTAATGTTTTTCCTCAGTAAGACTAAAAAATATATAGCTTTCTCATTTTAAAAATTTAACCATTAATTAAACAATTTTAATAATTTGCTGTTAAAATTGACTATAATTGCTCATGAAAAATTTAAAGTTGCTTTTGTTTTTGCTTTTGTTGATATAGATTTTTTTTGGATACATAACTGACCTAGAACTCATTTGTTAGATGAGATTGACTTGGAACTAAGAAAGATCCACCTTCTTTTGCATCTGAAATACTGAGATTAAAGGTGTGCAACAGTATACTTGAATTCAAATATAAAAAAATTTAGTTTCATCCTATGTTTGTAACATTTTGATTACTTGGTTAGAAATAAATTTTAAATAATGGGAAATGCTATGCTTTATCTATTTTCAATATTTTCAATAGTAGATGATTATACAGATAATGAATTCTGAAAACTAGATATTTAATATAAACAATTATGCATTAGTTACAATGTTTCTTGAAATATATAATAAATATATTCATGAGGTTTTAGTTCTTTAAGCAATATTCACAAAAGTTTTCAACCATTTTCAGTCAATTTTATCTTTTTTTTCACTTAGTGTATATATGATATCAGTGTTGTCTAATGCATATCAGATTTATAAACAAGGAATTCTTTTTTGTATGTCTGTTGAAAATTTGATATATTTTAGATATGTACAATATGTTAGTATTTATTATTATTAATGATTTTTTGACTGGTCTCTGGTGTTATAGCTTTCATTTGAAAATTTGAATTTTAATGCTGTTTAATTTATCTTTATTTATTTTACTGTTATTACAGTCTACATCTTGTTTAAAATGGTGAATCTATCCCATATATATATATATGCATATATGTATATACATATGTCTGTATTTTCCTTATAGTTTCAGAATTCTTCTTGCATATATGCATGCAGTAAGATATCTGGAAAAATAGTATTACATTTTTTTATGTTTATGTTGAATTGACTCATTGGCTCAAAACACTGGTTATTTAGTTAGTTCGTAAATCAGTTAGTTAGTTAGTTTGTTTGTTTATTTCTGTCTCTTTCTTTTACTTTTTGTTGAATTCATGTCCTCTTAACATAACCTGCACCTATAAGCTAAAGTTTGGCAAATGTTAGTTGATTCTGTTTTCCATTCTGCTTAGTATTTGTGTTTGGGTCCATGAGAGTCTTTATCATTTTAAAAATGCTGCTTATTTACAGAACACAATACCATTAGGATGTATCAATAAATACATTCATCATTTCCACAGTTTCTGTTAATTTCTTCATTGCCAATAAATTTCACAAAAATATAATAAGTTACTTTTAATTTTTATGTTCTCTTTTATTGACAGCATATTATTTTCTTTTTTTGACATTTTAATTATGTATTTATTACTATTAGGTTTCTTCTACAAGATATCTTTTATAACATACATTACATGTTATCTATTATGATTACATCTATTATTTTTCATTAGGTTATTGTGCTCCTATTAAATATTAGAAGTTTTAATTCTGAATACCGATAACCTATAGCTACCTTATATAACCTATGTATGTGACAAGTCATTTTTTTTAATTTATTTATTTTTATCTCAATCACAGGTTAGGTACTTTGAATCCCAGGCGTAGCCCCCTCCCCCACTCCCTCCTACCCTCCCACGCCCTCCCTCATCTCCTTCTTCCCCGCCTCCTCCAAGTTCACCAACAGGAGAGGACCTCCTTCCCTTCCATCCAACCCCAGCTTATCCTGTCTCATCAGGGCTGGCTGCAAAGTCCTCCCCTGGGATCTAGCCAGTCTGTCATTCCCCGGC
>CM053743.1:61583015-61607040 GCA_028658305.1 Pachyuromys duprasi
TGGGAGTGACAGACTGGTTAGATCCCAGGGGAGGACATTGCAGCCAGCCCTGAGGAGACAGGATAAGCTGGGGTTGGATGGAAGGGAAGGAGGTCCTCCCCTGTTGGTGGACTTGGAGGGGGCGGGGAGGAGGGAGATGAGGGAGTGGAAGGGTGGGAGGGAATGAGGAAGGGGGCTACGCCTGGGATTCAAAGTACCTAACCTGTGATTGAGATAAAAATAAATAAATTAAAAAAGAAAAAAAAAGAAAAAAGTTTATCACTATCATCTCCTATCATCTATCTATCATTTATCTATGCCTATATCTATTTGTCTAAAATCTATGTATCTATCCATATATCTCTGTATGTACATATATATATATGTATATGTAACTATCTAGCTATCATCTATCTCTCTAAAGCATACAGAGAAGCTATTATAATTAAAATAACAGTTGTTCTTCCCCCCCCAAAAAAAAGAATTCACCTAACAGAAATCAGG
Organism: Pachyuromys duprasi; assembly: GCA_028658305.1. Taxonomy (NCBI): domain Eukaryota; kingdom Metazoa; phylum Chordata; class Mammalia; order Rodentia; family Muridae; genus Pachyuromys; species Pachyuromys duprasi. The sequence continues at coordinate 61,583,499 of CM053743.1, forward strand.
ACACCATGGCACCACAAGAAACACCCAAAAGCAATGGAGATTTTAATTCAGCAGAGAAACAGGAAAATAATATTAAAGCTATGCTTATTCCGTTACTAGAGGAACACAAAGAGGAAATGAACAAGGCCCTCAAAGAAATACAGAAGACTAAAACTGCCCACATAAAGGAAAAATTAAAGACATACAGAGGGGAAACACACACACAAAAAATAGGAGCCACATTCAATCAGATGAAAGAAATGGTACAAAGCATGAAAACAGAATTAGAATCTATAAAGAAAACACAAACAGAGAAAAGCCTGGAACTGGAGAACTTAGAGAAAAGATCAGGAACCACAAAGGTAAGCATCACCAGTAGAATACAAGAGATAGAAGAGAGAATCTCAGGAGATGAGGATACACTTGCTGAAATTGATTCCTCACTCAAAGAAAAAATAAAATCGGAAAAGTCCCAAACACAAAACATGCAAGAAATCAAGGACGCCATGAAAAGACAAAACCTAAGAAAAATAGGAATAGATGAAAAAGAAGACTCCAGGCTCCAAGGACCAGAAAATATTTTTATGAAAATTATAGAAAAAATTTTCCCAACTTAAAGAAAGAAATGTCCACAAATATGCAAGAAGCCTACAGAACACCAAATAATTAGACAAGACCAGAAAAGAAATACCTCTTATCACATCATAGTCAAAACTCTAAACCTACAAAACAAAGGAAAAATATTAAAGGCACTAAGGGAATAGGGTCAAGAAACATATGAAGGTAGACCAATCAAAATCACACCAGATTTCTCATCAGAAACTATGAAAGCCAGGAGGGCCTGAGCAGATGTCACGCAGTCTTTAAGGGATCACAGATGCCAATCCAGAATACTATATCCAGCAAATCTTTCAATCAACATAGATGGAGTAAACAAAATATTCCATGACAAAACAAAGTTTAAGCAATATCTACATAGCAACCCAGCCCTATGAAGATGCTAGAAGGAAAACTCCAATCCAATGAAAACAACTACACCAAAGAAAATATAGGATTCAGATAACTTCCCAACAAAAAGGAAAAAACAAGAAATGAATCATAGTAATACCAACAACTCCACAATAAAAAGAAGTAACAGTCATTGGTCACTATTATCTATCAACATCAATGGACTCAACGCTCCAATAAAGAGACACAGACTAACAAAATGGTTGCAGGAACCATATCCAACATTCTGCTGCATCCAAGAAACACAACTATGCAACAAAGATAAACACAACCTCAGAGTAAAGGGATGGAAAAATGTGTTTTAAGCAAGTGGACCCAGAAAACAAGCTGGGGTAGCAATCCTAGTATCTAATAAAATATACTTTCAACCAAAACTAATCAAGAAAGATGAGGAGGGGCACTTCCTTCTCATCAAAGGAAAATTCCAACAGGAGGACATCACAATTTTGAACATATATGCCCCAAATACAAGAACACCCACATTTGTAAAAGAAACATTATTAAAGCTGAAATAACATATGGATACCAACACCCTAGTAGTGGGAGAATGCAACACTCCTCTCTCACCAAGGGACAGATAATCCAGTCAGAAGCAAAACAGGGAAACAAGGGCACTTACAGAGTCCCTAAATTAAATGGACCTAATAGATGTCTACAGAACTTTTCTCCCTAGATCAAAAGAGTATACCTTCTTTTCAGCACATCATGGAACCTTCTCCAAACTAGACCATATAGTTGGTCACAAAGCAAACCTCAGTAGATACAAGAAGATAGAAATAATTCCTTGTATCCTATCTGACTAAGCTGGACCTCAACAACAATAAAAACATCAAAAAACCTGCACATAATTGGAAATTGAATCACTTGCTACTCAAGGACAGCTTGGTTAGGGAAGAACTAAAGAAAGAAATTAAAAACTTCCTAGAATTCAATGAAAATGAAGGTACAACATACCCAAACTTACGGGTAACAATGAAGGCAGTGCTAAGAGGAAAGTTCATAACACTAAGTGCCTTCAAGAAGAAATTTGAAACGTCTCATACAAGCAACTTAATGGCCCAACTGAAAGCCCTAGAAGAAAAAGAAGCAGATACACCCAAAAGGAGCAGATGGCTGGAAATAATCAAGCACAGGGCTGAAATCAATCAATTCAAAACAAATAAAACTTTCAAAGAATCAATGAACCAAGAGCTGGTTCTTTGAGATAATAAACAAGATAGACAAGCCCCTAGCCAAACTAACAAAAAGGCAGAGGGAAAATATCCAAATCAGCAAAATCAGAAATGAAAAGTGGGACATAACTACAGACACTGAGGAAATCCAAACAATCATTAGGTCTTACTACCAAAGTCTACATGCCACAAAATTTGAAACTCTAAAAGAAAAGAATAATTTTCTTGATAGATTCCATCTACCAAAATTAAGTCAAGATCAGGTAGAAAGATTGAATAGACCTATATCCCCCAAGGAAATAGAAGCAATCATCAACAGCCTCCTAACCAAAAAAAGCCCTGGGCCAGATGGTTTTAGTGCAGAATTCTACCAGACCTTCAAAAAAGTCCTAACACCAATTCTCTCTAAACTATTCCACAAAATAGAAATAGAAGGAAATAAGCTAGAAGGAGGACTCATTGTGGGATGATCAGTCATTGGTTAGATGGACAAACGGGATGGACATTGAATGTAGGAGAAAACAATCAACAGGACAGGAGCCTACCACAGAGGACCTCTGAAACACTCTAACTAACAATTTATCAAAGCAGATATTAAGACTCACAACCAAGCCATTGCCAGAGTTCCGGGAATAATATGAGAAAAGGGGGAGTTAGTAAGACTTGTCAAGGATAAGAGCTCCACAAAACCGAAATAGATCAGGGTACAGGGGTCTTCTATGAGACTGTTTCTCCAACCAAGGACAATGTATGGATACAAACTATAACCCCTGCTCGCATATGGCCCATGGTAGCTCAGTACCCAACTGGGCACCCTAGTAAGTGGAACAGGGACTATTTTGGTCATGAACTCAATGGCTGGCTTTTCGACCACCTCCACCCTCCCCCCACAGGGAGGAGCAGCCTAACTAGATCCCAGAAGAGGACATTGCAGCCAGCCCTGAAGAGACATGATAAACTAGGGTCAGATGGAAGGGGGGGGGAGGTCCTCCCCTCTCAGTGGACTTGGAGGGGGGCAGAGAGAAGATGAGGGAGGATGTGAAGAGTAGGAGGGAATGAGGGAGGGGGCTATGGCTGGGATACAAAGTATATAACCTGTGATTAATATTAAAATAAATAAATTACTTTAAAAAACTTCCATTTTTGAGTGGGTCTTTTCTTGCTTGTGAGATGTAGTTAACTCTTCATATATTGAATCTGGCAGAAAAGAAGTCAGACACCAGTAGTCTTGGAATTATGGATATTTTCATGTTTCTTGATAACTTGTTACCTTGAATGAGCCATCAAATTACCTGACCATTGTAAGTATAATGTAATTATCTTATTTGTAGAATATGTCTCCCATGTGTGTTTTAATAAGTGAACGTTAAGAAGGAAACAGTAATAAAAATGGTAAATATTATTTATTTGACAGTAGTCTTAGCAAATTTAGGTTCTTTAAGTTAGACCTGTTTTTGTCTTGTTGGCAGTATATAAGAAAAGTATACTCAATGAAACTAAGAGGTTAATGACCTAGAAATTTTCAGAAGAAAATACAAATTTGGTACCAGGAAGAGATTTCCTTTAAATCCTCTCAATATTTATGGTCACTTTTCCTTGAATTGTTCTCAACAATCACATTAGCTATAATATATTACGTTTATAGATTGCATTTCATATGGGGGTAATATGACCAACAGAAGGTTAAACACTTCAAAACTCATAATTATTAATTAAATATTAAAAAGTTGTTTTTATATTTTAGTTAATATGATTTTAATAATGGGAATGAATCATAGAAAATATCTTAGGAGCCTATAAAAACCTTTTTATCGCCGTCCCATTTTTAAAATTTTTATTTCTTTTCTTCATAATTTATTCATTATATATCCTTACTGAAGCCCCCTCCCTCAACTCCCCCAGTTCTACCTTCCCTCCCTCCTCCCCTCAACACCTTCCCCTAGTCCACTGAAAGGGGGAGTTCTCCACTATTGCCATCTGCCCTTAGCTTGGTAAGTCTTATACGGACTGCTTGGATCCTCTTACTCCATGGCCTGGCAAGTCTGCATCATCAGGGGAGAATTATCAGAGAGCAGTCAACTGAGTTCATCCTGAGTGAGGTAGCCCAAAAACAGAAAGACGAGCATGGTATACATCCACTAATAAGCTAATATAGGCATATAATACAGGGCAGCCATCTACAGACCTAAAGAAGTTAAACACTAAGGAGGACACTAGGGAGGATGTTTAAATCTAATTCAGAATGGCAAACAGGGTAGACACCGGAAGCAGTGGAGGAGAGGAAACAGGATGGGAGTCTACTATAGAGTGCCCTCTGAAATGACTCACTCAACAGAGGATGGAAGCAGATGCTGAGACTAAGAGCCAAACTTTGAGCAGACTACAGGGAGTCTTATGGAGAAAGAGCGAGGTGGGAGCAGAGGAACATGGAGGGAACAGAAACCTCATACGGAGACCAAAAAAAGTAAAAGTTCTGAGCCCAGGAGGTCCTGCAGAGACGGATGCACCAACGGAGAACCGTGCATGGAGAAGACAGCTCAGTCTCCATGTGGATCTCTGAGTGAGGGAATCGGTGGCTGCCTCTATCATGAACTCAGTTGAGTCTATAAGCAGGGGCTGTCTCTGGCATGAACTCAGTATCAGGCTTTCTGATCACCTCCCATTGAGGTAGGTACAGCGTTGCCAGGCCACAGAGGAAGACAATGCAGCCAGCCCTGATGAGACCTGATAGGCTAGGTTCAGATAGAAGGGAAGGAGGACCTCCCCTAACAGTGGATTAAAGAAAGGGCATAGGAGAAGAAGATGGAGGGAGGGCTGGGGAGTACATGAGGGAGGGGGAGAAGATGAAGGAGAGGGACAAGCTGGGATACAAAATGAATAAATTGTAATAAATAATAAATAAAATTTAAAAAATCTTTACCACATGTAACTTTAATTGATTTCTACATTCTAGCCACTGTATGAATGAAATTTTTATCTATTTCTTCATGTATCTGAGCTCGAATACTTGACTAAAATTTTAAGCTATTTTTCCAGATGTACAAAGTCTACTTGACTTTTTGACTCATGACTAGAAACATTATTAATACTAAAGGTATTAAAATAAATATTTCCTCATGAACATTAAGTAAGAATCATTCTTTGTGTCCTTGCACTTCCTGATTTCAAATTTTAAGAATGTCTTTAGTGCAGATAATAAGGGTTCTATGAAACTTACATTAATTGTTTAGTAACTATTGTATATATTTCACCCCTGATGTAGCATATATTATTCCTACTGTAGAAGACCTCAGGTTCCTCTGTGCTACAATTTCACTGGTAATGGAACAAGAGGTGTTTATTGACAAAATTATATAACTGAAACTATGGCTCAGAGAATTTTGTCATCTTATTTTGAAAGTATTTTGGCAGATCTTAACTCACTGTCATCTTTCAGAAAGTTATTTACATCTGAAGACCCTTGATTCACAGGCCTCTGTCATGAATCCTGACAATAAAATGTCTTACTTCTTTTCGTTGATATTTATAGAGATAACACAGTTCTCAATTTGCTTAAAATATATTCAGATTCCAGCCCCTAAAATGAAAGAATTAAGTACCAATAGCAATGTTCTAATGCCTTGTATACACCCTTTTTTGTCTTAATAAGATAATTCCATGTTGTGAGATAGTCAACAAAATACTTATTTGTGAATAATGAAAACACCTTGACAATTCTTTCGTGTTGTTTGCCATCCAAGTATATTTTATACTATATATTTGTTCTATTTTATTTTCTATATAACATTAATTTTTTTCTGAATTTTTTCTGAATTAAATTATGAATCTAACTCTATTAAGACATGATATAAGCTTCAGCTAGGTTTATAAAACTAGTCCAGTAACAGCATTCTCAGGAATTTATTTTATTATTTCTAGAGCATTTTATCCCTATGCTCTGCTTTTTAATTATATCTGTGGTGGCTTAGAAATATGTAAGTGTGTAACATTTTTTTATAATTTAGTATCTTTAAGATAATCACATTATCACTATGTTGTTTGACAGGCTCCTCAGGTTTGACAAAGTACTGAATAACTCACCCAAAATAGCAGGTAAATAACAGAGTTTGGATATGTTTTGTTAACAATTTATTCATAGAAATAGTTTGGCTCATAGAAAATTTATTGGTTCTTAAGGATTAATAAACTGCTAAAGACCAGAACTGTTTAACTTTAAGGATCTAGAGGAAGAACACAAATAAGATGTGGTATGTGTATCACATTAATATAGGGTGGAATTGGGAGGAAATAAGGGAGCAGAATTCACCTGGGATACAGAGTTAATAAAATGTAACTAATAATAAAAATAAAGGAAAAAAAGAAAAAATATTTTGTATTACAATTTGACATTAACTTTTATGTGGCTTAATTAAGGATGCTGATTTAAATTATTTCTGATTCGTCTTTTTTACTTATATGACACAATGCATAAAATAATTGTGATTATGCACACATACACACACGGGGAAAGGATACAGAACAAACACCCATGCATTTGTGTATTAAAGTTCTCAACATGATTCAAAAACTATTCATTGAATAATTCTGTTTCAGAACAACTACGCAAATCCAGAAGTGACAGATTACAATTTAACAAAAAAGTTTTTCCACTTAAATACAAAGTAGCTTGGTGTGAAGCAAAGATACAATTATAGAAGTGAAACACAAATTCAATAGAGTGTTATGAACTAAATTCTAATATACAGAAGTATTTGTAATTTTTAGAAAATCTGTTCTAGTTAAAAAAAAAAGAAATGAGAAACATGGTTCTCAAAATCATCATAGAGTGATGTAAATCATGTGACTGAGAGTCATTGTAGAATGGCAGAGAAACACTTAAAGAAATGTTCAACATCCTTAGTCATCATGGAAATGCAAATCAAAACCACTCTGAGATTTCACCTTATACCCATCAGAATGGCTAAGATCAAAAACCTAAGTGACAATACATGCTAGGGAGGATGTGAAGAAAGGGGAACCCTCCTCCACTGCTGGCGGGAATGTAAACTTGTACCACTACTTTGGAAATCAATCTGGCATATCCTCAAAAAAAATTAGGAAAAGCACTTCCTCAAGATGCAGTTATACCACTCCTAGGCATATATCCAAATATGCTCAAGTACACAACAAGGACATTTGTTCAACCATGTTTGTAGCAGCTTTGTTTGTAATAGCCAGAACCTGGAAACAACCCAGATGTCCCTCAACAATGGAATGGATACAGAAATGGTATCAATTACACAATGGAATACTACTCAACAATTAAAAACAAGGAAATTATGAAATTTTCAGGTAAATGGTGGGATCTAGAAAAGATCATCACGAATGAGCTATCCCAGAAGCAGAAATACACACATGGTATATACTCACTTATATACCATAAGTGGATATTAGACCTATAATATAGGATAAACATATTAAAATCTGTACACCTAAAGAAGCAAAGCAAGAAGGAGGTCCTTGGATAAGATGATTGATCCTCACTGAGAAAGACAAACAGGATGGGCATTGGAAGAAGGAGAAAACAGGAAACAGGACAGGAGCCTACTACAGAGGGCTTCTGAGTGACTCTACCCAGAATTGTATCAAAGCAGATGACAAGACTCTTAACCCAACTTTGCAGGGAATCCTATGAAAGATGGGGGAGATAGTCAGACCAGGAAAGGACAGGAGATAAACAAGGAGATCAACAGAACCAAAATATCTGGGTACTGGGCTCTTTTCTGAGACTGATACTCCAACCAAGGACCATTCATGGAGATAACCTATTTTCTCTGCTCAGATGTAGCCCCTGGCACTCAGCATCCAAGTGGATACCCTAGTAAGGGAAACAGTGACTGTCTCTGACATGTACTCAGTGGCTGGCTCTTTGGCCACCTCTCCCTGATGGGTGAGCAGCCTTGCCAGGACCCATAGGAAGACAGTGCATCCAGTCCTGATGAGACCTGATAGGCTAGGGTCAGATAGAAAGGAAGGAGGACCTCCCCTCTCAGTGGACTTGGAGAGGGTCATGGGAGGAGATGAAGGAGGGAGGATGGATTGGAAGGGAATAAGGGAGGACACTAGAGCTGGGGTACAAAGTGAAGAAACTATAATTAATATAAAAGATTAAAATTAAAAATAATAATAATTGGTATTTTATGGTAACAGTGAAACTGGATGAGATATTTACATTTCGTTGACAATTTAACTGAATATAAAATAAACTAAAGGCATAATTTTGGGCTTGTCTGTGACAATGTTTCCAGAAAGATTGAGCATGGAAGACTCAGGCAAACTTTGAACAGAATCATGTAATGAATTTGCTTTACAGACTGAATGGAAATGAAGAACTAGCTGAGCACCAAAATGTATTCCTCTACTATTCATCACTTTTCAAACTATGCTTCCAGCTGTCTCAGGTTCCATGCATCACCGTAAGAGGTGGTCTTGCCTTCACTCCTTCCCTTTCATGAGCAAAGGTATTCTGAAAATCTGAGCCAAAATACAGCTTTTCTTAAGTTGTGCCAAGCATTTGTTAAAGGCACTCAGAAAGTAAACAATAGAGAAAATTTTAGTAGGGAGTGTGTTTCCTAGTGTAATAAACCTGATGGTTTTACTCATATGTTATGGAAGTAGACAAATATTCATTGGCTCAGAGGATACATCATACATAGAGTTCTTCCTTCACAGAGCTGGGCTCCCAATTTCCTTACACTGGTCAATTTAGGAAGGTCAGTGACTTTTGAGTATTTAAATTACAATATGAGACAAAAAACAAAGCATGACAAAAAGAGATATAATAAAATGAAGAAAAGAAGTAGAACCAGAGAGGCTGAGAGGTGGAAAGGAAATGGGAGAAATGGAAGGAAGAAAAACTACAATCAGGATATACTGTATGAGAAAAGAATCTATTTTTAATAATATTAAAAACAGAAAAAATTATGAAAATTTAGCATGCTTATATATCACTCTAAAATAAAAAAGTATGGAACATAAAACATTACAATAAGAAATGATATGTGGATATGGTTGTTGTCCATCAAAGCAAAGCTACTTTTTTGGATAAAAAAATAGAATGGTTTAAATAATCTATAAAAAATTAGAACATTTTATTGTAAAATATTAAAATATAAATTTGACCTGTAATCCTGGTTAGAAAGAGATCTAATATTATTATATTAGATTTTAAAAACATTAGACACTCAAAATATTAGACTATTTTATTTTAAGAGTTAATATAGCTGGATCTTGAGTTAGCATTATTTCTAATTTTCTGAGAAAGCGCCACATTGATTTCCAAAGTGTTTGTGCAAGTTATATTCCCACGGGCAAAGGAGGAGGGTTCCCCTTTCTCCATATCCTCTCAAGTGTGCACCATCCCTTGAGTTTTTGATCTTAGCCATTTTGATGGGGTAAGGTGGAATGTCAGGATTGTTTTGATTTGTTTCTCCTGGATGATTAAGGACATTGAGCATTTCTTTAAGTGTTTTCGCTGCCATTCGATATTCCTGTTTTGAATTTTCTGTTGAGCTCTGTACCCCATTTTTAAAATAACTGAATCAAGTATTTATTTTATACTTTAAAAATATGTGGGTTCTATAAGCAGTTCATGAATTTCTTCAGAGGATATCACTTATAAACTAGTACCTAGAACCAAAGAAAGGATGACCTGTGTGTTCTAATTGTCTGTATGCATTTGTTGGATAGGACAGTTTTATCATATTGTCTCCAATTGTATTAACTTTTGTATTACAATAAAATATTAAATTTATATTATTCCCAGTCCATTGCTAATCCATATTTTCCATTAATCCTGTACCTTACTTATCCTGTACCTGTTACTTATGTTTAAAAAGTCAGGTGATTACATCTTGATGGCAACATTTCCACTTGTAGACATCATGTTGTATATTTTTGTCTGTGGCACATACTCCTAATAATGAAAATTTATGTTCCTTAGTTTTCAAAAAAATTATTTGTAACCTTTTTCATTCTAAAATGTGTGGCATTGCCACATATGATGTAATCTGAAGTCTTTGGGGTGGGGAGCAGAGTGCAGGGAACATTAGAAAAGAAGGGGGAGATAGAAAGACCAGGAAGGGGGCTGGAGAGATACTTAGTGGTTAAGGGCATTGTCTGCTCTTCCAGAGGTCCTGAGTTCAATTCCTAGCAACCATGTGGTGGCTCACAACCATCTATATCCTCTACTGCCCACTTCTGGCCTGAAGTGCACATGCAGATAGTTCATATTATTCCTACAGCACTAAAGCCCTTGGGGCCCTGAAGAGAATGATACCCCAACCGAGTCCAATGCATGGAGAAGACCTAACACCCCTGCTCAGATGTAGCCCATAGATTCAGTCTCCAAGTAACCCATAGACTCAGTCTCCAAACAAGGTCTAGCAGGGACATTCTCTGGCATCTGGCAAGACCTCAGTGGCAAGCTCTCTAACTGCCCCCTGGGGGGTACAGTCTTTCCAGGCCACAGAAGAAGACAATGCGACCAGTCCTGATGAGACCGATAGAGTAGGGTCAAATAGAAGGAGAGGAGGGTGGGATTGGGAATAGACAAGGGAGGGAGCCAGAGCCGGGATAGAAATTGAATAAATTGTAGTAAGTGATAATAATGAACCCTAGTTTTTCATTGGATTACTTGATTTGTTGCTTTTAAACTTCTTGAGTTCTTTATATATTCTGAATATTAGCTCTCTGTCAGAGGTAGGGTGGGAGAAGATCCTTTCCCAGTCTGTCATTTTGTTCTGATGATAGTGTCCTTTGCTTTACAGAAGCTTTTCTGTTTCATGAGGTCCCATGCATTAATTGTTAATCTTAAAGCCTGAGCTGTTGGTATTCGGTCTAGGAAGTTGTCTGTGCCAATGAGGTTAAGTCCCTTCCCTACTTTTTCTTCTAACAGACTTAGTGGTTTTGGTTTTATGTTGAGGTCATTTATCCATTTGGACTTAACTTTGTGCAGGTTGATAAATATGGATCTATTTACAGTTTTCTACATAAGGACAAGTTTAAACATTTGTTGAAGATGCTGTCTTTTTTCCATTGTATGGTTTTGGTTTCTTTGTTAAAAATTAAGTTTGCATAGGTGTGTGGGATTATTTCTGGGTCTTTGATTCCATTCCACAAGTCTGTTTCTATGCCAGTACTATGCCATTTATATTACTGCTTCTCTATAGTATAGCTTGTGATCTGGGATGGAGAAACCTCCAGAAGATATTTTTATTGTGCAGGATTATTTAAGCATTTACTCAACTATGTCCATAGTAGCTTTATTTGTAATAACCAGAATATGGAAACAACCTAGTTGTCATTCGACTGAAGAATGGAGACAGAAATTATGGCACATTTACACAATGGACTCCAGTCAATAATTAAAAGCAAAAAAAAATCATGAAATTTGCAATTTCTAGTGAAAACTAGAAAGAAGCATCCTGAGTGAAGTAACCCAGAAGCAGAAAGACACACGTGGTATACACTCACTTATAAATGGATCTTAGCAATATAATATAGGATAAACATAGTAAAATCTATAGTCCTAAAGACACTACTGAAAAAGCAGGACCTTAGAATAGCAGCTTAATCCTTATTCAGAAGGGCCAACAGTATAGACATCAGAAGTGGGAAAAGATAAGTGACAGAACAGCAGTCTTCCACAGAGGACCTCTGAAAGACTGTACCCATCAGTATATAGAAGCAGATGTTGAGACACATAGACAAACTTTGTGCAAAGTGCAGGGAATCTCATGGAAGAAGGGGGGTGATAGAAAGACCTGGAGGGGACAGGAGCTCCACAAAATCAACAGAGCCAAAAATATGGGTACAGGGGGACTTGCAAATAGACTGCTGAATCAACCAAGGACCATGCATGGAAAGGACCTAGATATCCTGTTCAGATGTGACCCATGAGCAGCAGTCTCCATGTAGGTACCCTAGTAAGTGGAGCAGGGGCTGTCTCTGACATGGACTCCGTGGTCGTCTCTTTAATCACTACTCTTGGCAAGGTGGCCTAACTAGGCCACAGAGAAAGAGGATCCAGACTTTCCTGAAGATATCTGATAGGCAGGCTACAATCAGAAAGTAAGGGAGAGGTTCTCCCCTATCAGTGGACTAGGGGATGAACATAGGTGGGGAAGAGGGTTGTAGGGCAGGACCAGGAGGAGATGAAGGAGGTTGCTACAGCCAGATACAAAGTGACTAAATTGTAATTAATAATCATAACAAAAAGTAAAAAAAAAACAGAAAAAGTCCTTTCTGAAGACATTTGTAAATAAATAAATAGATAGATAGATGGATACATTAATTACAAATTAATTAATTAATTAAAGAGTTAATACACCAGAGTTTGTCAATCCGATTATCTAACAAAGAGTCTACTCTGTAGAATTTCTAGAAAACCTGAAGGGCTCAATATCCACTTAATTAAAAATGTAATTCTGCAGGTGCAGTGGCCACACCTGTAATCCCAGCATTCAGGCAGGAAGAGGCAGGTGTATCTCTGTGAATTTGAGGCCAGCTTGATCTACAAAGTGAGTCTAGGACATCCAAGGCTCCACAGAGAAACAAAATTATACAAAAATGTAAGTATTCCATGAAGCTTCTCTCTAAATGTAGCCACTTGCTATTTCTACCAGGTGGTATATCCTGCTTGCCTACTCTTCTGAGTTATTCAGAAAATGGAAAGGGAAGCTCTCTCTCTGTCTATTTGTGTGTGTGTGTGTGTGTGTGTGTGTTGTTTGAACACTGATCAAAACCTATTCAACTTTCAAGGCACTCTGTGCTTTCTCATTTTTTTTTTCTTTGAAGCTTCATACATATCCTCTTGCCTTTCTGTTTCTTGTCCAGTAAGGATGTGGGTGCTTATTAGTGACATGACCTTCTTCTTCCCCATTTTTCTCCCCCTGGCAACAACTGAGATTTGCAGATTGTGTGACCTTTTGTTTTCCTCTCAACCACTAATAAAATTCTTCTTTAGTGTCCTTCTGAGCCCTTTTCTAAATAATCTTATTAATGGTGATTAGACCCCAAAGAATGAAACTTTATTTAACACAAAAGCATTTGGAAATGTTTTCTAGAGGAATCTTAAAAACAAAGTTTAGGGCTGCATGCTTAAACCCCAGAGTGCTATAATAATACATTGTGCTAGGATTTCAACACTCTTAGTCTGCTGTGCAGTGAGAAAAATCAGAATGGCACAAGCAATATATAGTTTGATAAAGAAAGAATTGCATGGATATCTAAAATACAGAAAAGATGTGTGAGAAAAACATGTATAATTATTACAGAGATTAATGCCAGTAAAAAGGCATTTATTTCACTGAGATAATAGAAAATATAACTTGAAGATATGTCCTCACCTGAGTAGTGCTTCAACTTAATACATATTCACCTTCAAAGAGAGAGCCTGAAAGGAGAATTCAGGCAAAAGAGATGCTTTCTCAGGAACAACTGCCTGGAGAATTTCTTTCTCAGTTTCAGCCACCAAGGCTCACAAAAACCAACATAGCACTAATAAAGTAGGGCTTGTAATATCTGGACTGGCAGCATATCTTATCTACATGATTCACAGAGAACTCATTTTGTTATGAATATAAAACGCAAATGTCACAGGGTCATAGACGTCATCCCAAGGTTCCAAAGAGCAGACGAGGCTAAACAAAGGACAGCAGGATTGAATTAACTGAAAATTAACTGAATCTCAGAGTTCCCACTATCACAAAGATTCCAGACAGGCCACTGTTAGGAATGTAAGAAGGTGAAATATGGAGTCTTCACTCAGCAAGTGGGAGCTTCCAGAATGAGGTGTGTTGAGGGAAGCGACAGTCATGGATGAGAACTGGGTAAAGAGAAAGTCTATGTGCCCCTCAGGCAGACTTGAGTGTGGAGATTTCTCAGATGATAGACAAAAAGGCAGATAAGTAAACCTATAAGCTATCAAGCTTGCTCTGTTCCTACTTTCTGTTTTGTTTTGTTTTGTTTTTTTGGTGTTTTTTTTTTGTAAATGTTCCATTGGATCATTGGGGAATGACAGTGTTGACTCTAGACTATTATTTATTAATAAGCATAGACCTTACTTATTTGCATATGTGCTCTAAATTAAAGAATGTTATGATTCTCAAAGAAAATTTTGGATTCTGTATTTTTGAACAATGTTAGAACTATTAATATCCTGGAGATTCTTAAATAAATATGTTTTGCATTATGAGATGGCCACATATACCTTTGTGTCAATGAAAAGTGCGATGATTAGTTGTCAACACTTCTGGATTATATGAGACACATAACTTGTCTGTGTGTGTGCACATATGTGTCTTTATGTGTGCGTGTGCTTGTGTGTGTATGTGTGTGTGTGTGAGAGAGAGATTTTCAGAGTTTAACCAAGGATGATCAGTACATAAACTAGAGTGCCAGAATGATTAGTGATTATAAAGGGAAAGCACAGGAAACCAGCTGAACATCTTTCTATCTGCTTCCTATCTGCAGGCACAGTAACCAGCTGTCTCTCTGTCTCCCTGACACAGTTGCTTTAGCCACATGTCTTGTCTACCTTGATGGAATGAATCATCAAGCTGTGGCTCAGCATAAATCCTTACTGTGTTAAACTAAATCATTTTTGTGAGTCCTTGGTTCACAGCAATGACAACTATAATTAATATAGCAAGGACTGATATCCAAAATTACTCACTTGTTCTCACACTGAATCAGCAATCACTCACCGAATGCTCATTGTAGCTATATTCTTTTCATGACTTTAAGATTTGTATTAGTGACTACTTGATCTACTTGGCTGATAGCACTACTAAGAGATCATATGGTATATAATTTAACATTTACATCCTCTGACTATGGATATAAGGCTTGATATTTTGTATTAAGGAAATGAACTTTCTTTTCCCACTCAAAAACTGAACAATTTTAATATATCTTATGTTTATAAATGTATATTCAAGTAACTGGTTGCCTAAAATCTTAAGCACTAAAAATTAAAGTAATTATTGTAATTAAACAAAAGCTCAGCAAATATTTAGGGACAGTAAAGTAGCTATAAAAAGTGACTAAATATTTGCAACATTTTAATAGTGCCTAAAGAAAGGAAAGAAAATAGAAAATAACTTTATTTAAATGACAATTTTGGAATATTTAGGTTACCCTTATAAATTTGCTAACTTTTTACTTTTCCACTTTTTAATAAAAACACCATACTTCATGTCAATTGCAGTGTATATAAGAGGGAACAATTTTCCACCTTGAATTTGACAAGAAAAATAAATGCATATCATAAGACAATAGAATTCATAGACTTTAAATTTCATTTATAATAAATGAGTATTAAAAATATAAGAACTATCTGAGTAAATGTATAACAGGAGGAATAGAAAGAGGGAAAAGACAAAAGTAAGGAAGACAACACTTGTTTTTAAGTATCTAGGTTGACAGTCTCCAGAGAACAACAAAAGGAAATAAAGAAAATCAATGAATGTTGGTATTATTCACATGTGGTATTGAGATTACTTAGCCTTTTACAACATATATATTCAACATATATACTTAAGTAACTGGTTGCCTAAAATCTTAAGTACTAAAGATTAAACTAATTATTATAATTAAACAAAAGCTCAGCAAATAGGGACAGTGAAGTAGCTATAAAAAAGTGACTAAATATTTAGGCACTAATATTTTATGGTACCTAAACAACAAAAAGGAAAGAAAATAGAAAATAACTTTATTTAAATGACAATTTACCTACTCAGTAAGTATAGTGTTACTTGTTTGCATATTTTCAGGACTGAGCAATTGGTATTCTGTAACCAAGCACTGTGCTCTTCTTTGGAGAAGGCTATCTCTTAAGTAGGCAAAAATAATTACCTGAAAAACATCCATAAATTTGAAAAAGCAAATAGATGATTATATTAAGCAGAGGGTTGGAGGGAGAAAAGAGGAAATAATGTAATTATATTTTAATATCAAAATAATTAAAAGAAAAAAATTTCAAGTTATTTTATAATTTCTGTGTTCTTAATTGCTAAAATGTGACTTAAGGTAAAACCACAGGGATTCACTCTTTACCTATTTCTCAGAAACTACAGCTTCTAAATATAGCAAATGGATTTTAAATGTAATTGACCGAAACACAATGACTTTCGAAAAACCACTTTCATAGCATTTACACAATTTCCTTCCTGGTTCAGATGCTTTGGGTTGATGATCACAGGAGTATTGCCAAGTTACTAATAACATAATGTAATAGGCACGATAATCACTCCTCTAGAGAAGAACATGACTGAGGATGAGTGAGATCAGCATATAGAACATCTGCTTGCTATGTTGAAAGTGTGCAGGGGAGCAGGACAAGGTTAATGACAATATTCGTGTTGGAAGTACAGAAGTCAGAACAATGGGACAAGTGCACAGAATCCTTTTGTTACTTCTACAAATATTCCAACCAATACTGCAGGAGATGGAGGATGCTCCAGAGGTGGGAGAATTTTGGGGAGTATGGATCTATAATGATGAACCATAGTCACATTTAGAGAGGAACTAGTACTCAGAACATTCAGGGATGTTTGTGTATAATGCTCCAAGCCAGAGTGATCATTTTATAACTTCTCACTTTGTAAAATCTACATTCCACCACTTCCCATTTTCTCACTTCATCTTTACACTTTATTTCGATGATGAATGTTTTGATCATTAATTCTGACTAATCTATAGTGCTCCTTCCTCCAAAAAAAAAGGATATACACTATCAGCTTTGCTGTAAATAAAATTAAATCTTCTCAGTCATTATGAGTCTAGGGATTTTTTTCTAAAGATTTATTATATTTACAGTATAATATTATTAGTAAAGGTCCAAATGAGTTTCATGAACATTAGTAAAGCCCACATATTTTCTTGCTCCTCAGTTCATGTTGAATTTCTAGGCTTCTAAAGGAAGTATTTTTGTCATCAGATTAGCATGATGAAAAAGAAGACTCCAGTCTCCAAGGACCGGAAAATATTTTTAAGAAAATCATACAAGAAAATTTTCTCAACTAAAAGAAAGAGTTGTGCATAAACATATAAGAAGCCTACAGAACACCAGATAGACTAGACCAGAAAAGAAATACCTCTCATCACGTCATAGTCAAAACTCTAAACCTACAAAACAAAGAAAAAATATTAAAGGCAGCAACAGAAAAAGTCAAGTAGCCTATGAAGGTAGGCCAATCAGAATCACATCAGACTTCTTATCAGAAACTATGAAAACCAGAAGGGTCTGGGCAGAAGTCATGTAGTTTTTAAGGGAACACAGAAGCCAACCCAGACTACTATACCAAGCAAAGCTTTCAATCCACATTGATGGAGAAAACAAAATATTCCATGACAAAATTAAATTTAAGCAATATCTACACAGCAACCCAGCCCTACAGAAAATACTAGAAGGAAAACTCCAATCCAATGAAAACAACTAAACCTTAGCCTTCAGGGAGATATAAATCAAAATGACCCTGAGATGTTACCTTATACCCATCAGAATGGCTAAAATAAAAAAATTCAAGTGACAACACATTCTGGAGAGGTTATGGAGAAAGGGGAACCCTCCTCCATTGCTGGTGGGAATGCAAACTTGTATAACCACTCTGGAAATCAATTTGGTGCTTTCTTAGACAATTAGGAATAGTGACTCCTCAAGATCCAGCTATACCACTCCTAGCCATATATTCAAAGGATAATTAAGTACACAACAAGGACATTTGCTCAACTATGTTTGTAGGAGCTTTATTTGTAATAGCCAGAACCTGGAAACAACCCAGATGTCCCTCAGTAAAGGAATGGATGCAGAAATTATGGTACTTTTACACATTGGAATACTTCTCTGCAATTAAAGACAAGGAAATAATGAAATTATCAGGCAATTGGTGGTATCTAGAACAGATCATCCTAAGTGAGGTATATCAGAAGCAGAAAGAAACACATGGTATATACTCACTTATACAGACTTCTAAGATAGGATAAACATACTGAAATCTATACACCTAAAGAAGATAAAGAAGAAAGAGGACCCGGGGTAAGATGATCAATCCTCACTTAGACAAATAGGATGGCCATTGAATGTAGGAGAAAACAAGTAACAGGACAGGGTCCCACACAGAGGGCCTCTGAAAGACTCTACCTAGAAGTGTATCAATGCAGATATTAAGACTCACAACCAAACCTTCGGCAGAGTGTAGGCAATCATATGAAAGCAGGGGGAGTTAGTAAGACCTGGAGAGGACAGGAGCTCCTAAAGGGCCAAAGAGATCAGGGCACAGGGGTCTTTTATGAAAGTGTTCCTCCAACTAAGAACCATGTATGGCTATAACCTAGAACCTCTGCTAGGATATGGCCCATGGTAGATCAGTATCCAACTGGTTACCCCAGTAAGGGGATCAGGGTCTATTTCTGACATGAACTCAGTGGCTGTCTCTTCGACCCCCCCCCACTTAGGGAGGATCAGCCTTGCTAGACCACAGAAGAAGACATTGCAGCCAGCCCTGAAGAGACCTAATAAGCTAGGGTCACATGGAAGTAGATAGGGTCCCCTATCAGTAGACTTGGAAAGGGGCAGGGAGCAGATAAGGGAAGGATGGGGGCACTGGCAGGGAATGAGGGAGGGGGATACAAAGTACATAACCTATATTAATATAAAAACAAAAAGAAAGAAAGAACCTAACATTGCCAGATATTTCTCACAAAAAATAAAATCAGATTTCTGTAATAATTTTTTTCTCTTTGTGTGTCTTTGTCTCTCTGTATCTCTGTCTCTGTCAGTCTGGCTTTCTTCCCTCCCTCCCCCTTTTCTCTTTTTTTTTTTTTTTTTTTTTAAGAGCAGGTTTTTCTGTATAGCCTTTTCTGTTCTGGACTCACTTTTTTTACCAGGCTGGCCCTTCACTCACAGGGTTCTTCATGACCCTGCATCCCTGAATTCTGGGATTAGGGAAGTGCACCACCATGCCTAGATAGCAATTTCTCTTCTTTCTTTGATAATTATTTATTACAATTTATTCACTTTGTATCTTGTCTGTGGCCCCCACTCTTGTCTCCTCCCAATTCCACCTTCCCTCCCTCTTCTCTCCCTACGCCCCTCCCCTAGTCCACTGATAAGGGAAGTCCTCCTCCCCTTCTACCTGACCTTAATACTACTCAGACATTAAAAACAGTGAAACCATGAAATTTGCAGGCAAATGGTGATAACTAGAAAAGATCATCTTTAGTGAGGTAACCCAGAAGCGGAAAGACACACATAGTATATATTCACTCATAAGTGGTCATTAGACATATAATATCAGAGAAACACACTAAAATCTGTACTCCTAAAGAAGCTAAACAACAAGAAAGACCCTAGGGAAGATGCTCAATCTTCATTCAGAAGGGCAAACAGGAAAGACATCAGAAGTAGGAGAAAACAGGGAACAGGACAGAAGCCTACCACAGAGGACCTCTGAAATACTCTACTGATCCTGGCATAGAAGCAGAGGTTGAGACTCATAGTCATTTCTTTTCTTTACCAAGGTTTCCAGAGCATTGTTCTCAAATCAATATTGATCAACAGACTTGGCTGCAAGCACTCTGAGATATTTTGTTGGATCAGAGATATTTGTAAATAGCCATTAATACATAGTGCTGGATTTTTTCAACAATATGAAACAAATGTACTCCATATTCTAATTTTTTCTTTAAAATTACAAAGAACACAAGTTTAAGTATTTGTAGGATATTTAATTAAGTGTCCTTTCAACTTGTCAGTAATAAAGCCATGAGATCTAAATACATGGGATGAAACTGACTCTCCACAAAGAATGACCTAGTGTATACTTTAAAATATATAAGCCTTACACATCAAATCTGATATCCACAACACAAATAAAAATAGCTTTCACACACACTGTATATATATATATATATATATATATATATATATATATATATATATTTCAGTCACATAGATACACACATGTAAAAGTTATCTGTACAATCATTTAGACCTATTTTAGTTTCAACTAACGGTAGCAAAATTAAAAAAAATATGTCAGTGTTTGCAAACTAGAAAAGTAAGCAACAGATAAGATTCAAAATTTTGAAAAGGAAATAATAACTGCATAAAAGAAATTAACTTTTTCAATGATAACATAAAAAGTCTTATTTTTTTTAATAAATTGAATTCTTCTTCTGACAATTTCAGGAATCCTTAAGGGAATTTTATGTAAGCAACATATTAAACACCATACTGTTACTAAATCTGAGAACAATTATTTAGGTTTGTATAGTATTTAAGGCCTTTTTTTCTTTATAATAATCTGAGTAACAAAAATTTTATTTAATATAGAATTTGGAAAACACATGACAGTTTACTTCAAACTAATGATAAAAAACTGATTAATATTATTGTTTTTTTCATCAACTAATATCTCTAGTCAAAGTGGTCTTCTATCATTTTTATTGAGAGGTAACAAGAAGGTTAAATTTCAATTTTACTGTATATTTTAGATAATTTTTTGGAATTATGCTTCAATGTTGGCTCTATTTAGATGTTTAGCTAAAGATTAAACCACTGAAGCAGTCTTTAGCATTTTCTCTAGAGGACTCTCAGTTTTCCATTTATTTTTGTATAGCTTATGCATGTTTGAATAGGTAGCAGTTTTCCTGAGAGAAAAATAAAATGGTCTCTCATGTTGAGTAAACATGCTATAAGTTTTAGGAATGTAAATTACTTTTGGTTTTCATCTCCCAGTTATTACAGGTGGTTATCTAATTGTTCCCACTCCTCATCCCATAAATATGTCCTACAACATCCCGTGAAACATTGACTACTACTTCAAAAAGTATTCACCATTTAGGTATTTAAATATATTTTTTTAATTTTCAGTTTTTATATTAATTTCAGTTTATTCACTTTGTATCCAAGCTATAGCCCCTTCTCTCATCCCCTCCCTATCCCACTGTTTTTCCTCTCCTTCCATGCCCCCCACCCTCCCTCCCTTATCTCCTCCTGCCCCTCTCAAAGCCCACTAATAAGGGAGGTCCTCCTCCCCTTCCATCTGACCCTAGCCTATCAGGTCTCATCAGGTCTGGCTGCATTGTCTTCCTCTGTGGCCTGGCAAGGCTGCTCCTGATTCAGGAGGAGGTGATTAAATAGCCAACCACTGAGTTCATGTCAAAGACAGTCCCTGTTTCCCTCACTAGGGACCCACTTGGAGATAAAGCTGCCATGGGATATATCTGGAACAGGAACAGCACAGGCTCTAAAATCACAAATCAATAAATAGGACCTTATGGTTAAATATCTTAACATACTAGAAATGCATGATTTAAAATGTCATATAAGTTTTATATTGTTTTTCTGAATTCAATGAGGTATTCCAAAAATGCATCTGTGTGACTGTTTGTGTATGAAGAGTAGAGACAAAATGAGAGCAGTAAACAAAACAATATGGAAGATTTTGAATATTTTCTAGTCACCTTTCAGTTTCTGCTTCGATGCCAGGATCTCAGGGAGACTTTCTCTGTCTTATCTATGTGATGGTTAACCTAAGTAATATACGTGGTGTTATTTTTAATCATTGTAGAAATAAATATATGACCAGGTAATGGAAGATTGTCTAGGTTAGGGTAATAAAGGTGGGAATGCCACCCCTTAATGGATATTTTATTCCAAAGGCCAGGATACTCAATTACATAAAATGGAGAAAACAAGATGGAAAGAGTGTTGGGTATACAACATTAATTTTGATACATGCATGTGTGCAGTGTGTATCAAATCCAAAGTATAGGATTTTCAGGAAATTGGTGGTATCTAGAAAAGATCATCCTGAGTAAGGTATCCCAGAAGCAGAAAGACACACATGGTATATACTCACTCATAAGTGGATACTAGATATATAATATGGGATAAACATGCTAAAATCTGTACACCTAAAGAAGCTAAGCAAGAAGGAGGACCCTGGGTAATATGATCAGTCCTCACTCAGAAAGACAAACATGGTGGACACTGGAAGAAGGAGAAAACAGGAAACAGGACAGGAGTCTTCCACAGAGGGCCTTTGAAAGACTTGATTCAGCAGTGTATCAAAGCAGATGCTGAAACTTATAACCAAACAGGGAATCTAATGAAGGAACAGATAGATAGAAATACTGGAGGGGACAGGAGCTCCACAAGGAGAGTAACAGGACCAAAAAATCTGGCACAGGGCTCTTTTCTGAGACTGATATTGCAACCAAGGACCATGCATGGAGATAACCTAGAACCCCTGCACAGATATAGCCCATGGCAGCTCAGTATCCAAGTAGGTACCCAAGTAAGGAGAACAGGGACTGTCTCTGACATGAACTCAATGGCCAGCTCTTTGACCACCTCCACCTCCCCACCCCCAAAGGGAGAGCATCCTTGCCAGGCCACACAGAAAGACAATGCAGCCAGTCCTGATGAGACCTGAGAAGCTAGTGTCAGAAGGAAGGGGAGGAGGACCTCCCCAATCAGTGGGCATGGGAGGAGGTGAGGGAGGGAGGGTGGAATGGGGAGGAAATGAGGGACAGAGCTATAGTTGAGATAAAAAGTGAATAAACTCTAATTAATATAAAAAATAAAACTTTAATACAAATAGAAAAGAGCTGGTATCAAATACTCCAAAAAGTACATAATTCAGCATAGTTTTTTTTAATTCATTTATTTACTTACTTATTTTATGAATGTGGGTGTTTTATGTGTATGTATACTTATACACCAAAAGAGGGTATCTGATTTTATAAGACTACTACTCTAGAGGATTTTAAGCCACCAGCTGGGTACTGGGAGTTGAAACCAGGATCTCTGGAAGGGCACCTAATGCTCTTAACTACTGAGCCATCTCTTTTCCCAGTATTGTTTTTGTTCTTAACAGATTTTTAATTCCATGTATACTTATGAAACCCCTAGATTTTGTCCCTGCAACCCGTTCTCATATGAACAATCATAATTTAGCAACATTTTCCAGCATGAGTGGAATTCATCATCTCAATGTGAATTAAACCTCCCATAGCACAGTCACATGTCTAAGAATTCTAGTACATTTGTGTTTTCAAAACAAACAAACAAATAAATAAAAGTTTTCAGAAACTATACTTTACCTAGATTGAGTATTGTTCTCCTCAGTATAAATATACAATAATATACAGCAAGCCTATAGCTAACATCAAACTCAATGGAGAGAAACTCAAATCAATCCCACTGAAATCAGGGGCTAGGCAAGGCTGCCCATTGTCTCCATATCTCTTCAACATAGTACTTGAAGTTCTAGCTAGAGCAATAAGACAACTAAAGGAGATCAAGGGGGATACAAATTGGAAAGGAAGAAGTC
>CM053743.1:61613588-61628361 GCA_028658305.1 Pachyuromys duprasi
ACACCTATGGAAATTTGTTTTTTGACAAAGAAGCCAAAACCATTAAGTGGAAAAAAGACAGCATCTTCAACAAATGGTGCTGGTCCAACTGGATATCTGTATGCAGAAAAATGAAAATAGATCCATATTTATCATCGTGCACAAAGCTAAAGTCCAAGTGGATCAAAGACTTCAACATAAAACCAGACACACTAAACCAGTTAGAAGATTCCTATTCTTTAAGTATAGGATTTGTACTGTAGATGTATTCTTTGGAACTTTACTCTAAACCTCTGCGTTTTAAATCGTTGTGAGTTTTTGTAATTTTCTTCGTCTGTGTCAAAGGGAAGTTTTGTTGATGAAGCATTAGAACTACACTTATCTGTAGATATGAGAATGAATATTTACAGTGTAGTCAGAGAATATGTGTGGATAGTAAAATAATATTTGTAAATTCAACAAGATTCATGGATTAATCAGCCCTAGGTTGCTGCCTAATTTTCCAGTACCAGAAATATTTTTCCTCCTGCAGACTGGGTTTTAAGTCTAAATAGAAAGCTGTTGGTTACTGCCAAGGCATTTGTGTCACTGTACCTTTAAGGTAATTTTGTTATGAAGGTCATTGTTATGGCTCATAGGCTTCATAGCTGGGTAAGGCCTTGTTACATAGGTGAATTATTCCGGTGGCCACTAGGTTCAAATCCTCAGAACCTAGGTAGTATGAAATGGCTGCAAGTTCCTCTAATCCCAATATTGATGAGCTGATGGTAGATGGTCCCAGGTGATCACTGGCAACCAGGCAACTCAAAAAAAGGTGAGTTCCAGTACACTGACTCTGTCTTTAGGCACTAGGTCAGAAAACATTATCCAACATTCTGCTGTAGCCTTATCATCCTCTGAAAATCTGTCATAGCCCCATGTCCACATTCATGAGTTACAACACACACACAGGCATACAAAAATATTTTTAAAAACCCTAAATTTTACATTTGTTCCTGAATATATATTATTTATCTTTTCTACAAAGCATTTATTCATGTTTAGATATATGAATTGCAATTTATTTTTCAGTTAGCTTGCAATGTTTCTGTTGAATTTTAGATTTTATGGTTGTAGCATAAAGCTATTCATCCTGGGGGCATGCCAGTTTTGAAGCAGTCTTGGATCAATTTCTATTAAAATTACAAAGAGCCAATTTTCTGAAATAGTAACTTTGTCTTATCTCCATATAAACATATTATTATCTCGGTTTTCTAGTCTATAAATAAAAAATATATCCTAGAAGATAGGCATCAAATAATGATTGCCTTTTTGTCTTACCAAAATGACCATATCTGGGACTGCCTATAGCAAACATACCTAAAATCTATGGCTTCTTAGACCTGACTCCCAGAGAGTTGTGAAATACTCCCTGCAGCCATCTGGAAATTAAAGAATTGTTTTTTTTTTTTTTTTTTTTGTGGTACAGTTTCTCCCTGTGGTGCAAGGTGAGTGACCTCATCTATAGTCAAGGCCAGAGGAAATGTGTCCAATTGAATCAAATTACTAGAAGAGCCAGGGAGAATGGTAGGCCCCTCTTACAAATCCACTGCTTCTTGAATAATTGCACCCTTTGAGTTCTTAGTAAAATTGGGTGTTAGTTAAGGGCACTGACTTATGTCAGATGTGACAACTCAATTTTTATGTTAGCTTGCATCCACAATGTAAGCTGATTTTTTTCAGACTTAAATCTATAATGGCTAGGGAAATTTTTAGGTAAAAAAAAATGGTGGGAATTGATATGTTATAAGGCTTTGATGGAAGAACTACAGCTTTTCCATCTTCAAGATGAGGCAAATAATGAGGTAAACACATTAAAGAAAATCTTCTGAGTGATTCTTTTTGATAGAACCAGATGCAATGAAACTGGGTAAACAGTCTGTCAGGTAGTTGAAGGCTGATGAAAAGTGGCAAATTTCTGTTTCTTTTCTGTTATTAAGATAATTGTTTTAGTCCAGAATTCTAAAAAGAATAATAGATGAAAATGTGAGGGAAAAAATTTACACTCCAGTTCTTATGTCCCTGAAGAGTCTTCTTAGAATTTTATGCTTTGGAGGTATCATTGATATTCATTTCCAAAAGTATTCAATCATAATAATCTTTCTGCAGAAATGTTCAGAAAAAGGAGTATTGGGGCTGGGCAGGCATTCATTTAAATAGCTACTTCATTTTATAGAATGTTATTAAGAGAAGCCTAGGGAGCCTCATTAATGTATAGTCCCATTTTCTCAGAGCTAGTGTTAAGTGGTGGGTGTGGTGGCAAATACATTTATCTCAGAATTCTGGAGACTGAAATAGGACAATGCTGTCATTGAGGACAACGTGGTTGCGCAGTGAGACCCTCTTAGACATTGAAATCAACTCACAAACACAGGTGTATCATTAAATGTTTTTTTTTCAATATGTCATTCATGAGAATATGTTAATTATACATAATAATGGATGTCCTTATGTCATTTTCCTGTTATGTACATTGCATATTTGCATGGTAGTCACTGTTGTTTATCATCCTTGCATTTCCATAAATGTCTTCTCCCTCTCCCAGCTTCTCTGTGTATGCGCACAGCACATGCTTGATTCAATGAGTTCAATCAGGATGTTTACACGAGTGGCAGCTTGACTTTGTTAACAGGGCTGTTTTTATATTACCAGGGGCTGCTACTCCACTGAATAAAACACACACACAGCAACACATTCTTGAGGCTTTATACATTAGCTCATCTGTTTTCCATGGCAGGACACACAGGGATCAATCTTGTCATCTGAAAAAGTTAGTGCTGCAGACTGATCTCTTCTCTTCTCCAGGGTTTTCATATAAAGAAATCTTTCTTAGCTCCTTAAGATCTGGTAGGCATGTTATAGCTGTTCCATTTTTGGCTGGAAATTTAGTATCCACTTGCTTTCTGTACTTCGACTACTCTGATTTTCTGCTGGTACAGCTGACCACTGAAAATACAAGCTTTTCTTATCAAAGCTGATGGCAACACTATTTAATGGGTGTAACATAGTTATTGGAACAGATCATTATATTTACTAAGAAAGCAATGTTCATAGCTTCTTCACTAGCATCTGTGGCCTTTCTAGGATATAATGCCAAACATGAATTCTCTCCTGTAAAGTGACCACCGAACCTAATCAGAAAGTGCTTGATTACAGTTACTCCTTATGAGAGACTTGAGGGTATTATGTCAGTAGGCTAATCTTGCTTCATCTGTGAGACTTTGAATGACAGATCTTCCTCAGGAGGCACCTGCAAAGCATTTTCCAGCACTGTCATATTAGGCACCTAGGCAGAAGGTCCCAGCCCAAGGCTTAGCCTGATTTTCTTCCTGCTACCAATAGGTGGGATATCTTCAACAATAGTGTATTAATGACTACAAATAGTAGCCAACCAAATGGTAATAATTGCCTTTGGTGCTTGGGTAATCTTGGGGATTGCTCTGATATAGAACTCATAGGATATAAATCTAAAAGTTTCACTTAATAGCCCACTGCTTCTAGGAGAAACTTTTTTCCATTCATACTAAGTACTTAGTCAATTGTTTGTTTGTCAGTTTACAAAGTGCCACATTTTATTGTGAGCTTTTCATAGCCTAGCAATTTTGGTTGACTCTCAAGTTCCTTCCCACCTCTATCCTTTCACACTTCAACTTTTCTAAACCTTGTGTTGCTCTCATACTTTCATAAAGCACATGTTCTTTAGAGAATCCTCTCTTCTTTTTTTTGATATCTATTTATTTTTTATTTTTATTTTTGTTATCAATCACAGGTTAGGTACTTTGCATCCCATGTGCAGCCCCTACCCCCTCACTCCCTCTCACCCTCCCCAACCCTCCTTCATCTCCTCCCCGCCCCCTCCAAAGCCACCAACAGGGGAGGATCTCCTCCCCTTCCATCCAACCCAGCTCATCATGTCTCCTCAGGGCTGGCTGCAATGTCCTCCACTGGGATCTAGCCAGTCCGTCATTCCCCGGCTTGTATGGGGGAGGGTAAAAGAGTCAGCCATCAAGTTCAAGACTGAAACAGTCCCTGCTTCCCTCACTAGGCCCTCCAGTCCTACACCGAGCTATCCCGGGTCCCATCTGCACAGGGGTTCCAGGACACATCCACACGTGGATTCCTTGGAGATTCCTCTCTTCTTATAAGTTCTGTTTTATTTCTCTGGCCTCTGTATTGGCTAACTCTATTATAAATGTGTGTAGAGAAAACAGAGAGGCTAAAATCCACACATGAAAAAAAGATATATTGTGTTTGTTCTTCTGAGTCTGGGTTGTTTTAATTAACAGTATTTTTCGATTTCGTCATTTTCATATAAAATCTCCAATTTTATTTTGCTTTACAACTGAGTTATAGTACACTAGACGCATGAACGATGTTATTAACTATTCACTTATTAATAGAATCCATACTATTTTTTTCTTGTGAAAAAGTGAAACAACACCATAAAAAATGAATATACAAGATTCCCTGAGGCAAGATGTTTAAGTATAGTCTTCAGAGAAGTATAGTCTGGTAATATATAATTACTTTTCTGTATTTTCCAGATATTTTAGATATTCCAGATATTTTCCATACATTTGTGGTTAGCCATTTAAAATTATACTACTATTTTGGCTGTGTATTTCTCTATAAGAAGAAGTATCCTTCTTTCCTCTGTCCACTAATATAACCATCTTTTAATTGCTGCACAGTGGAAATATAATTGCTTTTGGATTACCTTTATGGTGTTCAGACAAGACTAGTTATTTACACACAAACACACACAGTCACATACATATACATACAGAGAGAGAGAGAAAGAGAGGGAGAGGTTGTTTTATTGAGATAGGGTTTTTCTGAGTAGACTTGAAATTACAGCCATGCACCACTGCGTCTAGGTTAAAGATTTTTTAAAAAATTATTTTATATACATGAGTGCTCTATCTGTGTGTATACCTGCGTGGCAGAAGAGAGGGCATTAGACCACATTACAGATGGTTGTAAAGCACCATGTGGTTGCTGGGAATTGAACTCAAGACCTCCAGAAGAGCTCTTAATGTCTGAGCCATTTCTCCACCCCCACATTTTATTTCTTAATCTTATATGCAAGTAGATTTATTCTAAAAGATAAGTTATATAATCTAGAAGTATCTGGGCACCAACCTATATATATATATATATATATATATATATATATATATATATATATGGGATATTAATGGGAATATATATGTATATAGATGTATATATATGCACATATATATATTGCATAAAGACCCATTAATATCCCACATGAGAAATTCTATGATCATGCTGAGAAATATGCATCTGAGAACAATACTGAAATGGTTTATGTCTAACAGTTTATATGCCTTCAAGTATGTGTTAACACAAACTGTCTATTCTACTATAGATTTTAACATCCTCAGAATTGTAGAATACAATATAAGGCTTTATTAGTTCTTAAGAATTTCAATTTTGTCTGTTTTGGAGAATTTCATATATATTTATAATATACATCTTTTGCTTTTTTGAAAACATATTTTTGCACAAAATATATCTTGATTAGAGTTTCCCCTTCCTCTATGCTCCTCATATCCACGCCACAAGCTCAACCACCTTGATCTACTACTTTTCTGTCTTTCATTAGAAAATAAACAGGCCTCTAAGGGATAATAAATAACATAAAACAAAACAAAATAAAATAAAATAAAGCATAGTGAAGTAAACTATGGAAAGATAAAACTAAATTAACATATCAGAATAAGAGAAAAAATATTCACTAGTTTGTGTACTCAGGAATCTCATAAAAAAACTAAACTGGAAATCATGATTCATCTATCTATATATCTATATATAGATACATAAAACTTGTACGGTAAAAAGAAGAAAAATATATAAATAAAATGAAATTCAGAAAGGTTAAAAAGAAGATAACGACATAAAATGACCTTATGAGACAAGGAAACCCCAATTTGGCATTCAGTACATTTATTTTTTGCCATGATCTCCTGCTTGGCATGCAACATATACATGGTTTGCTAATTTCTTGAGTCAGTTTGTGGATAGTAACTTATAGATTTGGCAACAAACTGGGCTGTCTGTGGATTCCTATGAAATCCTTTTACCCAAAAATATAGTTAGCTGTAACCCAGTCGATTCATTTGTTCTAAAGTGATGGCCAGTTGGAGCTGTCTCCCCATTATTTGGTGACTTTATTTAGATCACCTTCATATATTAGGAAGCTTGTATAATATTTGATTTTCATACTTCCTCTTAAATGGCCCTTAATTCTAGCTGCCGCTGTCAGTATTGCCTCCTCCTATCTTCTTTTTTCTTCTCCCTTTCTATTTGATACTCCAGTTTCAGCCTCTCTTCATATTGTTATGTCTAGAGTGATTATTCTTGTATTTTCTGTGTAATTCTTGTATTTTTTTTTGTATTTTCTGGTGCCATTCTAGTCATCCTGACTTATCTTTATAGCCCAAACAAGTAAAGCCTGAGAGTTCAATTAATATTCAGGTACTTTTACTACACTGGAACAACAGCTGTTTGGTTTTTTTTATTTTTATTTTGAGTTTTTTGAACTAACATTAATTGAAAATCAATCTAGTGGCATCTCTTTATCATTATAGCCTAGAAATCTTCAATATTTTATTTTAATCATCTTATACATGGAACTTCCATAAAACTACTCAATAATATAATACAGGGGGAAGTTGAGATATTATTCATCTTTTTAATAAGAATATTAGCCTCTGTAACATAATCAAGAGTAAAATACAAGCCCCTCGATTTTCCTAAAGTTAAACATTAATTATTCTGTTATGTCTCCATACAACAATCATTTGATTAGAATATTAAAAAAAATAAAAGTACATGTTGTTAAGGATGTGGGAGGAAAGTAACCAACTTGGCATCATGCTCATAACCTTTATAGTAAAGCACATTAGCATTTAAATGTCATCATTAGAAACAGTTTTCCTTGTATATATAACTTATGACAGATCATTTATTTCGCCAGCTGTTGCTTCTTACTATTATGTGCTCATGATGTCATTCATTTTTATTTAATGTATTTTTCTAAATTATTTCTCAAGAATCCAACAGTTTTCTCAATGTATTCAAAAGATCATTCAATGTAAATCCCCATTTGCACAACATAATGAAGTAAAATAAAATAAAATACATGTATATATTTGCATCTAATCATGTACACAAATATACATCCATATAAATCAATCAAATGTTTAAATACTTAACTGACTTAAAATATTATTTTAAAATATTCATGCAGAACACTAAAGAAATGAATACACATATAGACTCTCTATTTTGGATGTTTACTTTCAGAATTCTTCAGAAAGAGGAAAATCTGCATTTTTCATATAAGTAAAAAAGATAACTGCTAGACAAAAATGAGACAATTTAGGTGGATGTGACATTTTAAAACAAGAATTTCATGATAGCAATATTTTCATACTTTATTAGTTTAAAATTATATATGATGATATAAACAGCTAGTGGCTAGTGATTAAATCAAGCCTCTTATAAGATTATAATTTATATCTGAAAGAAGAATGGAAAGTGAGAGTACTTTCAAGTGGCCATATGTTTTCAAAGGCTGTGGACCATAAAGTAGATGTTGCAGAAAATGAAGACGGCATATGGAAGAAGACTGTTTTCACCTACTGACCTGTAAATGAATATGATGGGAAACACAGATGCATGGGTATTCATTCACAAGGAAACAAATAGGGCTATCATGAGTTTTATGATTTTGTGGAACATAAACCAAGTTTTTGATTGTTGACCATGTAGGCTTCTCCACAGTTAGAGAAATTTACTATCATTGCAGTGTAATTGGAATTTTGGATAATCAAGAAAGTACTTCTAAGATTACTATCCTCTTTCTTATTATTATTTCTTATTATTATTAATTACATTTTATTAACTCTGTACCCCAAGTCAATCCTACTCCCTTATTCCCTCCCAATTCCATCTTCCCTCCCTCATCTACTCCCTGCCCCTTTCCAAGTCCACTGATAGGGGAGGACTTCCTCCCCTTTCATCTGACCCTGGTTTATCAGGTATCTTCAGGACTGGCTGCAAAGTCGCACTCTGTGGCCTAGCAGGGCTGTTCCTCCCTTGCAGGGTGGGGAGGTCAAAGAGCACACCATTGAGTTCATGTCAGGAATACTCCCTATTTCCTTACTAGGGTACCCACTTGAACACTGAGCTACCATGGACTACAGGCAAGCAGAGGTTCTAGGTTATATCCACCCATGGCCCTTGGATGGAGAAACAGTCTCATATAGAACCCCTGTGCCGAGATATATTTGGTCCTTATGGAGCTCCTATCATCTCCAAATCCTATTAACTCCCCCCTTATTTCATATGAGTTCCTGCCCTCTGCCAAAGGTTTGGTTATGGGTCTCAGTTTCTGCTTTGATACACTGCTAGGTAGAGCCTTTCAGGGGCCCTCTATGGTAGGCTCTTGTCCTGTTACTTTTTTCCTCCTACATCCAATTTGTCTTTCTAAGTAAGGATTGATCATCTTACCCCGGGTGCTCTTTTTTGTCTATCTTCTTTAGTTGTGTAGATTTCAGTATGTTTATCATATCTTAGAGATCTAAATAAGTGAGTATATACTATATGTGTCTTTCTCCTTCTGGGATACCTCACTCAAAATGATATTTTCTGGATCCCACCATTTGCCTGCAAATTTCATATTTTTTAACTGTTTTTAATTGCTGAGTAGTATTTCATTGTGTAAAAATACCACAGTTTCTGTATCCATTCCTCAGTTGATGGACATCTGGGTTGTTTCCAAGGTCTGGCTATTACAAATAAAGTGGCTACAACCATGGTTGAGCAAATGTCCTTGTTGTGTGTACTTGAGCATCTTTTGGATATGCCCAGAAGTGGTATAGATGGGTCTTGAGGAAGCGCTGTTCCTAATTGTCTGAGAAAGCACCAGATTGATTTCCAAAGTAGTTGTACCAGTTTACATTCCCACCAGCAATGCAGGAGGGTTCCCCTTTTTCCACAACCTCTCCACCATGTGTTGTCTCTTGAGTTTTTTATCTTTGCCATTTTGATGGGTATAAGGTGAAATCTCAGGGTCATTTTGATTTGCATCTCTCTGATGGCTAAGGACATTGAGCATCTCCTTAAGTGTTTCTCTGTCATTCTATATTCCTCTACATAGAATTTTCTGTTTAGCTCTGTATCCCATTTTTTAATTGGATTGCTTGATTTATTGCTTCTTTAGTTCTTTATCTACTTTCTTTAGAAGACTATTATTAATAAGGAAGAGCCACATTCTATTTATGGTTGATTTTTCTTTCTATATTATGATAATTAAGATAAAGTACTGTAATAGAATGTTTATGTCATATGTGTCTATAATGATACATAATTTTGTTTGAAGCAAACAAGTATATACTAAAAATGCTCTCTATCTCAAATGACAATTGAATTCTTCTAACTGAAGAATTTGAGTTAAATGGCAAATATCTTAAAAAATTATAGTTTCGGGATTGTACACAAACATGCTATCAGTGCCACAAAGAATTGTGTAAAATGTGGACAAATACAAAAAAATACTTTATATATCTAATATAATTTATATTTATTTCTGATATTTTTGGCTACTTGATCATGTGGTTTTATACATATTCATATACTACACCTGCCATCTATTCTCTTCTGATATTATATGAAATACAATTCTGGAATACTTACTTACGCCACTTTTAGTATAAATGTTTTTTCTTGTTTTTCATTTAAAAATGTTTACTTTTACTTATCTGAGTGTTTTGCCTGCATCTTTACACATGTGTAGCATTTTTATGTTGCATGCTTAAAAAAGTCAGAAAAGGACATCAATTCCCTAGAACTAGAGTCACAAGTGGTTGTAAGATTACATGTTGCTTTTGGTAATTGAATCCAAGACACTGCAATTGCAACAAAGTGCTCTGAACTTCTGAGTCACCTCTGTCCATATACTTTGATATTACTTATTGTCTTCCTTCAAAGTTTCTTACACCTTCTCTTTTTTATTAATTACATTTTATTCACTTTGTATCCTCCCATAAACCCCACTCTCCTTCCCTCCCAATCCTACTTTCCCTCCCCCTTCTCCAGGGAGGTCTTCCTTTCCTTCCTTCTGATCCTAGTCTGTCAGCTTTCATCAGGAGGGGTTGCATTGTCTTCCTCTGTGGCCTGGTAAGGCTGCTTCCCCATCAGGGTGAGGTGATCAAAGAGCAGGCCAATAAGTTCATGTCAGAGGCAGTCCCTGTTTCCTTTATTATGGAACCCACTTTAATACTGAACTGCCATGGGCTACATTTTTAAAAATTTTTATTTTATGTGTATTAGTTTGAAGGCATCAGATCTGATGGAATTGGCATTATAGACAGTTGTGAGCTGCCATATGGGTTCTGGGTATTGAACCCGGGTCCTTTGGAAGAGCAGACAGTGCTCTTAACCACTGACCCATTTCTCCAGCCCCTCTTACATCTTCTTGTTGATTCCCTGAGACACCCCCTTAATACCCATTTTAACTATTATATTATATGTGAACTATTATCCTCTCCTTTTCTCCACTTTAAGATATTTTAGAAAAATTTTCTTGTTACCCTTTACATTATAATAACCTTCAGTTGTCCCACCCAAACAAAGACATAAGTATATATAAAAAAGGAAAAAGTGTAGCACTTGTCTTTAAAGTCTGACTTCTTTTATATCACAATGACTTATAGGTCCACCAATATCCCTTGTTAAAGTTATTATATTACTTTATACCTGAATAGAATCATATTATTTATATGCACTATATTTTATGTATCCCTTCATTTCAGACTGAACATCTAGGAAAGTTCCATTTCCCTTAATTAAATATTGAGGATACTTTTGCAAGAAATATGAGACCTGATAAGCGAGGGTCAGATAGAAGGGGAAGAGGTCCTCCCCTATCAGTGGACTAGGCAAAGGGCATAGGGGGAGAAGAGGGAGGGTGGGTTGGACTGGGAAGAGATGAGGGAGGAGGCTAAAGTGGGAATAAAATCTGAATACATTGTAATAAATAAATATATAAATAAAATTAAATTTAAAAGGAAATATATATGTATATACATTATTTCTATGACAATGTAATTTTTGTGTATATCAATAAATAGTATCATTGGACCATAATGCATTTCTATTTTTGTTTTCTTATGTTAACCCTTGTTCCTGTTTCTTTGAGGCAGCTCGATACTTCTTTTCATGTTGATTTCCTACTAGGTATATGTGTGAGATCCTCTTTAAAACTAGGTCTCTTCCCTCCAAGATCACCAATATTAATGAGTAGAGATGAAATCACAAAATAATTTTAATTTTAATTTCCTCAATGATTAAAATTTGAATAATTTAAAAGTATTTTTACTATTTATGTTCTTTTGAGTATTATATATTTACATTTATTAACTTGTTTATTGTTTATTGATTGGAACATTAGCTTTTTATTTTTCATTTTTTATAGGTAATTTTCTCTTTTCAACTACTTCTACTACTACTTCTATTAGACTTATTTGTTTGCCTACCTGTTTGTAGGTTTTTTACATGCATGATTATTTTGCTCATTTGTACTTCTTGACATTTTAAAGTTTTAATAAATAACTTTCCTTTTAAAGGTGCCTTTTCTACATCTGAAAGATATTGAAGTTTTATATATTTTTTCTTATGATTCTATTAATTTTAAATTATTCTTTGAGTTCTTTAATAACCAGTGATACATCAAGCATGTATTACTGCTTTGAAACACAGTCTCTATATGAAGCATAGACTGGCTTCAACCTTACATACCTGCTTCTTCAGCTTCCCAAGTGTTGAAATTTTAAGTAAGCTCTAATACTGAGTGTGACTTCAGTGAATTCTGTTAACTTTCTCTCATGCCTCTGGACAATATTCTTTAATGAATACCTTATTAGCTATATGGTGATATATTTGTTACTGTTCCTCACCTCTCATAATTTATCTCAGTTGGTCTGATAGACTTTATTACTTCTTTGATGGTGGTGTTTTTTTAATATATCTATTTATTTATTTCTAAAGAACAAACGTGTTTTTAGAAGAGATGTTACTTTTATGTCCATAAGTGAGAATATTGTCATAATGCAAAAGTATTTTAGGCACTGACACTTTTGAGAATTCATAGATTGCCAAAAAATGTGGCAATTTCTACATGCTACAGAAAAGTGGAACTACCTTTTCAGATTTTGAGCCCAATCACCCTTTTACATGCAATTTTTCAAGACAGACATATCAATAAAATCGAATATTGTTGGACTTTAGACATAGGCTCAACTTTTTCTTTGATTTCAGTCATCCTCAAGGAAAAATGCAAAGCTTACAAGTTTTCATAGGAAGTTGAGGTATATCAAACTATAAATTTAAAAACACCAGAAATGTCAATTTACATTCATGAATATACTATCAAAAGATATGATTAGCTATATAGATAATATATTATATAAATCATCTGAGTTTTTCCAGTGAATAGTATTTAGTTGGGCTACCATTTAATTTGAAAATTCATTTTTTATAATATTAATGGCTCTATTGATTTTGGCCATATTATTTTTATACTCTCATATGATACAATTTATTAATAATTTTGAACAACCAAGGAAACAGTCTGATACCTTATTTCTGCATTGTTGAACTTGATTTGCATCATATCAAAGGTCATGTGTGGACTGTGTAGACTGAACAGCAGCATCCTGATGAGCTCCTTTAGTGGATGTCTTCACAGTCTGGATCGGGTTTACTGAAAACCATTAGATATGTATGGCCCTTCATGCCAGGAGGAAAATCTCTCCAGTGAGGAATAGATGTTAATATCGATAAACTGATCATAACAATAACATTTTAAACTTGCATTTATAGAATTATTTTCTCTGTCTAAATGTCTTAGCATCTGTTATAGGTAAGGATAAGTTTCCTACAGAAATCACACTTTTAAGAATAATGTAGCTACATAAAAGGCAATAATTCAGAAAACTGGTAACGCTAGTGAGTTATATGTGGTAGTTCACATAATGAAAGTTGATCTAAAGATTTGACTCAGAGTAATCCCACAGTAACAGGAATGCACACGTTAAACTTGAATGTGTTTATGTGATTTAATGAAGCTCTGAACATTCTTTATGCAAAAACTGATTTCTAGTATATTCTAAAGACAGAAAACCCTACACTGTATTTTTCTATTTTCAATAATTATCACTACTGCCACACTTTGAACTCATTTAAATGCACTCTTGAAGGTGAATAATAGCATCTCAAAGTTGTTTTCTAGCCAACTATAAACTCAGTGTCTAATTTGTAGTATTAAATGAGCTGGCACTGCTTGAAAGTAGTGCTTTAATTTTTCTTGGTTGTTCTAGTAATTTTTTTCTGTTTAGAAGTACATGTATTAATACTAATTATGATATCAAAAGGCTTGTTGACAATGGCTTTATTTACGGAGCACTAGTTTAATTTTGCATGTTTGAAGACAACTATTATTTAAAATAATTACTATAAAAATTTCCAGACAAGTGAAACCTTAATGAAATTACCAAATACTTGGAAAAACAAAGTCCTAACTAGACATCTATCAAATGGAAACTTCAGTTTTGGGAATGGGTACACCTAAACTAATTCTTGGTCAAAGGGGCTCCATGGAAACCCTGAAACAGCTTAAGCTATTACCAAGGCCTTTAAACTCTGTTGCTGAAAATAACCTGCAAAGGCCACTGAATATGGGGAGGTCGCTCTACCTACAGTCTTCACTCCTACTGACTAGTGTTAATGGTATAGAAAGTTATTCTAGTGAATACAATGTAATTCATATAAAAGAATACTATTTACTTAAAAAAAAGTTATTCTGCACATTACCAAAAGAGCATGGTAAACAACAATACAGGTATAAACCCTTCAGTCTACAATGGTGCCCTGGCTGCTTTAGTGATTCAATTCTTGTTGGGGTAACCAACCATTATCTGGTTGAAATTAAGACCTCTTCCAAGTAATAGAACACATGGTGGGCCCTGTTATGGTAACCAAGAACCTGAGACTAGATAGCCCCAGGAAAAAACAAAATACCATTTTTCTACTAAAGAAATGTAGCTGTAAAATGACTACTAATGACATCTTGCTATACTCATAGATCATTGTTTTGCTCAGTCAATGTCAGATAAATTTTCTCTTACAGTATGTGAACACAAATACAAAGGCTCACCAGTAACTGTGAAGACAATGAGAAAACCTGCAACATTCAGTCCTAAGTAGAATTTCTCTGATCAATAGATCCCTCTGAGATTGGGGAACTTTGCAGATGAAGAAGTAGAAAGATTATAGAGATAGAAGACGTTTAGGAAACAAGGTCTTCGAGATTTGAATGAAATGATACATATGCAAACTCCACAGAAACTGTGTCAGAATGCACAGGTCAAGGACAGATGAGGACCCAGTGCTGAGAAGGAAAATAGACCCAACTCTCCATCCCAAACACAGAAGTTGTCTCTAATTGCTAACTGTCTGCAAAGCAAAGTTGATTTTCAGCTAATGACTCTTACTGGGTATACAAATAACATTTAAGGACATGTTCCATATTCAACAATAAATGACTAACACAAACAAACTCAATGGCAAAATTTTTGATGAGTTTTGTTTATGTCTTAAAATTTTTCATTGGGAGCTGGAGAGAAGCTCCACAAAGACCAAATAGATCAGGGCACAGGGGTATTCT
>CM053743.1:61628461-61648873 GCA_028658305.1 Pachyuromys duprasi
CTGAGATGGATGAGAAGACATATGAGAAACTAAAACTCTTTTGTCCCATCCAACTGGGATTTTCATCAGTAGAAAAAAAAATAAAGTATAAGAGTGATACAACATAAACAAACTGAAGAAAAAGAATCACATGATCATTTCCTTAGATGCCGAAAAAGCATTTGACAAAATCCAACACCCATTCATGTTTATAGTCTTTGAGAGATCAGGGATACAAGACACATACCTAAACATAGTAAAGACAATATACAGCAAGCCTATAGCCAACATCAGACTCAATGGCAAGAAACTTAAGTCAATCTCACTGAAATCAGGGACAAGGCAAAACTTCCCATTCTCTCCATATCTCTTCATCATAGTACTTGAAGTCCTAGCTAAAGTAGTAAGACAACCAACTGAGATCAAAGGGATACAAATCGGAAAGGAGGAGGTCAAAGTGTCACTATTTGCAGATCATATGATAGTATACATGCCTGACCCCAAATATTCAACCAGAGAACTCCTTCAGCTGATAAACACCTTCAGCAAAGTGGCCGGATACAAAATCAACTCAAAAACATCAGGAGCCTTCCTGTACACCAAAGACAAAAGGGCTGAGAGAGAAATCAGAGAAACAACACCCTTCACAATAGCCACTAATAACATAAAGTACCTTGGTGTGACTCTTACCAAGCAAGTGACAGACCTTTTGGAAAAAAAAAAAACATACTTTAAGTCTCTGAAGAAATAAATTGAAGAAGACATCAGAAGATGTTAAGATCTCCCTTGCTCATGGATTAGTAGGATTAACATAGTGAAAATGGCCATCCTGCCAAAAGCAATCTACAGATTCAATGCAATTCCCATCGAAATACCAAATTAATTCTTTACAGACCTTGAAAGAAAGATTCACAACTTCATATGGAGAAACAAAAAACCCAGAATATCCAAAATCAACAGATCATCTGGAGGTATCTACATCCCTGACCTCAAGCTCTACTACAGAGCAATAGTAATAAAAACTTCACAGTATTGGCATAGAAACAGAAAGTAGAATCAATGGAACAGTATAGAAGATGCAGAAATAAACGCACACACCTATGAGTACTTGATTTTTGACAGTGAAGACAAAAACATTCGATGGAAAAAAGATAGCATCTTCAACAAATGGAGCTTGTCCAACTGGATGTCTACATGCAGAAAAATGAAAATAGATCGATACTTATCACCCTGTACAAAACTAAAGTCCAAGTGGATCAAAGACCTCAACATAAAACCAGATACTCTAAATAGGTTAGAAAGAAAAGTGGGGAAGAGCCTAGAACTCATTGGCACAGGAGACAACGTCCTGAACAGAACACCAACAGCACAGCCTCTAAGAACAACAAGCAATAAATGGGACCTCATGAAACTGAAAAGCTTCTGTAAAGCAAAAGACATTCTTGTCAGAACAAAACGACAGCTTTCAAATTGGGGAAGGATCTTCACCAACCTTATATCTGACATGATATGATAGTACACATGAGTGACCCAAAAATTCTACCAGAGAACTCCTTTATATATCCAAGATATATAAAGAACTAAAGAAGTTAAAAAACAATATATCAAGCAATCCAATTAAAAAATGGGGTACGGAGCTAAACAGAGAATTCTCTGAAGAGGAATATAGAATGGCAGAGAAACACTTAAGTAGATGCTCAATGTCCTTAGCCATCAGAGAGATGCAAATCAAAACGATGCTGAGATTTCACCTTATACCCATCAAAATGGCTAAGATCAAAAACTCAAGAGACAACACATGGTGGAGAGGTTGTGGAGAAAGGGGAACTTTCCTCCATTCCTGGTGGGAATGTAAACTGGTACAACTACTTTGGAAATCAATCAGGCACTTTCTCAGACAATTAGGAATAGCAGTTTCTCAAGACCCATCTATTCCACTCCTTGGCATATATTCAAAAGATGCTCAAGTACACAAAAAGGACATTTGCTCAACCATGGTTGTAGCCACTTTATTTGTC
This sequence comes from Pachyuromys duprasi, assembly GCA_028658305.1. Classification (NCBI taxonomy): domain Eukaryota; kingdom Metazoa; phylum Chordata; class Mammalia; order Rodentia; family Muridae; genus Pachyuromys; species Pachyuromys duprasi. The sequence continues at coordinate 61,630,459 of CM053743.1, forward strand.
ATAGCCAGACCTTGGAAAGAACCCAAATGTCCATCAACTGAGGAATGGATACAGAAACTGTGGTATTTTTACACAATGAAATACTACTCAGCAATTAAAAACCGTTAAAAAATATGAAATTTGCAGGCAAATGGTGGGATCCAGAAAATATCATTTTGAGTGAGGTATCCCAGAAGGAGAAAGACACATATGGTATATACTCACTTATTTAGACCTACAAGATATGATAAATATACTGAAATCTTTACACCTAAAGAAGATAAACAAAAGGGTAAGATGATCAATCCTCACTTAGAAAGACAAATGGGATGTAGGAGAAAAAAAGCAACAGGACAGGAGCCTACCACAGAGGGCCTCTGAATGACTCTGCCTAGCAGTGTATCAAAGCAGAAACTGAGACTCATAACCAAACCTTCGGCAGAGGGCAGGGAATCATAAGAAAGAAGGGGAGTTAATATGATCTAGAGAGGTTAGGAGCTCCACAAGAACCAGATATATCTGGGCACAGGAGTCTTACATTAGACTGTTTCTACAACCAAGGGCCATAGGTGGATATAACCTAGAACCTCTGCTTTCCTGTTGCCCATGATAGCTCAGTATTCAAATGGGTACCCTAGTAAGGGAAATAGGGACTATTTCTGACATGAACTCAATGGCAGGCTCTTTGACCTCCCTACCTTGCAAGGGAGGAACAGCCCTCCTAGGCCACAGAGTGGGACTTTGCAGCCAGTCCTGAAGATACCTGATAAACCAGGGTCAGATGAAAGGGGAGGAGTTCCTCCCCTATCAGTGGACTTGGAAAGGGAGAGGAAGGGTGGGATTGGGAGGGAATGAAGGAGCGGGATTCACATGGGATACAGAGTTAATAAAATATAGCTAATAATAAAAATCAAAAAATTAAAAATAATAAAAAATTTAAAAAAAAGTGATACAAAATTGATAATGCCCAATACCCAATCCTTCCACATCATTTACACAGTAGGTAGGAGACTCCTATACTAAATGGTGGACCTACTTTTTAAGAGTTTTAGTGGTTGGTCAATAGCATGCTACTACCCAAAGGAGTAAGGGATGTCTCACATCACTTTTGAAGGATAAAATAATCACTTAAACTTCAGTATTAGGTGTAGTGTCCACAAAAGTCACATTTTTAGCCACAACAAGCCAATTATTGAAAACTGTGAAAGACTAAAGACTACCCACTTGTCCAAATGTTGTGTGGAAAAATACGTCATACTTAAACTGTTTACATCAAAAATTTTCCATGACTATCATGAGAGAGATCCTTGAGATTCAGAATTAAGTACGTAGACCTTAGATGGGGAAATGAGATATGAATTGAAAAATGTACTAGTAGCTACTAATACAAGTTGGAATAGAGACAGATTTTTTTTGTTTCTTCCTCGTAATGTTGTGACATATAAGATATAGGTATTTAATCAGACTGTAGATTTAACTAATTTTAAAAGTCAATTAAAATATAACATATTCTATATGTGAATGTTCATTGCAAGTTTAAAAAAACTTGAAAATAGATTAAAACTTCATTCAAAATTTTATCTTAAACATAATTTTAAAGAGGAAATTTAAAATGTATCTACATAAAAATCACCAGTACTGATTTTTTTTTTTTAGGGGAGAATAGGGAGGGTAGATGGGACTGGGAGGAGGTGGGTGGAGAAACAGCCAGGATACAAAGTGAATAAATTGTAATAAATAATAAATAAGTAAGTAAATAAATAATGCTAGAAATTTTAACAGTTGTACTCAAGTAAAATATAAAATATTCTACTTATATTCATTTTATACAATATTCATTTATTTTCTAGAAAGTGGCCAATTATACATAACAATTGACCAACTTTTATCTTAATGCACAAATATGGCAATTATTTCTGGGCAGCATTGAAGTACTGTACCTGCTACATGGGTTGTACATTTTAACCTTTAGTGTATAATTGTATGGTGTTGGCCCCTGGAAAAGCAATTTAGTTCAGCCTTCACTTTCTCCTTTCAACAGTCTGGTAATTTCCTTTTTGCTTTGGTGTCAGGATTCCTTTTTCAGAAGCCACAGAATACTTTTAAAAGCTACAGAAAGTGCTTCAGTGGGTGTAAATAAGAGAAATTGGTACAGAAATACCTGAGAACTTTCAACATAGCCATAATTTACTATAGAATCTAAGGAACTAAATCTGTGATGACCATTCAGCCAATTTGTAGCTTCATTTACTGACAAACTGACAATATATTTTCAAGTTTCAAATACATATATAATATATATGTATGTATATTATATATTTATATATTATACATATCCATTTCCCCCAGAGAGTCAGAAAGTACAGAAAGCAAGAGTTAACTTTTTCTTGCAAAACATTTTTCCACATATCTTTCCTCTATGAAGCTACACTCTTTTTCTGGTACAGGTATTTTAGTGGTATGAATTTCCCTGATCTCTTACAGTGGATTCCTCCTAAGGAGGAAAGATTAGAAAGGTTTGCGCCTGAATGGCTTCCTCCTATGTGGTGATAATTGGGAACGTCTTTATAGCATATGAGGTTTATAAATACACACCCCCCTTTGGTACTGAGATCTCTATCTAGAGCACAATGTTTAGGCTCCAATTTTCTCATTAAAATATCTAGCGGCTTGCAAACTACCATATTGGATGACACACCCCCAGATTCTCATGTTGAGTTACTCAATATCTATTTTTTAAGTGTCCCGAAATTTGAGATTCCTTATGACACTCTAAAATTTTTTTCAACTTTTTCATGATCTTTCACTACTATTGAGAACTGCTTTAGCCTCTTAGTTTCAGCAGTTCTCACTCCATATGGAAATATTTCGTTGGAGTAACTATTTGCCATACCAATACCAAAATTTCAACATTCTTATACAGTATTTATTTGCCTTCCCTGTATTTCTTGGTTTATTTATTTTTCTTTCAATATTTTTGATGACTTTTTCCCTAACTCAATTCCTTCCTACCTACCCAAAGTAATATTCTTTCACTCTTTCTCTTTTTCTCCATCTCTCAAAAAACAAACAAAAAATCAAAACTAACAAAAACACTAAAACAAAACAAAATAATACCCTGTCGCCAAAAACAGAAAAACAAACAAAACTAAACATCATCAACAATGAAAACCCACAAAAATAAGAAAAAAACAAAACAAAACAAGGAGTCTGTCTTCCTATTACTGAGCATGGGATCAGCCCTGGAACTTGGCCTGAAGCTCAATGGAACTGTTACTTTTGTTTATATTTACTCCAAAAGTGAATATTTTAAAGTTTATTGCCCCTGTGGAAAGTTACAGTATTATTGATGCTGCTCCATATCCATGTATTTACTGAATGTAGACAAAGTCCTTATGTCCTTTGCTTCAAATGAAACTACATGAGAAAATGTGTTTCTGAGGATCTGCTGGATATTAGAAGGATCTCAAGTCTCATAGGGTTGAGCTGTCATTCATAGACTTGACAAGTTATTGACAATATTGCCAAGAATTCCCCACTCTAACTTACAGGAACTCGGAAATTTATAAAGGTCCTTACAGAGTATTGAAAACTTAGTCTGAATACGTGAAGTTCATCCATTGAAATACAGTTTGGATATACGCTATGGTATTTCAGTCTACTTTCGAAACTCATATATCTTTGCCTAAAAATCCTCACAGTGCTGAAGACTGCCATTTATCACATGGCTCTTTAGAATATGTCTAAATACTTAATGCTGAGGTGTGTTAGCCTCACCAAATATTGTTTTGAGAACATATATTATTTTCTCTTTGCTTTTAACAATATAGAATGGAAGAAATTATATTATGTGGGTGTTAACACATTTTCTTTCTGAAACACAGCATAACTACTGCATTTTAAAAATATTTGTTCATCTAATTTATATATATGGGTACTTTGAACATAAATAGGCACACCAGAAGACTATATCAGTCAGTTGTAGGCTGCCTAATGGGTAGTGGGAATTGAACTTAAGACCTTCAGAAGAGCAGCAAGTGCTCTTAATCACTGTTGGTCCTCCTCCCATGTGTCCATGGTAAGACAGCATGCTGAGTGGGTTAGTGGAGCCAGAGTTACACAGACACCCAGAGTCGGGTAAGGCAAGCTGATGGAGACTCGTTTATTTTAGAAAGAACATCATATAGTTTTGGCCGACTAATCAGTGTCCTCCACACCACGTCCAAACCTGCCATTGGATGCTGGTCTCCAGGCAGGTTCTCCAACATCAGGCCATGCACCTTTGCCCCACTATCTCCTCAGTCATATAAGCAGAATTCACCCCAGTCTGTGAGTCCCTATGGTTCCCTTTCCAAGAATGCCCACAAATCACTAAGCCATCTTTCCAACCCCTGCATTGTTTTTAAAATAATTTATTTCTTTACACATTTTATCAAACTTTATATTTCTTATTTCTTAATTTTTTCAAGAATATGTTCTGGAATACCTTTGTTCATGATAACATAAATATTAAGAATGAATTAATATTGATATAGATATGATTTATAAGTGTTCAAAAAGTGGTAAGATTTATATATTGAACTAAAGGTCATAATGATCCTAATGGTAAATTAAAACAAATATTTGTTCTCAATGTTTCCGTAACTGATCACCAAATAGCTCAATGTTACATTTCTTTTATACCATTTTTTTAAAAAGAGAAAGACGAGGTTGCATGTTCTTGTTATCTGATTCAATATTTTTAAAACAAAATGTAGTTACTTGACTTTTTTTTTTCTGGTTGTGTTTGTTATACATTCAACAACTACTTCTTCTACCACACTGACAGCAGCAATAATGTGTCATTCTGCTTCATGAATCCCTGGTTCTGACAAGCTCAGACAACCCTCTTCTTTGCTTCTGTTGACATCTGCAGAGGTTTGAAAATCTTGGAGACAGTCCATGTAAACAATTCTAAGACATAGCTAAACTGAACCCATTCCCAACCCACCACACTCTCCATTTTATTGATCTAGCACTCAGGGTGGATGGTGGAAAAATAAACTTTCCTTAGTCTTCTGCACCTCTCTCCTGAGCCTGACTTTGCATTTGCACTGACCTATTGCCCTGGCTACCCTGAGATCAGAAACTCTGAGATCAAACTGACTAGAGAAAACAAAAAGAAGGCTACAAGACCATACATTAGGAGCCACTGCATCTCCTAATAAAGGCCATGTTGGCTTGAGTACCATTGTCAATTACTGGGTATAACAAGTAAATTTTAATTAGCTACAGATCTGGAATTTTAATATCCAAGTACAACCTGTTGTCTTTCTTTTTAAATTCTATTTTGTTAGTATTACAGGCTTTTATAATTTTTCATTAATACTCTACAGAGAAAAAATATGGTAGTTATTAATCTTTAAGAAAATTAGATATTATTTGTGAGGCATTATATATTAATCTTTTATTACTGCATAACGAAATGACATTTAATAACTACTAATTGTATTATAGATTTATCTGAAACTTACCATATTTCAGAGCTCCAGGAAATATTTAGGAAAGTGTTCTATCTACATAAGGCTATCATGGCACAAGATGACAATACTATCTGATGCTGCCAAAATTATATAGGCTTCCTTACCCCAAAATATTTTGTGTGGCTTTTGGACAAATGTTTTAATTATAGACTTCCACCTGTGTTCCCTTTACTTTGAATTTATTTATTTTGAATTATGTGTGTGTGTGCCCGCACATGCATGTAAGTTCAGTTGCCAAAGGAAGGTAGAAGAAAGTGTCAGATTCCCCTGGAACTGGAGTTTACAGATGTTTGTGAGCCATCTGCTGTGGTGCAAGAAGCCGCACTCTCATTCTCTACAAGTGCAGAATTTGATCTGAACCACTGGGCCATTAGGTCAACTCCCATTTCTTTCTCATGTGTAGCTGGTTTTTGTTGTTGTTTTTTTTTTTTCATTTTCTTTTTTTCAAAATTTTAATTTTTTATGTTAATTACAGTTTACTCACTTTGTATCACAGCTGTAGCCATCTTCCTCGTTCCCTCCCAATCCCACCCTCCTTCCCTTATCTCTTCTAGTGTCCCACTGTAAGTCCACTGACCATGTGTAGTTCTTAAGAGTGTAGCTCTAGAACAATGTATCTTGATGGTGGTGGTATGTGTATATATGTATGTGTGTGACTGTTGGGATCCGTAAGCAGGCATCTCTACAGCCAGCCCCAAGGGACCTGACAAATAGTTACAGAGAATACCACCTGCTGGTCACCTGGAACCACCTGTGCATGCTCTGGGTCACCTTATAAGAGAACTCATGGAGCTCCTCCTCTCTCTCTTTCTTTTCTACCCTGTCTGGAGACTGTCTCTGCGACCCCTTCCCCTTCCCTTAATAAACCTCCCACGTGGAACCGGTTGTGTAGTGTGATTTGTGAACCCGTTCATTCTGGACGATTTCTAACAGTGACAGATGTCAATATCTGATGTCTTTATCTGTTCTGCACTTTTGTTTTTTGAGACAGGGTCTCTTATTGAACATAATTTTCACCAATTCCTCTAGACTGTTTGATCAGACATGCTTACCGAGTCCAATATGTAGGGACAATGGGATGTAGTACTCTAGTGTCCTCTTTTATAAGATGACATTGAAGTTGATTTGTTCTTATTTGTTCTTATTTTTTATTTTTTTCTTCTTTTAGAGGGCTTTGTACTTTCCTTTTTAGATGTGGTCATGTAACATTTATAATATTGTTTTTCTCCACAGAATGTGGACTGCTCTCTCTCTCTCTCTCTGAAAATAAGAAGGGTTTTATTAAAAAGGAAAAGTGGTCATGAACAATAACAGTGCTTCAAGTACAGTGGTATCATAGACACAGGTGAAGAAAACATGCTGAAGATAATAAAATTAAACGAAAGAGAAGAAATATTCTACAGTTCCAACTCAGAACTGAGTTCATAATAGAGCTCAGTCTACACAATGATTTCGTTCCAAGAGACTATGCTGTGTTTCAACATATAAGGAGAACAATGCAAGCCAAGTATCTCTAAAAAATATCTTTCATCTTATTTTATTTTTTAAGTAATTTATTTATTTTTATATTAATCACAGGTTATATATTTTGTATCCCGGCCATAACCCCCTCCCTCATTCCCTGCCACTCTCCCCATCCCTCTCTCATCTTCTCCCTGACCCCCTCCAAGTCCACTGATAGGGGAGGATCTCCCTCCCCTTTCCATCTGACCCTAGCTTATCATGTCTCTTCAGGTTTGGCTGCCATATCCTCCTCTGGGATCTAGTTAGGCTGCTCCTCCCTGGGGGGGTTTGGGGGGCAGGAAGGGCGGTCAACAAGCCAGCCATTGAGTTCATGACCCAAATAGTCCCTGTTCCCCTTACTAGGGTACCCATTTGGGTACTGAGCTACCATGGGTCACATCTGAGCAGGGGTTATAGTTTGTATCCATACATGGTCCTTGGTTGGAGAAACAGTCTCATAGAAGACCCCTGTGTCCTGATCTATTTCGTCTTTATGGAGCTCTTGTCCTCGCCAAATCTTACTAACTCCCGTTTTTTCATATGATTCCCTGCACTCTGGCGATGGCTTGGTTGTGAGTCTTAATATCAGCTTTGATTCATTGTTAGTTAGAGTCTTTCAGAGGCCCTCTGTGGTAGGCTCCTGTCCTGTTATTGCTCTACATTTTGTGGCCAGCACCTAATAAAAATTCTTCCTCTTTGATATTTAGAGCTCAGCAAAAAGACCACTTTCACCATGGCCTTCACTAGAATCAGTGATACATTTCCTAGTCTATCTCCTTTTGTTTGAGCCAGCAGGTGTGATATCTTGTCAAAGTCACACATTTGCTTGACTTCCTTGTGAATTTACTCATTGTGCTGAAGTGCTTTTGCTTTTGTTATAATATTAACCCTAACTTCCTAACTCCTTAAAAGGAGTCTGGAATAAAGCAAGACATCTGGCTTCCACTATCGCCTCTCAGAGAGGTCTCATATGTTTTGTGTGGGTTTATTAATTTCAATCCTCACTCCAGACTCAAGAACAGTTCGACTCTGCCGACAGGCTCCAGCACCTTCTGTGTGTTTCAACAGACTTCTTCTTGTATCTCCTTTGTATGACTCAACACGTTAAAGTCTGTTTTATTTCTCTCTGCACCTACGAATCTAGGCCAAAGCACATTTCCTTCATCATATTGAATTTACCTGTTTATTGCTTATTGGTCATGAGTACTTTCTCTCTCACCTTTTCTTCCTTCTTTGACACCTTATCATTCATGTTTCTACTCTTCTACCTGCCTTTAATTACTTCTACCTGCCTTTAATTACAGAAATCATCTATGAAGCTTCAGGAGAGTCTTAAGATAAGAGCTCATATTATTTAATTGCATTTTTGTAAGATATTTATATTATTTTATGATATTGATAATCTTTGGATGACTAATATAAATAAATAAATGTTAAATATTTGTAAATATTAAATGTAAATTATTATTTAGAAATATTTATTTATAGTCAATTTACTAATTTACAAGGTTTTATTTCCAAAACAAATTTTATTTAAAGTATACATGATTTCTCACATATTTCCTCTCAACTGTTTCCAGGCTTGAAATCCTATTTTATAAACCTTTTCTAGCTATGTTCATATAAAATTATATTTCATTTTCTTATGACATTACAATACTATTTGTATCATTACACCTCTCTCTCTCTCCGTCCCTCTCTCTCGCAAAACCAGGAATTTTGTTAATTTTATTCCCCATAGACAATTGTTTCAATGATAATTGAATATTTTATGATTACTCCATGGATTTAAAACATCAAGGGAATATTTTAAATGAGATTTCAAGGATATTGAAGGCTTAGATGTGGAAACAAAAGCCAGAACTTATTATTATTATTATTATTATTATTATTATTATTATTATTATTATTGATGGAGCAAAGCTCCAACAACTTAATTTTTTTCCACAGCTTATATATCCCAGCAAAATCTTCAAGCAGTATAAAAATTACAGTGTGATTGCATTCTTTTATTATTTATTGAACAGTGTGTTCAATACCTTTACATAAAAAACATTTTCCATATTATAGGTGAAGAAAACAAATTATTCTGAAGAACCCACATACATTTGTAACTAAGCAACTTGTTATAAATTAACAAAATGTTAAGCAAGCAAGGTAATTTTCTCAGCCAGTTTCTCTTTACTGGCAGCCCACAATTTTGTGTTACAAAGAAAAGATCAATTATCTTATTATTTAACTGATCTTATAAAAATCTTAAAAGAATCACAAATCTGTAAAAAGTATCTTTTATTTTCCTGATTTAATTGTTGCAGAGGCTTACTGCCTCTGTCTGCTAACCTAGGCTTAGTCCTGGAAGCTTCATGCCTCCATTCAATCTAATCTAGGCCTAGAATGTTTTCGACCTCTGAGACTTAATGCTGAATAAGCTCATTCTTTCTAGTTCTTTCTGAACTCTGGCTGGTTAAACTCAGCAGTTCTGGTTCAAACTCCTCTCCAGGCTGACTGATTTAATCTGGTTTCTCTCAGCTTCTGACTTTTTGCTCTGCTTGGCAACCTCAAATTAACTCTAATAATGAGTTCTAATCTTCTGGTTCCTTCTCATCCTCTGGCTCATCTGTCTTTACCTGTGCCTAGCTTGTTCTCTCTTCAACCTGTCTCTGTAAAACTCTCCCAGTAAAACTGCTTCTGAACTCTACCAATTGAACTGCCACAAAACTCAAGTCCACTGCACCGCCTCCCAATTCAATCTCACCCAAACTGTCTCTCCCTGTGCTCTCTTAAATAGATTCTCTTCCTGTGCTGTTGTTGTGAGAGTTGAAAAGCCAGAACTTTTACAATTGGTTTATTTAAAGTGACAAGAATGATAAAGTTATGAAGTCTTGTGCAGCACTGTTTTTTGCAACTCTTTTATTTGGGGTTTTAGGCCTCAACCTCCCTTACAACCTCCCAGCCATACACAGGAGAGAGAAGGTTGTGAGGATAGAGTGCCCTTTAGTTCTCCCAGCTGTTGAAGGTCAGTGGGTCCTTTAAGACTATACACCAATCTCCATCAACAGCAAAGGCAAACAAAAGTCTCCTCCAAGCTTCTGGACCCCGAAGTATTTCTCTCAGTCTGTCTGCTCCAAACCACCACACTATCTGTCTCTGGTCAAGCCACATGTCAACAACACAGACCACCACACTCCTCTCTCTGGGCTCTCTTTTATCTCCTCCAGAGTCCTATAACAAGTTCTTCTCCCTGCTGCACTTAGAAGGCCATTACCAGCTGGCAAAAGCATGCCCACATGAGTCAATTAACAGGTATGAACAAACTATATCCCAACTAATATCCCACTCTTGGGACTAAAACAAAAACACATTTACATAACATACAAAGAGAAAAAAACATCTTGAATATCTTGAATATAGTCTTGAATATCTGAGTTCATAGTTATAATAATATGAATTGTAAAATGGTTGAATTGTTTCTTTTATATAAGAAAAATGCAACCATATGTGGGTAGTAAGTTAAGTCTGGCTATGCAACTAGTAATATGTAGTCCTCAATGTATTGTCTTTTCTGTAGCGAATTACTAAAAACTTATAATAGCATTTTCATGGTGCTGGGCATGGCCTGTCAATATTCCAAGTTTTTCCATGCCCATGATGCTAAGTAGAGTGTCCCTGTCAATGCCAAGTGCTTATTTTCCAAATTGCCCCATGTTGAAGCAATTTTAGTCAGGAGGGCACATAAGAATGCAAGTTTCAGTTTCCGTCCCATCATTCATTGTACAAACTCTCTATGTTTAGACTGTTGAAGGAAAATTACAAAAGAAAAAAAAATCCTTCTTGATGAGCTAAAGTTGCTTTAATAAGGGAGACATAGTATAATAACACTGCGGTTCATGAAATTATGTTTTCATAAGACTTTCATGATAGGAGGCTTGTAATAAGAGGCTCACAACATAAAGTCACTCAGTGGGTTACAATGTCCACTGGCAAGGAAAATAGAGGATGCTGGTGTGGATAAAGGGATAGTCTATGAATGATGCTGGGAAAGGTTTCAAATAAGTGTATTAGCATTCTTTAGAAAAAGGCAATAGCAAAGTCAGATATTAAATTTTAGTCATGATATATGGCTGTTAGATTGGTAAATTTTAGTAGTTGGGTGGATGGTTCACCTGTGGCTATTAACATACTGTAGAGGCAGTGATGATGATGTCTGTTCAGTCAGTGAGGCTGGAAGCCTCAATAGCCCCAGTCTAATCCTAATGTTCTGCTGGCACTCTGGAAAGCCACTAAAGCTGAGTCCATATTGAAAGTTTCAAAGGGCTATAATGTTACCTCCACTAGTACAATATTAGACAAATGTTGAATTACATTAGCAAGAATGCAATACACATTTTTTCTCCAAATTTCTTTTATTACGAGTCTCTCCATCCCTGCACACAGGGATAATATATTAATTGAGAAAAATCAGGATCTTCTCAAGAATAAAAAAAACATGGCAGTGTAATCATAAATATAAACTCCTGTTTCCTTTTAAAACTGTTGGAGTTTAATGGAAGATAGAATCAGAATGGAGTTGCATATCCTAGGTATAACATTTCCCTGACAATTAAGAATGATGTGGGAAATGTATAGAGAACACTGATAAATGAACATTTGGCCTTCTCAGCCTTTATTTTAAGTTTAGATCCATTCAAGGGTTTTTTTTCCTCTGCAGTCTGGCTAGGGTGCACTCTGCCCCCTCCCCCCATCCCACCACCCAGGGGAAGTTGATCAGAGAGCCAGCCACTGAGATCATATGAAAGACAGCCTCTGTAATCCTTACTAGGGAACCCACTTGAAAACTGAGACACCAATGAGCTTCCTTTGCGCAGGGAGTCTAGGTCTCTCCATGCATGGTCCTTACCAAGGGATATTTTTTTAAAATAATAAAAAAATGACCAAGATTTCAATTAATCTAGTAACTATAAAAACCACTACAGTGGTTCCCTTATTAATAAAACTGGGGATGTTTTGATAGGAAAGCTAAATAGATGACACTGGAATAGCACCTGTTTAACCATCCCTTGTAGGAAGTAGGACAAAACCAAAATACTTTCTCTCCAGAGAAATTACAATGGTTAGTGCCACCATCAATGATTGCCGCTATGCAAAGTGTTAATTCTTACCATATCCCTGTTAAACATGCCTATTTGGACAGTGTAAAGCCAGATGTGTCAAAAAGAATGACAGTTGATTAACATATGAATAATTATGTTGTGATTCCAATCACACATGGATTTCCTGATATGGTATCTCTCTTGGGAAATAATTAACAGAGATATTGACACATAATACTCAACTATTAAAAATTTAAATTTGTATTTTTTTATTAATTACAATTTATTCACTTTGTATCCCAGCTGTAGCCCAGTCCCTCATCTCCTCCCAATCCTACCCTCCCTCCTTCTTTTCCTCCCTTGTCCTTCCCCCAGTCCACCTATGGGGGAGGTCCTCCTCCCCTTCCATCTGACCCTAGCGTATTAGGTCTCATCAGTACTGGCTGCATTGTCATCCTCTGTGGCCTGGAAAGGCTGTTCTCCCTTAGGGGTTGGTGATCAAAAAGCCAGCCTCTGAGTTCATGTCAGAGACAGTCCCTGTTCCCCATACTACTGTACCCACTTGGACACTAAGCTGCCATGGGCTACATCTGTGCAGGGGTTCTAGACTGTCTCCATGCACAGTCCTTGGTTGGAGTATCCGTCTCAGAAAAGACCCTCGTAATCAGGTTTTTTTTTTTTTTTTGGTTATGTTGCTCTTCTTGTAGACTTCCTGTCCTTTGCTGGTGGGAATGTAAACTTGAACAACCTCTTTGGAAATCAGTCTGGCACTGATTCTCAGAAAATTAAGAATAGTGCCACATTAAGATCCAGCGTTGCCACTCCTAGGCATATATCCCCAATACGCTCAAGTACACAACAAGGACATTTGCTCAACCATATTCATAGCAACTCTATTTGTAATAGCCAGAATTTGGAATCAACCCAGATGTCCCTCAACAGAGGAATGGATACAGAAATTATGGTACATTTACACAATAGAATACTGCTCAGCAATTAAAAACAAGGAAATCATGACATTTGCAGGCAAATGGTGGGATCTAGACAAGATCATCCTGAGTGAGGTATCCCATAAGTAGAAAGACACCTATGGCATATACTCACTTATAAATGGATATTAGACATATAATATAGGATAAATATACCAAAATCCAGACAGAACTTTTTTTAATTTAGTTTTTTTTTAATATTTACCACAATTTATTCACTTTGTATCCTCACTGCAGCCCCCTCACTTGTTTCCTCTCAGTCCCACCCAACCTCATTCTTCCCTTTCCTTAGTGACCTGATAGGGGAGGAACTTCTCTTCTATCTGAACTTGCATATCAGGTTTCAACAAGGCTGGCTGTATCTTCTTCTGTGGTCTGGGAAGACTACACCCCTAGGGCATTGTGACCAAAGAGATTGTCACTGAGTTTATGTCAGAGACAGCCCCTGTACACTTTATTATGGAACCCACTTGGAAACTGATCAGCCTATGGACTTCTTCTGAACAGGGGGCCTAGGTCCTCTTCATGCATAGTTATTATTTGGAATATGTGTCTCTGCAGACTCCCTACCCCCGGGGCCCAGCTATTTTGGCTCTGTTTTCCTCCTTGTGGAATTCCTCTTTCCTCCAGATCTTTCTATCTACCTCTTCTTCCATAAGGATTCTGGCATTCTGCCCAAAGTTTGGCTATGAGTCTCAGTATGTCCTTCAATACCCAGGTGGGTAGAATCTTTCAGAGATCCCCTATGGAAGGCTCCTGTCCTGCTCCTTGTCTTCTTCTTCTTGCGATGTCCATCATGTTTGCTCAACTGAATGAGCATTAAGCCTTTTCCCTAGGGTTCTCCTTGTTAAGTTTCCTTAGGACTATAGATTTTAATATATTTATCCTATATTATATCGCTAATATCCACTTTTAAGAGAGTGTATATCATATGTGTCTTTCTACTTCTGGGTTACCTCACTCAGTATATTCTTCTCTATTTCCATAATTTTGCCTGCGAATTTCAGGATCTTCTTGTTTTTTATTGATGAGTAGTATTCCATTGTATAAATATACCATTGTATAAAGGGACATTGCATAAATGTCCCTTTCTGAATAGGGACATCTGGGTTGTTTCTAAATTCTAGCTACTATGAATAGAGCTGCTACAAATATGGTTGAGCAAATGTCCTTATCGAATGATGGAACATCTTTTGGCTATATACCTAGGAGTAGTATAGTTAGATTTTGGGAAGCACTATTCCTAATTTTCTGAGGAAGCGCCGGATTGATTTCCAAAGTGGTTGTACAAGTTTACATTCCCACCAACAATGGGGGATGGTTTCTGTTTCTCCATATTCTTTCCAGCACACATCATCCCTTGAGTTTTTGATCTTAGCAGGTCTGATAGGTGTGGTTAAATCTCAGAGTTGTTTTGATTTGCATTTCCTGAATGACTAAGGATATTGACCATTTTTTAAAGTGTTTCCCTACCATTTGGTATTCCTCTGTTGAGAATTCTGTTTAGCTCTGTACCCCATTTTTTGATCAGTTTACTTGATTTGTTGCTTGTTAACTTCTTGAGTTCTTTATATATTCTGGATATTAGCCCTCTGTCAGATATAGGGTTGCTGAAGATCTTTTCCTAGCCCGTAGGCTGTAGTTTTGTTCTGACAGTGTCCTTTGCTTTACAGAAGCTTTTCATTTTCCTGAGGTCCCATTTATTGATTGGTGCTCTTAGAGCCTGTGCTGTTGCTGTTCTGTTCAGGAAGTTGTCTCCTGTGCCAATGAAGTCAAGGGTCTTCCCTACTTTTTCTTCTAACAGAATTAGTGTGTCTGATTTTATGTTGAGCACGTTGATATCCTTGGATGACAGTACCTTTTTCACCTATCTCTTCTAGCCAAAAAAATGAAAGAAAGAACAAAAGAAAGAAAAAAGATTAAGCAGTTTGCTGTCACGTAATGCACTTCTCATTTCATCTCTTTACTTCTCTTTATAGCATTCTTAATACTATGTAGAGGTGAACTCCACAGAGGATGCCCCTGATTGTAAAATTATTGCATTTGTAATTGAAAGAGCATTCTAAAGTGGGAGGTCACAAGTATGAAATATTCTGTACTTTGTACTTTAATATAATGAAAAATAAGAGATGCTGACCTGATATTCAGGAATCCGAAAAATTGGTAAAAGTATTGACATTTTCTGGCCTGTATAATATTGAATAATATTGTAAAACACACACAGACAAACACACACCACTTAAACAGAGTCCCTCTCAGGTCTGCTTTTTCTCTTTCTCTCTGGTATCCAGACGCATGCACCAGTATGGACTGGAGGGAGTTAAGCTCACCTGGGCAGGTGAATCAGGCACAGTCTTTACTGGAGTGAGCACTATAGAAACAGCCTTATCCACAGACAGTTTTCCGTGAAACAGCTCTCCTTTATGGATGTATGTGTGGGGATACGAGATCTATTAAAACCTGTGAGAGTGGGTAGTAGGTTTTGGGGGCAAGTATACTTCATTGGCTGCAGCCAAGGTGCTAGGAATGGTTCATCTGCATGAAGAGGAATATCAGTTCCTTGTAGGACAAGTCCTTGTAAGGAGAGAGGAAGTTTAATCTGCAACCTGGCCAACAGGCTATGTGACTACCTCAAGAGTGGAAGAGGTGTGGCTCACAAGGTTACATGTGTGGGCCAGGACATGCAAACCCAAAGCAGGGAGAATGCAGTCCTACTCTTGCCAGTGTCAGGAATATATTTTGGGTGTTTGGACATTTCACGATCTCACTATTGCTCAAGACTAGCTTGCCTTGATCACATATCTTATTTATATATTTATTTTTTTATTTATATTAATTACAGTTTATTCACTTTTTATCCCAGCTGTAGCCCCCATCCTCCTGGCCTCCCAATCTCATCTTCCCTCCTTTATCTCCTCCCTGCCCCTCTCTCAGTCCACTGATAGGGGAGGTCCCCCTCCCCTTCCATCTGACCCTAGCCTATCAGGTCTCATCAGGACTGGCTGCATTATTTTCCTCTGTGGCCTGGTAAGGCTGCCACCCCTTCAGAAGGAGGTGATGAAAGAGTCAGCCACTGAGTTCATCTCAGAGGCAGCTCCTATTCTCCTTACTAAGGAAACCACTTGGAGACTGAGTCTTTGAGCTACATCTGTGCAGGGGTTCTAGGTTATCTCTATGAATGTTCCTTGGTTGGAGTATCAATCTCAGAAAAGACTCCTAGGTCTAGATATTTTGGTCACTGTTCCTGTGTCTCCCTCTTTTCACTTTACAAAAGGGAGGTGTCATCATAATTATCAGTCTCTATGTTGAGAACAGATTCATATTGAACCAGACCCTGATTGGCAGTGATTTCTTTCAATGTTATTTATCTGACATTTCAGAAATTGTATGAGGCAGGGTACCATGAGAAGGAGGACCCCAATAGCCAGTACAGGACCAATGAGGGGAAGATGCCAAGCTATCAGAGGGTCTGAGAACAATGGTGTAGGGGTGTTGTGCATATATATACCCAGAAATCTCAACAAAGATTTTTTTAGCTTTTGTATATTTTCTTCCACCAGTCAAGAGTCACTGACATAGAAGCAACATTCCTCCCCTAACACAATATAAGTCCTCTCATGTCCTGCAGTTAATAAGTCCAGAGCTCTCTAGTTTTGTAGAACAACCCTACTAGTGAGGTCTTCTGTTGTTGGAGGGGCTGAGACCATGCCTGGTGGAAGCCAGGGCCTGGTCAAGCTTTTCTGGAAGCAGTCTGTCAGATGTTCTGTATCATTTTTTTTTTGTTTGGAAAACAGGGAAAATTTTATAGTTAACGTTGTAGATACATGTCTGCATTAATACATGTACAGAATGTGAGATGTGCATAAATCAGCTAATGATGCTCTGCCCTACCTTTGAGCAGTTGAAAAGGCTTCTGTCAACTTTATAAGTTTGTTTTGCCCTCATTACCAAACTGTAATAAAAATCTACATTCATGTCCTGTGAAAGAATGGCTTGTAATAATTAGTCATGAGAACCAGGTAGCAAAAGATACTTATTAGCTATACAGAGACATTCATATCTCATTTTCAGAGCTGTTTCTATGTAGAGGGATCAGCATTTACATTACCTATTTTGGTATTTTTTCTGGGTCTTTTCCTTTATTTCTGTAGCCAATATTTTCAGATGGTCTTTCCTAGACACAACTAATTCATAAATAGCTTTGAAGAAATCCACCGCTTTTGGCTTTCTAGTGAAACAAGAAACAAGAATAACTTCTTTCCAATCTCTGTTTTTTTTTTCTTTTTACTTTTATTCTGAGGCTAAAACATAATTAAGGAATATACGCTGATATAATTCAGCAGTACTTGATCAAATCCAGTGTTTTTTAGCTTTTGTGTTACCTGAAGAATTGAGATTTAAGAACTTTTGAGGTAAATAAATGATCATTTGGATCACCTATTTATTGTAGCTGAGAAAGAAAATGCCATGCCAGCTTCTGCGACCTGTGTATATAAGCCGGGAGAAATCTAGATAAAAGGAAACATTTTGGGCAAGGGAGTGGTAGTATTTTAAAGATATCAGAATTTTTATAAAGAAGGTTGCCTCAATGTATACGAGACAACAATAAGATAAAAAGTGATTTTGGTAACCCCTCAAGATTTGTGGCATAAAACTCAGAAACTTCTATTCAGGAAGTAGTCTCCTGTGCCAATGAGTTCTAGGGTCTTCCCCACTTTTTCTTCTAACCGGTTTAGTGTCTCTGGTTTTATGTTGAGGTCTTTGATCCACATGGACTTTAGCTTTGTGCAAGGTGATGAATATGGATCTATTTTCATTTTTCTGCATACAGATATCCAGTTGGACCAGCGCCATTTGTTGAAGATGCGGTCTTGTTTCCATTGAATGGTTTTGGCTTCTTCGTCAAAAATCAAGTTTCCATAGGTATGTGGGTTCATTTCTGGGTCTTCTATTCGGTACCATTGATCCACTGTTCTGTTTCTATGCCAATACCATGCAGTTTTTATTACTATTGATCTGTAGTACAGCTTGAGGTCAGGGATGGAGATACCTCCAGATAATCTGTTGTTGTAGAGGATTGTTTTGGAGATTCTGGGTTTTTTGTTTCTCCATATGAAGTTGAGTATTTCTCTTTCAAGGTCTGTGAAAAATTGTGAAGGTATTTTGATGGGGATTGCATTGAATCTGTAGATTGCTTTTGGCAATATGGTCATTTTCACTATGTTAATCCTACCAATCCATGAGCACGGGAGTTCTTTCCACCTTCTAATATACTCTTCAATTTCTTTCTTCAGAGATTTGAAATTTTTTTCATATAAGTCTTTCACTTGCT
>CM053743.1:61649373-61674279 GCA_028658305.1 Pachyuromys duprasi
AAAAAAACCTCAGAAACTTCAGAAATTAAGTCCCTGGAACGAATTTCAACTCCATGAAGGGAATATATTGATTTTGAGATTAACTAATAGGGTGCATTACAAAGAGATGATATGATGCCAATATACAATATTTACATTACATTTTCATAATTTACTAACCAAGTTTAGTGTCTCTCTCTCTCTTTCTCTTTCTCTCTCTCTCTCTCTCTCTCTCTCTCTCTCTCTCTCTCTCTCTCTCTCTCTCTCTCTGTGTTTGTGTGTATGTGTGTGTGTGTGTTTGTGTAAAACCCATGATAGCTCCTGGGTATAATTCAGAGGACAACTTTTGAGAGAGTTACTTCTGTCTTTCTATGTTATGGATCTTTGGAACTAGACTGAGATTCTCAGACTTGGCCATATATACCTTTACCATTGACTCATTTCACTGTCCCCGTATATATTTTTTGGTCTATTTAAATGCTTCTTAATTTTGAGTGAAATCCAAAGCAAGAAGCATCTATAAGAGAAGTTGAAGGAAG
Organism: Pachyuromys duprasi; assembly: GCA_028658305.1. Lineage (NCBI taxonomy): Eukaryota > Metazoa > Chordata > Mammalia > Rodentia > Muridae > Pachyuromys > Pachyuromys duprasi. The sequence goes on from CM053743.1 coordinate 61,649,892, forward strand.
TTTGCATTAAAAAAATTGAACTTCTCTACATCTAAAGAGAAGATCATGTTGTTTTTTATTATTATTCTTGAGTGTATTTAGTGTATTTGTTTGAGTGTATTGGTGGGTAACAACTATTGATCTATGATGTGTCATCATCTTTGCATTTCTTGAATAAGGCTGACTTGATCATTACAGATGCTATTTTGATTGATTCTTAAATTTTGTAAGTATTTTTTAGATAATTTTTGCAACTATATTCATCAGGAAAATTGCCCTATTATTTTTTTAGTTGTAAGATCTTTCAAAATAGTTTCTGTATCTTGGTTTGATATGAGGATGTTAAGAATTCATAATGGAGAAAAGACAGTATCTTCAACAAAAGTTGCTTATCAGGTGGGATAGCTATACGTAGATGAGTGAAACTATATACTTACCTCTCAGGAACAAAACTCAACTCTAAATTATATAAGAATTAATACCATTAATTTCATGAGTGAGAGAATATATTTCCTGGACACTATAGGCTATTAAGTAAAAAAGACTGATACAGGTTTCTACTCTTTAGTTATTGGTCACTGGGGCCCTGTAGAGCTTCTAAACTTTACCGGTTGATTCCATTACTTTTTTCTACCTTAGAGAACTTCATGATAAGATGCTGCTGCTGAAGATACCACAAAATTTTAATGTGTGTTCTGCCAAGATCAAGCTGGTACTGGCCTGAATGCTATAATTTTTAGATGTTACCATTCATAATATTGGAAGAGTTTAAAAATAATAATAGAAAATAAAAATAGTCAACAGCTTTACCCAGATATGCTCAAAGATATAATACTGGTACAAATATTTGGCGCATAATAAACCAATGTGTGAAGCCTGAACTCAAAGTCTGATTTATAACATATACCTCAGAATTTGTATTAAAGATTCAAAAACTAGTGGCAGGCTTGGTTAGAGGTCATGCATGAGAACTTCAGGGATACATGGTAAAAGCAATATACACAAGCCTATAGCCAACATCACACTAAATGGACAGAAACTTAAATCAAGGCCACTGAAATCAGGGACAAGGCAAGGCTGCCTACTCTCTCCTTATCTCTTCAACATAGTTCTTGAATTCCCTAGCTAAAACAATGAGACAACTAAAGGAGATCAAGGGGATACAAATCGGAAAGGAAGAAGCCAAAGTATCATTTTTCACAGATGATATGATAATATACATGAGTGACCTCAAAGTTCTGTCAGAAAAATCCTTCAGCTGATAAACATCTTCAGAACAGTAGCTGTAAACACTATTATCTCCAAAAAATGGGATTCCCTCCTCTATACAAAAAACAAATGAGCTGGAGACAGAAATTAGGAAAACAACACCCTTCAAAATAGCCACAAATAACAAAGTACCTTGGTGTGACTCTAACCAAACAAGTGAAAGACCTGTATAAAACGACAAAACAAAACAAAACAAAACTTCAAGTTGCTGAAGAATTAAATTGAAGATGATATCAGAAGACGGAAAGATCTCCCATGCTCATTGATCAGTGGATTAACTTAATGAAAACGGTTATCCTACTTATGAAATTTCCATCAAAATAACAACACAATTCTTTAAAAAATTTTTATTAATTACTGTTTATTCACTTTGTCCCAACTGTAGCCTCCCCCCTCATTCCCTCCCAATCACACCCCCTTCCCTCATCTCCACCCCTGCTCCTCCCCAGTCCACAGAGGTCCTGCTCCCCTCTTATGTGATCCTAGTCTACCAGGTCTCATAAAGAGTAGCTGCATTGTCTTTCTCTGTGACCTGGTAAGGCTGCACACACCTCAGGGGTAAGAGATCAAAGAGCAGGCCACTGAGTTCATGTCAGAAATAGTCCCTGAAACCATAACTAGGGAACAAACTTAGATACTGAACTGCTATGGGCTACATCTGTGCAGAGGTTCTAGGTTATCTCCATGAATGGTCCTTAGTTGGAGTATCAGTCTCAGAAAGATCCCTGTGCCCAATTGTTTTTGTTTGTTTGTTTTGTTTTTATCTCCTTGTGGAGCTTCTGTCTCCTCCAGGTCTTTCTCTCTCCCTCTTCTTCCATTAGATTCCCTCTGCTTGCCCAAAGTTTGACTATGTATATCAGGCTCTGTTTGATACCCTGCAGGGTAGAGTCTTTCAGAGGCCTACTGTGGTAGACTCCTGTCCTTTTCCTGTTTTCTCCCTCCTCCTATATCCATCCTGTTTGATTTTCTGAGTGAAGATTGATCATCTTACCCAGGGTCTCCCTTCTTCATTAGCTTCTTTAGGTGTATCCTATATTATATGACTAATATCCACTTATAAGTGAGTAAATACCATGTGTGTCTTTCAGCTTCTGGGATACCTCACTCAAGATGATCTTTTCTGGTTCTCATCATTTGCACAAAAAATTCATGATTTCCTAGTTTTTAATTGCTGAGTAGTATTCCATTGTGTAAATGTACCACAATTTCTGTATCCTTTCCTCAAATGAGGGACATTTGGGTTGTTTCCAACTTCTGGTGATTATAAATAAAGCTTCGATGAACATGAAGAGCAAATGTCCTTGTTGTAATGTTGAGCATCTTTTGTATATATGCCTTAGAGTGGTATACCTGGATCTTGAGGTAGTACTATTTCTAATTTTCTGAGAAAGTGCTAGATTGATTTCCAAAGGGGACCAACACAATTCTTTACAGGCCTTGGAAGAAAAACTCTCAATTTCATACAGAAAAACAAAAACCCAGAGAAGGAAAATTGTCTTGTACAATAAATGATCTTTTGTAGATATCTCCACCCCTGATCTTAAACTGTAATACAGAGCAAAAGTAATGAAAACATCATGGTACTGGCACAGAAATAGACTGGTGGATCAATGGAATTGAATTGAAGAACTAGAAATAGCCCACACATCTATAGAAACTGAATTTTTGACAAAGAAGCCAAAACCATACAATGGAAAAAAGACAACATCTTCAACAAATGGTGCTGGTATAACTAGATATCTACATGTAGAAAAATGCAAAGAGACACGTATCTATCACCTTGCACTAAAGAAAAGTCCAAGTGGGTCAAAGAGCTCAACACAAAAGCAGACACAATAAATCTGTTAGAAGAAAAAGTGGGGAAGAGCCTTGAACTCATTGGCACGGGAGACAACTTCCTGAACAAAACACCAGCAACACAAGCTCTGAGGTCAACAATCAATAAATGGGACCTCATGAAACTCAAAAGCTTCTGTAAACCAAGGGACACTCTTATCAGAACAAAATCACTACCTACTGTTTCATTAAATATACATAAAGTACCTCCTATTTTAATTTCTTTATATGCATGGATTTGTGCATGTCTAATCCCCCAGCAGAGAAATTGCTTTTTCAATTCAGTTAATTAATTCAAAACTCTGCAATTGGATATCATAATACAGAAGATGGGAGACTGTGGGCTATTCACATATAAAGTGTGCATCCTCGTTTTCAGCCCTTAAACTAAGGAATCATAATTGCAGGGCACAGATCCAGACGTCGTTGACAACAGCACAGAACTGTACTTGCCTATACATTCTATACTATATTAAAATCGATGCTATTTTATTAGCTAGGTATAATAGATTCAGTTTTGGGTAGACAGTGACTCGTGTTCCAACTAGCTAATACTGATACACAAGCAACTAAAACTCAAAGCTCTCTTTGTTGCAAAAAATAAGTTGTCAACAGCTTAATACATAGAGTAAATGCCTAAAGATAAGCTGATTTGAGGATCTCATGCATGACTTGTTTCATATTCTGCTTCCTGGAGTTTTATGTATTTGTCTGTGTGATTCATTTTAAAATATTTTTTCTTCACTTTATATTCTGTTGTTGCCCCCATCCCTCCTCCCTACCTGTCTCACCATGCCACCCTTCTTCCCTCTTCCTTATTTCTCAGAAAAGGGGAGCTCCCTTTCCCATCCACCTTAGCTCATCAAGTTGCATCAGGACTGAGCAGGTTCTCTTCCCCTCTTGCCTGGCAAGGCAGACCTGCCCGGGGGAAGTGATCAAAAATCTGGCAAGTGATTCCATGTCTGATGTAGCCCCTCGTTGTCTTACTAAAGGACCCACATGAAGCTATGCTTCCCATCTGCTACATTTTTGTAGGGGGCATATATTTTCTTTTTATGTCTATTTTCTGAAAGAGTGGCATGTCTTGCTCTTAGTAAATGTTCCAACTACCTATCTTAGAATCTTCCTGTGAACCACAGCATGATATAGGCACGGACCTATACTACTAGATATTATTTCCTTACCTGCTTTAAATTTGAGTTGAGATTAAATATAACATTTACATACTTGGTAATAATGTAACATTGTGTGAATAATTTAAAATACGACATAATCATACCATGTTGCAAAAGTAATATGGGAAAATTGGACAAGAAATTAGGGGATTGAATACAGCAAATATTTTTTGATATATGCAAGACTGATTACTTTCAAGAATTATTTAAAAATAGAGCTATAAAAAGGGATGTTCAGTCAGGGCAAGACACAGAGATATCAATCAATAACAACAATATAAAATGATCTCACAATGTGTTCAAGAATTGGAAAGATCACCAAAGAACTATAAATGGAGTTCTCTAGAATTTGAAGTTTTCAATATTAAGAGAATTTTAGAGAGGGAATAAGAGTTGTGGAACTGAAAATAAGCATTTAAAAAAAGGTTGTGTTTTATGTTCCAGTACAATTTTATTTAGAATTTTAAGTAAATGCTACAGATGCCCTATCTGCTAGAAGAACCAAACTTTTCAGAGATGTGCTTTCCAACTTCATATAAACAGATAGTATAGAAAGACCGAAACATTTTATATAAAATTTAAGTATATTTTATATAGCATTGGCATTCAAAGATAGATACAAAATTAAAAAAAATGTGGGCATATATTAGCTACTCAATTCTTCATAGTTTAGTTTAATAAATCAATAAAATGTATTTTCAATGATTTGTGATTTCTCCAAAAAACAATGTGTTTAAAAAAAAACAAATGCTGATGAAATTAAAGCAGCAAGCAAATATGTGAATGCAAGGTTTTGATGATGTAATAATTGTGCAATTTTTCATAGGAGAGATTTTGAGAGCAGGTAACAGACTGAATGTAACGGGCCTGAAGAAGAAACTTTTTATGTATGATATTTGCAGAAGTGTTTCTTCTTTGGGTGCCAGAACTGAGATAGAGGAGAAGGATTAATTCTATGTAAATCACTATCATAAATATTGATTTTCTACAGTTGACAAATACATTATGACTTTTGTCCATTAAAATGCAATTTACCACTTCACAACATCAGAAAAGAGAGGGGCAAGCATAATATGTATTATTTCAAGTTTGTCTGAATAGAGTCTATAGTGAAGTGAACTTTAATGAGAAAATACCATATTGTTTTTACACAAAGAAGTGATGGTCTGTAGATGTTGTTTCTTTTTAAAACTGTTGTAAAGTAATGAGTTTCTCAATTTATCTTTTAAAAGGGGTTATACCTTATTTTCAGGTCAGGTACTTTAAAAAGTGGGGAACAGTCAGATGAAAAAAAAAACTATAACATCATATACTTGATTGTTACTAAAATTCATGTAGTTAAGTCTCAAAATGAGTGTTTTTTCCCCTGACCCATATTGCAGAAAAACTGCAACATGTTAACACATCTGTTCAGTGTAAAACAGCCAGATAATAACTGACATTTTAACAATCTCAGAAATTTGTGGTGTCTTTTTATGTAGTTTAAATGAACAAAAATTTTCTGCTAGATGTTATCAAATAAACTAATGATCATTATCAATTATTACTCATGTTACCAAAACAAATTTTAAAGAAAATGTATTCTCTATTCTTATAATCTCCATATCACCACAGTTATCTTCACGACGCTTCCACTTTCATTTAAAGTACAATGGTGGAAAGACTATTTTTGTTGTTGCTATTACTTGTAATGTTGGTTGTTGAAATCAGTGCCTTGATAGGTTTGGTATTCTCCCTACCATTAGGCTGCATTTTACTCCTGAATATTTTTTTCAGGGAATTATTTTATTATTATTATTAATTACAATTTACTCATTTTATATCTTGGTTGCAGCCCCCTCTCTTATCTCCTCCCTGTCCCACATTCCCTATGTCACTCCCCTAGTCCACTGATATGGGAGGTCCTCCTCCCCTACTATCTGACCCTAGCCTATCAGGATTCATCAGGACTGTCTAGATCCTCTTTGTGGCCTTTTAAGGCCACCTCACCAGGAGGCAGGTGGTCAAAGAGCAGGCAACCAAGTTCATGTCCCTGATCTCCTTACTAGGAAACCCGCATGGAGACTGAACTGCCTATCAGCTACATCTGAGCAGAGGGTCTAGGTCTTCTCCATGCATGGTCCATGTATGATTCATCAATCTCTGCAGCATCCCCTGATCCCAGATTTATTGACTCTTTTGGTCTCCCTTTGAAACTACTGTCCCCTCCAGGTCTTTCTATCTCCCCTTTCTTCCATAAGATTCCTTGCACTCTGCCCAAAGTTTGGCTATTAGTTTCGGTATCTACTTTGATACCTTGGTTGGTAGAGTCTTTCAGAGATCCTCCGTGGAATGTTCCTGTCCTGTTCCTTGCCTTCTCCTACTTGGAATGTCTATCCTGATTCCAGCTGAATGAGGATTAAGTCTCTTCCCTAGAGTCCTCTTTATTGTTTAATTTCTTTAGGATTATAGATTTTAGTGTGTTTATCCTATATTATATGGCTAATATCCACTTATAAATGAGGATATACCATGTGTGTCTTTTTTGCTTCTGTTCTAATTTTATCCTTTTGGCTGCAAATTCCATGATTCCCTTGTTTTTAATTGCTGAGTAACATTCCATTGTGTAAATGTACTCATTCTTCATTTGATGGACATCTAAGATTTTTCAAGATTACCAATAAAGCTGCTATAAACATAGTGAGTAAGTGTCCTTGTTGTATGGTTAAGCATCTTTCAGATATATGCCCGGGAGTGATATAGCTGGATCTTGAGGTAGCATTATATTTTATTGTTACTGTTAAATATAGTGATAAATGAAAGCTTGAAAACAAAACAAAATAGAAAATACAAAGACAGATTTCATATTGACTTTTACTAAACTTAAATAACTACTTTCAATTGGTATATATCATAGCATGGCTTTTGGAATTTTTCTTTTCCATTTACTTATTCATTTATTCTTTTTTTATCCATGTAACTTAGACCAAGCTTGGTTCAATTACTGGAATTTGAATCATTACAAGTACACTAAAGGCAGACTATTTTACACTGAAAATATTAATAAAATGATCTTTATTAATATTAGGGATATGTGTTAATATATACATATGAATAAAAAATGTCAAAAATATTTTTCCAAGTATGTATTAAAAAAAACTGGAAACCAATGACATTCAAAACAACTTTCTTATAAGATTAAGAAATGAAACCTAGGGATTTCCAAGATGACAGTGGCCAGGGTCTATTATATCTGAGTGAAAGAAGATCAGAAACTGCAGTTACAGTGAATAACCTAGTGAACACTTCAAAACATTGACATTGGCGCTTCACCCAGAGAGGAGGGGGACTCACTAGGTACAGAGAACGCAGGGTTCCAGCATCCTCTCTGCCTCCCACAACACACACTCAAACTCTCTCTCTCTCTCTCTCTCTCTCTCTCTTACACACACACACACACACACACACACACACACACACACACGTACGCACACACACAGGCACATGCACACACATGCACACTCACACATACCATCTTCCCAGACTTGGTTCAGTATGTGCACCACTCTCTGCATGGCTTGGTCCAGGTCCAGCAGCTCCTGCACTGTGCTTCCAGCCTATTGGAGTGCAGGTTGCTGATCAGCTACAGCAACCTAGCAACCTATCCTTGAATCACTTCTGCTCCACTGTCTGCATACTGAAGCCAGCATTCCAAACCCAATTCAGGGGCCCAGGAGCAAGCCCCCCCCCAGGGCTCTCTGCACATGCAGCATGCTCTCTGCTTACTGCAATATAGGGCTCTGCACTTCCATCAGCCATACCTCAGATCACTCTGGCTTGCCCAACGGCAGTGTCTGTACCAGAGGAAGCATCCTAACTCCAATCCACAGTTCCCCTGGTCCCTGTGTAATGAAGAGTTGAACGAAACAAATTTACAGGATCCTAGGTCCAAGATAGTGAAGCCAAGCCTAATCTGTATTCCAGGAGCTCAGTGTCTGCTGAGCCAGCAAGCAGCTGGGGGGTTGAACCTGAATCTATTACACCGCTGTACATTTGTCCCCATGTGTTGGTGAGATTGATCACATAACTCCATTGACCACCATCAAAACAAAAGGAACTAACAAAATCTTGTCATAATATCTCACAATATCAATGGCATCAATTCCCCAATAAAAAGACACGCTAACAGATTGGATACAGAAAACAGGACCCATCATTCTCCTGCATACAAAAATAAACCTCATCAATAAATAGACAGTACCTAAGAGCAACAGGCTGGAAAAATATTTTTCCAAACAAACAGACCCAAGAAGCAAGCTGGAGTAGCCATTCTAGAACCTAATCAAATAAAGCTTCAACTAAAAGTAATCAAAAGAGATGGGGGAAGACACTTCATAGTCATCAAAGAAAAAATCCACCAAGACAACATCTCAGCTGTGAACATCTATGGCCCAAATGTAAGAGCAACAGCATTCATAAAAGATTACTAAAGCTTAAATCACACAATGAACTCCACACATTAATAGTGGGAGACTTTAAATCCCCACTTACTCCAGTGAACAGAGCATCACTACAAAGACTAAATGGTGAAATAATAAAATTAAACAGATGTCATGAATCAAAATAACCTAAAAGATACCTAGAAAACATTTCACTCAAAAACAAGAGAATATACCTTCTGCTCAGCACCTCATGGAACCTTCTCCATATAGTTGGTCACAAAGCAAGTCTCCATAGATACAAAAAAAATTGAAATAATCCCTTGTATCTTTTCAGGGTACCATGGATTAAAGCTGGTACTGGACAACAACAGAAATAACACAAAGCCTATAAACTACAGGAAACTGAACAACTTCCTACTCAGTGACCACTGGGTCAGGGAAGAAATAATAATAATAAAAAAAGAACAAATTAAAGACTTTCTAGTATTCAATGAAAATGAAGGCACAACATACCCAAACTTATGGAACACAGTGAAAGCACCAAGTGCCTTCATAAAGAAACAGGGGAGATCCCATACTAGTAAGATAGATACATACGTGAAAGCTTTACAGCAGAAGGAAGCAAACACACCAAAGAGGAGCACATGCCAGGAAATATTCAAACTCAGGGCTGATATCAATTAATTGAAAACAAAGATAACAATAGGAAAAATCCATGAAATCAAGAGCAGGTCTATGAGAAAATCAGCAAGCTAGAAAAACTCTTAGCAAAATTAAATAAAACTCCGAGGGAGAGTGCTCAAGTTAACAGAATCAGAAACAAAAAATAGGACATAATAACAATGAGGAAATCTGTTGTTGTCAAGTACAAGCTTTAATTCATGGTGGTCTAACAGGATACAAGGAATTATTTCATTCTTCTTATGTCTGTGGAGGCTTGCTTTGTGACCAACTATATGGTCAATATTAGAGAAGGTTTCATGAGGTGCTGAGGAGAAGATATATTATCTTGTGCTTGGGACCTCTTGAAATTGAAAGGCTGCTGTAAGGCAAAAGACACTGTCAAAAGGAGAAAAAGACATTCTACAGATAAGGAAAAGATCTTCACCAATACTCCATCTGACAAAATAATAAAATTCAGAATATATAAAGAACTCAAGAAATCAAACACCAGTAATAAAAAAAAACTCAATTTAAAAATGGGGAACAGAGTTAAACAGAGAACTTTCAGCAGAAGAATATCAAATGGCCAAGAAGCTCTTAAAATATGCTTTACTTCCTTAGTAATTATTGAAATGCAAATCAAAACAACTCCAAGATTCCATCTCACATTGGTCAGAATAGCAAAGATGAAAATCTCTAGTGGTAGCACATGCTGACAAAGATGTAATAAAAGGAAAACACTCCTCTACTGCTGGTAGGGATGTAGAATTGTACAACCCCATCAGAAATCAATCTTGGGCTTTCTCAAACAATTAGTAATAGCTTTAACTTAAGACCCAACTATAACTCTCCTGGGTATATACCCATAAGACGCTCTACCATACAAGGACACTTGTTCTACTATGCTCATACCAGCTTTATTCACAATAACCAAAATCTGGAAATAACGTAGATGTCACTCAACCAAAGAATGGTTAAAATAACTGTGGCACTTTTACACAATGGAATGCTACTTGGCCATTGCAGCTCAGTATCCAAGTAGGTTCCCTAATAAGGGGAACAGGGACTGTCTCTGGCATGAAATCAGTGGCTGGCTCTTTAACCCTCCCACTCCCAGCCCCAAAGTAGGAGCAGCCTTTCCAGGCCACAGAGGAGGACATTGCAGCCAGTCCTGATGAGACCTGATAAGCTAGTGTCAGATGGAAGAGGGAGAGGACCTCCCCAACCAGTGGACTTAGAGAGGGGCATGGGAGGAAATGAGAGAAGGGGTGGAATTGGGAGGGAATGAGGGAGAAGGCTACAGCTGGGATGCAAAGTGAATAAAATGTAATTAATGTAAAAATAAAAATTTAATTGAAAAAAAGGAAAAGGAAATTATGAAATTTCCAAGCAAATGGATGAAAGTAGAAATGATCATCCTGAGTGAGGTATCCTAGACCCAGAAAGACACACATGGTATGTACTCACATATAAGGGAATTTTAGCCATATAACACTGGAAAAGCATACAAAGAGGCATAGATTTGAAGAATATAAATAAGGATAATCCAAGTGAGGTTGCATAAATTTCACATTGAAGGGGAAATAAAATTGACAGAGGTAGTGGCTAAAGAAAGGGAAAAAGGTAGGAGAGGGGCACAGATTGTTAAGAGGGTGGAAATCAGACTTGAGGAGACATGACAGACGGCCTGTAGAGAAAAGAGAATGTGATCATGGTAGTATCTCTGTGAAAGACCTAAGTCTCTGTGGAGACCTAAGTCAGGGTAGGCTCCTGGGAGGATATAAGGGGGGTTCAAGGAAAGACAACTAGTACCAGAGACCACAGAGACTGAAGAGAATACCTTCTGATTAGACTAGTCTTTTATTAATTGAAGGAGAACTCCAACCCACCCACAAAATTTTGATCCCAAATTTACCCTGCTTACAAGATGTGAGGGATAAAGATAGAATAGGGAGAGTACATATTGAGGAATACTTAACCAATGCCTAGCCCAACCAAAGACCTATCCTATGGGAAAGTGCCAGCTCCTGACAACCTGAATGATACTCTGCAAGGTTTAAGACAGGAGCCTATCAGAATTATCCTCTGTGAGAATCTACCCAGCAGTTCCTCAAAACAGATGCTGAGACTCACAGCCAAACACTGGGAGATGAGTAGGGAGTCTTGTGGACAAGTGAAAGGGAAAAGGATTTGGAAGTGGGAGGAGTTCTACAAGCAGACCAACAGGGCCAACTAATCATTGTCCAGTGGGGCTTGCTGATAAGAAGCATCAACCAAGACCATGTACAAACTGGACATAGGCCTCCTACAAAGATGTAGCAGATGGGCAGCTTAGGCTTCATGTGGGTCATCTTGTAAGAGAAATGGGGATTGCATTGGACAAGTACCTACTTACTAGCTTTTTAATCCCTTAAGGACTGCCTTGCCAGGCCACAGGAGAAGTGGACATGCTCAATATTGATACAACTTGATGAGTTGGGATGGAAAGGAGCTTCTATTTTTTGAGGAATAGGTAAGGGGTGGGGTAGAGAGGGAAGATGAAGTGTTGGGATGGAAAGGGAGGGAGGATGGAGCTACAACCAGGATGTAAAGTGAATAAATAAATAAATAATTTTTAAAAATAAAATAAAAAGATGAAACCTAATACAAATTTTTTAGAACAATTGAAAATAAAATTTATAACATAAAAGTATAATATTTAGGCTAATATTTATTAAAAACTAGACGTATTTCACATACTTATTTGATAATGTTGTGTAGTACAAACTGCATTTAGGTTTTAGGTGTGAAATGAATCCTATCTGACATGAAGCTTGTGTCATAGGTTTTAAGAACAGCAGCAGCACAATTTTCTTTTTGAATTGTCAAAATTAAATCTTATCTAAATACTTTTATGTCTCCACAACCACATTCCTCTTTTTTTTACTTTCCAGTAGTCATTAGTTATTGCATTCATAAAGATACTATTGTCATTGAAATTAAAATACTAAATACCAGTTGAACTCTATGAATTGCTAATTATTTGGGGGTACTCTTTGAAATAGTTCAATGGTCTTAACAATAGATAATAAGCTATTTATTATAAAATGAAGGACAGTTCAAGAAAAGATATTTGACTCTAACACATTTATTAATTCATTACTTGTTTGTAAAAGAACTCTAATCTAAGAAAGTGTCATTTTCTGAAATTCTAGAAAGGAATATATAACCAAATATTTCTTGAAAAGAGTAGCTAATTGAAATCTCTGGCAAATAACCATGGCAAGCTTACACATTAAATAAAAGTAAATCCATTTGTTAAGTTAACCCATCATGTTAATAATACATCAAATTGCATACCACATAAGGTTAGTCAATTTTGTGAAGAATTTTTTGGGGGAGCTGTGGTCTCACTTATAGGCATTTGTGCAATTAGGCCTAAGTTGGTGGTAATATTTATTATGAAGTATGGCTAGCTTTCTTGGAGTCACTATGTCATTTAAAGTAGGTTTTAAAAGTTCATAGCTTTGCCCTACCTCAAATGCATTCTCTCTGTTTTATGCTTTGCTTGAGATGTGACCTTTCAGTTTCCGTGTCTCCTGTTATGCCTGGTTTCTGCTGCCATACCTATCCATCATGGTGCACTCTTCCCTCTCTACAGACATAAGCTTAAATAAACACTCTCTTTTATAATTTGCTTTGGCCAAGATATTTTATCACTCGAACAGAAAAGTTAATAATTCCAGTGATTACTTAATAGAATCTGTGTTTCATAAAATTTAATTTTCCTCTGTCTTCTTACTGTCTTATCAATATCTTTTTAAATCTGGGTGTATATTTGTCCATGTGTACTGTAGGCATAACATTACTTTTGATTTGCATTGTTTTAAGAGCTAAAATGTTGGACATTTCTTTAAGTGGTTCTTAACCATTTGAGAGTTCTCTATTGAGAATTCTCCTTAGACTGGTACCCCATTGGATTATTTGGGGTTTTGATATCTAGTTTCTTAAGTCCCTCATCTAATTTGAATAATTTGAATAGTCCTTTATCACATGTGGAGTTTGTAAAAACTATTTTCCAATTTTGTAGAGTGCCACTTTGTCCTACTGATGATGTCCTTTGATTTATACAAGCTTTTCTGTTTTATGAGCTTCCATTAATGAGTACATGATCTTAATGCCTGTGCTCTTGGTGTTCTGTTCAGAAGTTTGTCTCCTGTGCCATTGCACTGAAGAATATTTCCTTTTTTTCTATCAGGTTCAGTATATCTGGTTTTATGTTAAGTCTAATCCACTTGGACTTGAATTTTATGCAGTGTGACTAATTCAGATCTATTTGTATTCTTCTACATACAAACATTCAAAATTTACCAGCACCATTTGTTTACTTTGTTCCAGTGTGTATGTCTGGCTTCTTTATATAAAATCAGGTTTCCATAGGTATATGAAAGTATAACTTATTTTTAATTTTAATTCATTGCCCAACATGTCTGTTTTCATGCTAATACCATGTGGTTTTCATTACTATAGGTTTTAATACAACTTGAAATCAGAGATGGTGGTAACTTCAGCAGTTATTTTATTGTTAAGGATGGATTTTAGCCATCATTTTAAAAATTTTATGTATTTTTCCATCCAAACTACATTTTCTCTTCCTTCCTCTAATCTCAGACTCTCTCCTCTACATCCTTTTCCCCACCACTTCCACTCTTCTGCTTTTTCTCTTCAAAGGAAGGAGAGTCTCTGGCTACCAACCAGCCATGGCAAATCAAGTTGCATTAAGGCTAGGCACTTCCTCTTCTATTAAGGCTAGACAAGTCAACTTACTAGGATAAAGGGTCCCAAAGACAGGCAACATATTTAGAGACAGCTCCTGCTCTGAAAATTAGGAGTCCCACAAGAAGATCAAGCAATACAACTTTAACATGTGTGTAGAGCCTAGATCTGCCCAATGCAGGCTTCCTGGTTGGTGGTCCTATATCTGAGTCCCTATGAGTTCAGGTACTATTCTGTTTTGTTTCGTTTTTTGTTAGTTTGGTTTGGTTTGTTTGCTGGTTTTATAATATAAAGCTGAGAATTGTCCTTTCATGTTTTGTAAAGGATTGTGTCAGAATTGTGATGGAGATTATATTGAATCTGTAGATGGCTTTTGGTGGGACGGCCATTTTTAGTATGTTAATCCTGTCAATCCATCAGCATGAGGGAAACAAACATGTGAAGGAAACAAATAAAACTCTTCAATATATGATAATGGAAAATGGGCAATAAAGAAAACACAAAGAAAGGTAATTCTAGAAATGTAAAATTTAGGAATATCAACAGGAACTACAGAGGCAGCCTCACTAACAGAATACAAGAGATAAAAGAGAGAATCTCAGGCATTGAAGATACAGTAAAAGAAATAGATACATCCATCAAAGAAAATCTAGGATAAAACTGATATCAGTGCTATATTTGTAACAGAAAACATGAACCCTGATTAATATGTATCATTAATATGTATCACTCTTTATGTTGTGCTTTACTATAAGTTTGCAATATGAAATAACATCATTATATCCTCTATGTCTGAGTCAAACTAAACAATTTTGCTTTTTAGTCCCCGGCTTCCCTTGCTGATACATCTCACTATTGGAATTGAATAAAAGTATAAAGTTAACTTCATCTTGATTTAAGTTTGGTGAGTCATGTGCATGAGTAGCACAGCAGTGGACAAGTTCACAGAAGTGATGCTCCTTTACTCAGCAGATATAAAAGGCCAATAGCTCAGTCAAGATATGGCCTTCAAGTCTCTTTCCTTACCAAAACTACAATTCTGACTGGCTTCAGTATATTTTTTTAATTATCATTAGTTTCTTTGTCCTTGGGGAATAAAACAATTACCATGTTAATAGGTTTTTTTTAAATAAAATTTTAGATAAGAAGGAAAATGATACAATGAATGTGTTTTGTTACCTTTGTTCTTTGGTTCATTCTGTTTTTAGATAGAACTTTAACCTGGGTTTTCAGAGAGTAAGAACATGTCCCCAAACACCATCCCACTGATCCTTCTCCACTGTGAGATTTTTATATAAATCTGCTGCGAAGGTGACCTATAAAGCAATAACTTACTGAAATGAGCCCTCAGAGTCTTGCCTGGGTTTCGGAGCCCACAGTGAAAGACTATTGATGTTTTCAGCTGAAAAGCTGTCAATTAGATGTACAGTTTGCCATAACAGCTCCAGGGTATAGCCTGAACCCTGCTGTAAATTTACTGGGTCTTCCCTGCAGCCACAGGGCCAAGCACACAGCTCTGTTCTTTCAGGGGATACAGATGTCCATCTTCTTGGATGCATGCCAGAAACCAGAATAGGATTTGATGCTCCTTATTCCTTTTCCAATATTTGGGCCTTGAAGTTAAAAGCTTACTTCAAAAGTAAGTTTGATTTTGTTTGTGCTTTTCAATTAGAAATTGATATATTTGTGTGTATAATTCAGTCATTCTGGAAACAAAATAGGAACAAACTTATATTTACAACTAATTCTGCAACAAAGTTATAATGATAGCTATGTAATTTGAAGTTGAGAAAACAGTTCATTTCATTTAGGTTGCTTCTTTTAAAGTGTAGATTTTTAAAAAGTGTTTTCTTTCCTGTCTAAGTCCCTAATTTCCAATCCAGGACTGTTCCATGCTCAGACTTCTGGCTACCTTCCTGTCAATCTATTGTAGCTTTTGTTGCCAAGGTCACTTTTTTCCTTTTGTCTCTAATTTGAATGGACCCTATTCTGACTTTATCTTTTTGAATTCTCTGCAATAGTTCAGGATGCTGCCTGGCCATGTAAGAAAGCTTATTCAGCAGCTGAGTAAGGCTGCCTCCAAATCACAGCTTAAATAAGCCTTTGAGACTAAATCCAGTAAGGTTTTATGGAAAGAAAGAACCGGATTCAATCTGCTTTGCCTCACTTGGTAGGTTGACACTGAAAGAAAAATAAGAAGAAAATCTCAGATGAGCAAGAATGTATGTATGCATTTATGAAAAATAAATTTTGTCTCTCAGATACTCTGTGTCCCAGAGCACGTCACCATCGATAGAGGTCAAGCAGACAGTCTAACCATCGGTGGATTCTGGACTCAGCTTAGACTTGACATTCCTTTTTCCTAGTTTAGCAGATATTTCAGGGTTGAAAAAGTACAAGAGTTTGAACTCCCACCAACAGTAAATAAAATGAATCCATGCAAATATTTGTCTTCAATTCTTTGTTTGTTTGAATTTATCTTAGTCATTCTGTCTGGAATAAGATAAAAATCTGATTGTTTTTCTTTTTTGTTTGTTATCATTTTCTTTTTAAGTTTAATTTTTATTTATTATAATTTTTTCACTTTGTATAACAGCTGTAGCCCCCTCCTTTGTCTCCTCCCAATCCAACCCTCCCTGCCTGTTCTCCTCCCATGCCCCTAACCCAGTCCACTGATAGGGGAGGTCCTTCTTCCCTTCTATCTGATCCTAGGCTATCAGGTCTCCATAGGACTGGCTGCATTGTTTTTCTCTGTGGCCTGGGAAGGCTGATCCCCCTCAGTGGGAAGTGATCAAAGAGTCAGCCACTGAGTTCATGTCAGAGACAGTCCATGTTTCCCTTACTAGAGAACCCATTTGGACACTGAGCTGCCATGGGCTACATCTATGCAGCAGTTCTAGGTTATCTCCATGCTTGGTCCTTGGTTGGAGTATCAGTCTCAGAAAAGACTCCTGGGCCCAGATGTTGCTCTCTTTGTGGAGCACCTTTCCTCTCCAGGTCTTTCTGTCTCCCCTCCTTGTTTCATAAGATTCCATGCACTCTGCCCAAAGTTTGGCTATGTGTCTCAGCATCTGCTTTGATACAGTGCTGGCTGAAGTCTTTCAGAGGCCCTCTGTGGTAAGCTTCTGTCCTGTTCCCTGTTTTCTTCCTCTTCTGATGTCTATCCCATTGCCTTTCTGAATGAGGTGAGGATTGAGCATCTCACCCAGGATTCTCCTTTATTGCTTAGGTTCTTAATGGCTTTAGATATTGAAGCCTTTAAAAAATACATCTAAACATTTGAATTTTATTTTTAAAGCTTGATGTATAATTTGAAGGCTCTTTTCAAATTAAGTTATTTTCTTGATTTCTAATTATTTAAAAAAAATCTTTTGTATTCCAGATGCAAACCCTCACAAAACAATACAGCCCAGGGCCAATTGCATTCTGTTTGAAATTCAACCAGAACTTCAAAGAAAAATCTCCAATACTCTTCAAAATTTTCCACAAACTGGAAACAGAAACAATTCCAAATTCCCTTGTGAAGCTAATATTCCTCAAATACCAAAAACCAGAGGCCCAACCAGAGGTCCGTATCTCTGTTTTCAAAGATAGAAAAATTTCCATTAAAATGCTTGTAAATATAATTCAAACACACATGCAAAAGATTATCCACTGTAACAAACTTGACTTCACTAAAGAGATGAATGAAGGTTCTTATCAAATATAAATAAGTGAACATTACTTAGGACCTAAATGTGTCAAAGGACAGAAACTAGATTGTCATCTTATTAGAAGTAGAAAAGACCTTTGACAAAACACAGTGTCACTTCTTGAAAAAAATCCCAGAAATTATAGGGTTACAGATAGGAATCTCAATATAGTAAAGGTAATGTACAAGCAGGCATCAATTTCTGTATCTTTAAAATTACCTATGTTCTGTTATCTTTAATTCTAATCAGTAGAATATAGTGAGGAAAGATTAATTATGTCTTAAATGTTTTTAAACTTCCACCTTTTTTTTTTTTTACTATTATCAAGAGCACAAGAATGAAAAAAATCGCTGAGTTTAATATGGGTGCAGTTTATTAAATATTTTAACTAAATATCAAAATTTTCAAAGTTTTAAATAATTCTACATAGGTGAAACTGCAAATGACTTAATATTGGACTATTACTACTCCTTGTTACCATTTATCTCTTGATGTACATATTATATACTTTAGGAAATGTCTTACAGTGAATTCAAAGGGTAAACTGAAGTGAGAAATTCAATGATTAAATGGCATGAATATCTTAAAAGTACTGCTTTATTGTGTAGAATGTTGTTCTAGAATGATTCTAAAACCATTTTTAATAGATGTCCATTGATTA
The DNA here is from genome assembly GCA_028658305.1 of Pachyuromys duprasi. Lineage (NCBI taxonomy): Eukaryota > Metazoa > Chordata > Mammalia > Rodentia > Muridae > Pachyuromys > Pachyuromys duprasi. Next base: position 61,668,343 of record CM053743.1, read on the forward strand.
TATAAACATGAACTATTTTCTTTTATTATTTTTTAAATTTCTCTTCTTTTTATTTCTTTTTTAAAAATTTTAACATTTTTATTTTATTTAAACAAAATCAAAAGTTAATTTAAACAATTAACTCTCACACAATGTGTGAACATGTGTGTGCATGTTTGTGTGAACCTGTACCCATGCATATAAATATTTGATCTTTTCGTCACAATTTTTTTTTCTCTACAGTAAATGCATAAACACTTTCTCTTTGAAAATAAATATTAAAACTTTAAAACTAGAACCTGTCATAGGACTTATCTTCCCCAAAAGTTAGTTTGAACTCTCCCCATAATTTTCTTGATTTGTACTTTGCCTGTTTTTAGGGATGTAGGATTGTAGGTGTTTGTGGACAGATGGGAAGCCAGGTTTGGGGGAAGAATTATTTCCTAGTTTTCAAAATTTACATTTCAATCACAGAGATTTCTACTATCAGTGATTATCTTCTTGACCAACAATGTGTTCCTTGTTTATCAAGTGGGAAAAAATCACCACACTGAGAAATTTTCCATTTTAATACTTTAATTTGAATAAAATATAATTATAAAATTTCCTTTCTTTTCCCTCAAACCATCCAGTGTCTGCCTCACCCCAGTATTCTCCAATGACTTTCTTCTCTTTAGCCATTGATATATACATATATATATATATACATACATATATATATTTATATATATAAAAATATATAAATGTAAGTGAACAAACACGAGTAAACCTGCTGAGTTCATTCAGTGCTATATGAAGCTGTGTTTTTAGGGCAGAAAACTTGCTATTACCAAATGAATGAAAGAGCTCATTCCTGAGGAAGAATCACCAATTTTTCCTCTCTCAAGAGTTGTTAATTGCATATAGGTCTCCATCTAGCAGAAAAGATCTGTGAACTTTTATCTTGATATTGATATTGAAAGAAATTTTCATGTCTTGTGTAGGTAGTCACATTGTTGACATTTCATAAGTAGATATAATCTTATAGCAGACTTCCTGATCCTCTGGCTCTTAAAAGATTTCCAACCCCTATTGTAAAGTATACTCTAATACTTGGGAACAGAAGTTACCCTGTAAACACATTTATTCAGCCTGAGCATCCTATGGTCATGAGTTCTGTGTCATTTGACTATTTAGGGCTTTCTGCAATGTTCCCCATTTGCTTCTAACAGTACATTTATTGATAAACGAGTTGAGATCTGCGTTTATCTATGGGTATAAGAACATGTATTCAAAGTTCAGTTAGGTGAAGTCCTGGTTTAAGAATGTGATGTTTGATTTTTACTTTGTAAATTATAAATATTTTCTGAGTTTTGGGACATTTTCAAAAAGTCTGTGCATATATGGAAGTTTTGACTAATTTTGTTTGTTCTTCCTTGAATATTTTATTTTTTAAAATTATTTTTAATTTTTTTATTATTACACTTTATTCACTTTGTATCCCAGTTGTAGCCTACTACCTTATCCCTTCACAATCTCACCCTTCCTCCCTCTTCTCCTTCTATGACCCTCCATCAGTCTACTGATAGGGGATGTCCTCGCCTATCAGGTCTCATCAGGACTGGCTGCATTTGTCTTCTCCTGTGGACTGGTACAGCTGCACTCGTCTTCCGGGGGAGGAGATCAGAAAGCCAGCCATTAAGTTCATGTCAGGAATAATTCCTGTTCCCCTTATTAAAGAACACACTTTTTAAAAAAAAATTTATTATTTTTATTTTATGTACATTGGTGTTTGTCTGCATGTGAGTGTGTCGAGTCCCCTGGAACAGAAGTTACAGACAGTTGTATTTAAAATCATGGCCTTTTAAGAAAAATATTGTAACATATATGTGTATGTGTGTGTGTGTGTGTGTTTGTGTGTGTGTATAATCTGTTCAGACTACGTATGTATGTATTCAGGACTTATTGTTTTGTAACAAGTAACCAATTGGTGAGGTTTTTACTTGGAAATATATATAGACTTTGTCATAGCTATTGTTTTACAGGTTCTGCTCATATTGAAGTAGTTATATTGATGAAACTTTATAGGTTTAGATATTCAAATTTTTATTATATTTCTTTACCTTGCCCTACTACTCTTGCTAGACTTTGAACAGTCTATTTAATAGTAGTGGAAAGTCAGCAAACTTCTAATATTCCTGAATTTTAAAGAAAACAATATGGCTTAAACCCAACTTTGTAAAATATTGATTATATTTTTGTTTTTATTGCTTTTCATTCTTTTCCACTATTGAAAATAAATTCCTTTCTACTACAATATATTCTGATTATATTTTTCCCTCCCTTTACTGCTTCCCCTTTCTCCCCACCCCCTCTTTCTTCTGCATCCATGCCCTTTCTGTCTCCCATTATAAAAGATCAGGCTTCCAGAGAAATAAGAACCAAACATAACAAAATTAAATATAACAAGATGAAGCAAAATTAGCACATTAAAGTTGGAATGACAAAACAACGAAAGGAAAAGAATCTCAATATTTGACACAAGAATCACAGATCCAGGTTTTTTTTTCATAGTCAGGAGTCCCATAAAAATATTAAGCTCATAGCTGTATATATGCAGAGGTCGTGGTGTAGATCCATGTAGGCCAACTGCTTTCTGCTTTAGTCTCTGTGAACTCATTTGAGCCATGCTTTGCTTAAGTGTGTTAAAGAGCCTTGTTCTCCTGGTGTCCTCCATCCCCTATGGCTCTTACATTCTTTCTACGTCTATTCCATGGGATTCCCTGAGCTAATAAGGAGGTATTTGATAGAGACCTCCAATTTAGACTCTTAATCTGCATAATTTCTGGCTGTGTGTCTCTTCATCTTTTCATAACAGCTGCCAGAGGAAGCCTCTTCATTGATGACTGGATAAGGCACTGACCTATTAGTATAGCAGGATATCATTAGGAATCATCTTATTGATTTTTAAAAGATGAATAGTGTTTTATCCTAGGTCTTTGGTTTCTCTAGCTCTTGGTTACCTAAGCAGTGTCAGACATAGGTTCCTTTTCTTAGAATGGGCCTCATGTCAAATCAGACACTGATTGGCTATTCCCACAAGTGCTGTGACACTATTTCCCTAGCATAGTATTCAGGCAGAGAAAATTGTAGGTCAAAGTTTTTGTTGATGTGTTTGTGTCCATATTTCTCTTTTGGTAGCCTACAAAGTCCTTTCTTGCATCATAAGCACCTCTTTCCAGGCCCTTCTTGTTTTTAGAGTCACCACTGAGAAGTCAGATAAAATTCTTCTAGGCCTGCATTTGTATTTAACTTCATCTTTTTCCCTTGAAACTTTTAATGTTCTTTTGTTATTGTTGTTCTGTCCATTTAATGTTTTGATTATTATGTGCTAAGAGGATCTTTTTCTTGTCCAATCTATTTGGTATTCTATTTGCTTCCTGTACCTTTTATAAAGCATCCTTTTCTTTATATTAGGAATTTTTTAATTCCCTAGTCCCCTGATAGGGGAGGACCACCTCCCCTTCAATCTGACCCTAGACTATTAGGTCTCATCAAGGCTGGCTACATTGGAAATTGTATTCTATGATTTTGTTGAAAATGTTTTCATTGCCTTTGAATTGGATTTCTTTTTCTTCCTCTCTTCCTATTATTGTTACTTTTTGTCTTTTATAGCATCTCAGATTTTGTGGGTTTTTTGTCTCAGGAGATTTTTAGATGTAACATCTTCTATGACTGATATATCTGTTTTTATATCATATCTTCAATATATTATATTTTATTGATGAAACTTGTCTAAATAGATACTGTTTAAATTCTTATTTTATTTTATTTTATTTTCTTCATTTCCAGAATTTCCTCAGTTTTCTTTATTGCTTCTATTTCCAATTTTAGGTCTTGAAAAGTTTTATTTATATCCTTCCTCTGGATGTTTTTGTTTTCCTGTCTTTCTTTAGGGATTATTCATTTCCTCCTTAAGAATCTATATCATATTTATAAAGATGTGTTAAGGTCTTTTATTGCACTTCAGCTATGTTGGGATGTTTAAGATCTACTATGATAAGATAGCTGGGCTCTAGTGAAGAAATATTTCCCGGACTGTTCTTGATTATGTTTTTATGCTGGCATCTCAGGATCTGAGTTTGGAATAATTAAAGGTCTACGCACTGATCTCTGGATTTGTCTTTGGTGGGTGGCTATTTTTCCCCCTTTGATTCTGTTTACATTCTTAAATTTAAGAACGTTTGGTGGATGTTTTACCTATTTTTTTCATCTGTTTTCATCTTCTGTGTTCACAGGGGATGCCTGCTGAGGTTGGAGTCTGAGTATCTAGAATGAGTTGGGAAAAGGAATGGTGGAGATCACTTGGAGATGCCATCAGAGAAGAAACGGTGACCACAGCTGCTTTCTAGGTACAGAGCTTGGGAGAATACTAGATAGATTAGATCTCTGGAAGAGTGGGAGAGGTGTGGATCTCTCTTCAACCTACTTGCTGCTCTGGGAGAAACAGCTCTTGGGTTAGCAGGGGGTACGTGCTATATTTGGGGTCAAAAACAAAGCAACAAGTTGGAGGAAGGGGTTTAGGAGGGGATGGTTTCTGGGATCCACAGATGATGAAGGCAGATGTAAAATGGAGAGGTGTTACACCTAGTGTTCTGTTGTAGGATTGACATTGTTTGAATGTGTCCGGTAGGGGAGGAAAGAAAGAGAAATTCTGCAGGCAACCTACTTGATTGGTTATCCTGCAGGCATGGCCTGGTGTTAGAGGATGGGACTCAGCCATAATTTAGGTGAAAAAGATTAAAAGGGAATGGTCTGTGAGATCCACAATAAATGTGGGAATGAGGCAGGGAAGCCTGCACCTGGTGTTCTGTTGCTTCACATGGGATTAAACTACGGAATAGGCTCTGGGGGAACACAGAGAGAATAGAAGGTCTGTGGCCAGCCTACCTTGAAGTATTTTCTTTTAATTCCTCGTTTCTTGAATGCCTTTATGATGAATGGATTTAGGACTTTGCCATAGTCTTTGTCTGTATCTACTGAAACAATAATGTGATCTCTTTTCTTATTTATGTACTGTATCACATTTATTTGTAATTCTTAGACATGTAGACATATAAGAGTACTGAAGATAATAGAATCTCACCACCTAACTATTTAATACACTTATTAAGGCTAAAAATAAGTTGTGCATTTTTAAGACATTCTGAAAAAATAAATTTTCTGAGTAATTTATAATCCAGCTTATCTCTAATGCTGTGGTGAACAAGAAAATGTTTTCTAACCCACAAATGTCCAAATAGTATTTGTGCATGGGCACAAAAAATTATTTATATCTATGATGTCAGATTCTACAGACAGCTAACAGAAGTAGATATTATATATAATATTTTAAATATAAGTATCTAAAAAGAAGCTTAATTGAATGCGCACTGATGTGAAGCAGTTCACACTAAATTTGGAAAACACTAGAGACAGATCAGTAATGACCATAACTAAAGATGATTGTTCAGGTTAACGTTAAAGAAATAAGAAAGAAGATTCTGCTGTACATAAGCTACACAAAACATGCAAAGTTTTGGAATAATGTAGAAGTTCAATAGCCTCTAGAAGAATGCATTTTTCTTAAGACAAATACTATAGTTGATATTTCCTGTCTTTCAGGGTTCTCCACTGTTCTTATAGACTGATGTTTTTCATGAAAGGGAACACTGCCAAACAGCTGTTTTGTTTTTGTTTTTGTTTTTTTGTTTTTTGTTTTTTTTTAAATTTGAACTTCATGGCTCTAGGGCTCAATATGTTCACTATAAGATCTAAATACTAAACACATTTGCACCTGAAAACTGCACTTCCATACAGACTTATCTCATTTATGTTAAGAGGGCAAAATTTATATAAACTCCAAAAGAGAAATGAATGTAAATTAACTAATAGAGTAAGAAGATATACTTAATAACATTATTTCAATAATAATATGTT
>CM053743.1:61674779-61714532 GCA_028658305.1 Pachyuromys duprasi
CTGTTTCAGTCATGATCTTGATGGCTGACTCTTTGACCCTCCCCCATACAAGCCGGGGAGTGACAGACTGGCTAGATCCCAGGGGAGGACATTGCAGCCAGCCCTGAGGAGACAGGATAAGCTGGGGTTGGATGGAAGGGAAGGAGGTCCTCCCTTGTTGGTGGACTTGGAGGGGGCGGGGAGGAGGGAGATGAGGGAGAGAGTGGGAGGGTAGGAGGGAATGAGGGAGGGGGCTACGCCTGGGATTCAAAGTACCTAACCTGTGATTGAGATAAAAATAAATAAATTAAAAATAAATAAATAAATAAATAAATAAAAAGAAAACTCAAAACTGCTTTTTTCAAGGCTACAGATAAAGAGGTTCCCTGGCAAACAAAAAAGAACTTGCTAATTCGTCCAAGTACAGTATCTTGGGCACATGGTAATTGTGGTATGCTCATTTTCCCCCCTGAGTTAAGAAAAAATATTATTAATAATTAGAACAAATAGGCTAATATCATCTGGAGGTCATTAAAAATAAAGAGATCAAGTGTGCATGACTGCTATAATTTCTTTCTGCATTCAGTTGAAAGGTTGTATATAACCCAGCACAGAGAACCACCTGAATATAGTGTCTTTATCTCATTATTTCTTTCTGAAGATGTAAGTTTATCTAGTGGCTGAGACAGGGAGATCAATGTGGCAGAATATCTGGCTGGACTACACGGTAGTAGCTTATTTAAAGCATAATAAAATGGAACTCTACCACCATACCACAAAAATTCCAACCTAAAGTTGGCCAAAAAAAAAAAAAAAAAAATCTTAGACACAAAGAATGTAGTTTTCCCTAGAGAGGTGACTCAATGTTAAACAATTTGTTGGGAAAAATATAAAGTCATTGATTAATCCCCACTTTTACCTATCTCAACCTATAAAAAACAGTACATTTTAGGAAATTGTGCTGAATTAAAAGGAACGTGACATTTAAAATTTTATTAGGAACTAAAATAGATGCAGTTAGATAGCTATTACTCTTTTTTTTTGACAACCTGGAGTTTCAATCATTTAATATATTGTTTGTGGTAGCTTTTTTATTTTTTATTTTTTTAATTTATTTATTTTTATATCAATCACAGGTTAGGTACTTTGCATCCGAGGCGTAGCCTCCTCCCTCATTCCCTCCCACTCCCTCCCTCATCTCCTCCCCACCCCATCCAAGTCCACCAACAGGGGAGGACCTCCTTCCCTTCCATCCAACCCCAGCTTATCCTGTCTCCTCAGGGCTATTACTCTTTTAAAATAAATTGCGTTTCCCTATCATTGGACTGGAGTAGAAGAGGGAGGGAGGCTAGAATTGGGAGGGTTTGGAGGATGGGGCTGGCATGCAAACTGAATAAACTGTAATTAAAAATAAAATATCAACCAACCAATCAATCAATAATATGTCCCAGCTTCTATGCGACTGATTTTGCTTTATTTTATAATATTTTATTTTGTCATGTTTGTTAGATCTTAGAAGTCTGTTCTTTTCTAATGAAAGACAGAAAGGGAGTGGTTTGCATAGGGAAGAACTAGAATGATTAGAGAGAGGGAAAAATGTAATCAGCATATATTGTACAAAAAGTCTATCTTCAATAAAAGGACTAAAACTGAAAAATAAGATAAAATGTTCTTTTCACATGCAGTTGGGAACCAATTGTTTGTAAATATTTATATATTTCAGAAAAAATATTGTTATGTAGAGTGTATGAGGGTCTTGTGCTAATAGATAACCATTAGCAGAACCAGGAATATTAAATACACAAAGTAATTTCTTCAATGAAAGAGAAGAACACCTTTTTCCCCACACAGATGGCTGGAAGTCAATGTAGCTAACTGCCTGATGACCAGAACTCTATGTAGGGCAAGGCCACACACCAGAATCTCCCAGACCCTTCCTTCCTTTATTTCTATCTTGAGCATTGATTCTCAGTTAATAGAACCCATTCTTAGGAGAGATGGCATACATCTGTTATAGCTTGGTGACCTCTACACTATCCATTTTGCCAATGCCACATTATGCTTCCCCCTAGCCTTAAGATATGGAAGCAATTTTTAGGAAAGTGGTCGTACATACTTTGTAAGAGTTGTGATGTAGTCATGCCTTAAGCTTGATTTTGCATGAGAATTTGGATAATTGTTACCAATTATATTGTATGAAATATGCCTTGAACACCCAGATAGCGTCAGAATTGAGAAGTCTGAGTCAGTATTGACTATTGAATCATATTGAGCTGGAATTCCTTTTTGCCTCCTGCAGGTCATTATTCTGCTGACACTCAGATTTTCAGAGAGTCCTTACTCTAATTCCATTTATGATATTTGTAATAAAGAAGCACTGTTTTTTAAAGAGTGTATTTCCAAGAGTTGCTGTAGTGTAAACATGGCATAATAAATTTCAATGTTTTCAGCTAACAGTTTCTAATTTTGCCACATTAATATGATCTAAAAATTGGTCTTTATTACATTAAGCAATTAAAAGACACTTAGAGAGTACTATACAAGAAACAAGATTACAAGAAACAAGATTTACTTATGTATTTTATTTTAAAGAAAATATTAATAGCAAAATAAAAATAGGTTCGATAATTAGCCATAGATACTAAATGAGTGATTAAGTAAATTGCAAAGGTAATAGGCATGTTTTATTTTGGAAGTTGGCAAGTTTTAATAATTCTTCCGCTATGTGGATAGATCTTACAGCTATGATTAAAAGTTACTAGAGCATGCAGTCATCTTTAAAGATCTTAAATAAAAGTTTGAAACATTTGCCACAGATATTAACCCTGAGCTTCCTGCTCTTCCCCCAAAATATTCTCACCCTGATGTAGAGGTTTGCATACACAGAATAGTCTACGCAAATATTGTAGAAAATGCTTTGATATTGTACTGCAAAAAATATTTCACATCAAAATATTTGCAATAGATAGCTGAGATTTCTTTCTGAGGTAGGGGTATGGAGGGTCACTAAAGGGTATAATAGAAAGGTATTCATTAACTGATTAAGTTAGTGGAATAAAAGGGGGTATGTGTTTATTTATTTTAGGTGAAAGTAGACAAATAAGTAAGGAGAGGAAACTAATAGTGAGCATGTCTTAGAACATAAGGAATCATATTATTTACTATTTATCTAAAAACACTATATATATATATATATATATATATATATATATATATATATATATATATATATCACTTAAATGAAAATTTGGCATTTGGGCTGACAATACTCCTTTCCAGAGCCAAAGAGCATCTAAGAAAAACTACAACACAAGACACAAGAATTCCTTATTTCAATTATTGTTCCAGGTTTTCTAAGACACTCTCAAATATTACAAACTATTGTTATTGCCTATTGGTTGCTCCACGGAAGTAGAAGATAAGTTTCTGTAGCAATAAATTCATGCACCTTAAATTGCAGGGCCCAAACTGCAGAGCTGTGATTGGCCTGGATTCTTCCTCAATGAAGCATAGCATTTACAGTACCATAAAGTATAATGCAAACTTCCAAGGAGAGAAGCAATAAGCAATATTATCCAGCTATGATTTCTATGAACCTCATCAATGACCAGCATGGTACAATATCACTAAGATTGCAGTAGTGGCATACATCAATTGGAAATAATCAACAGCTCTTTAAATGTAATTAGGTTACTGGAAGCCTGGTCAACTTGTCACAGATATTGACGTCATAGATCTTGGAAGAGAACCTACAGCAAATACCTTAACAGTACTAAACAAGTTTAAGTCTTTTTTAATTTATTTTTTATTAATTACACTTTACTCACTTTGTATCCCAGCAGTAACTCTCTCCCTCATCCCCCTGAATTTTACTGTCCCTCCATCATCTTCTCCCTCCCCCTCTCCAAGTCCACTGATAGGAGAGGTCCTCCTCGCCTTCCATCTGACCCTAGCTTATCAGGTCTCATCAGGACTGGCTGCATTGTCCTTCTCTGTGGCCTGGCAAGGCTGCTCCCCCTTATGGTAAGACAGTCAATGAGCTAGCCAGTGAGTTCATGTCAGAGATGGTCCCTGTACCCCCTTATAGGGAACCCATTTGGGTACTGAGCAGGAAAGAAGGGGGAGATAGTAAGACCTGGAGAGGACAGGAGCTCCACAAGGAGGGCAACAGAACCAAAATTATTTGGGCACAGAGGTCTTTTCTGAGAATGTTACTCCAACAATGGACTATTCAGGGATATAACCTAGAACCCTGTTCAGATGTAGCCCAGTTTAATTCTTAAGTATACTCTAAACACTTGTCTTTATATCAACAGATAAAGAATATTACTGAATTCCATAAAAATTTTCTTATAGAAATCTCTGCATCTACACCCATTAAGTCTTACCAGTAATGTTTCCTGAACTTAAATAAACAAGGACAAAAACAACAGACATGCCAAAGTTGTTGGGAAAATACCCAAAGACCACGAGTAAACACAAATGAACATAGGCTACTAAAAGAAGCTGAGAACTGCAAAAGTAGTGTTTTTCAGGTTATAAAAAAAATGGTTATCCAATATTAAATGGTCTGCCCCAAATCATAAAATGAAGGGACATAATATAGACAGAACATTGTTTTTAGGAATATATTTGCATATGAATATATGATATGCAACAACATTTCATGACAAAAGAACCCAAGGGTTTGAAAAAGAAAGAAATACAGATACATGGAAAGGTTTGGAAGGAGAAAAGGAAAAAGGAAAATAATATAAATGTAATCTCAAAAATTAAAAAAAATGTGAGAACTAATGAATTATCCCTTAATAAAATTTAATAAACTACATTAGACTTCTAAAATGTGATTTTTATATGTTCCCAAGAATTTTCAGCTTCTAACACATCATAGATTTTTGCTTTAGGGACAAATGAAAAGGCCCCACGTCTCTCAAAGTAGTTTATGCCTTAGGTCAAAATATCACTCTTTTTGAAAAAGAATATTTTGACTTTGATTACTTTTAGAAAATTATCATATATCTCTAGGTTTCAAAAATACTGAAAGAATTTTGCCTTTAGTTCAATCTGACAACCTCTAAGTTTTAAAAGTCAGAGTATTTTCAAAAATATATTCAATTCCAGGGATTTAGTCATTTTCATTCCCCTCTAGTAACATACAAACCCAAAGGCATTTTTACATACTTTGCCTGTTCTTCTATGTTAATGATAATTTGTCCTTACTATTACTTATAGAGTAATAAATTTTAAGGAAGTATGTTATTTGTCTTCGATGTTAAGCTTATGTAGGCTTAATATCATTTCTCAAAACAAATTTTCTGATTTAGGTTAAAGATACTTTCTAGTTGTGTGATTAACTATTAGTTAAATTTATTTCTGATCAACTTTAACCTTCTTATATTTATTTCATTTGTTCTCTATCACATATGTTTAACTTTATTTATATAGTTATATAAATATTTATTCTCCATTGTATTCTTAAAATACTTTTTTTTATTTTTAAGTAAAAGCAACAATTTGAACTGTTATTTGCCTAGTGGAATATGCTTCACTAGTATTCTTTATGTTCTCTAGTATTCTTTTTGTTACGTGAAACAATTTCCACAGACTTTTACCAACATTTGCATTTCTGTGTATAGAAAATTTGGAGTTTCTTCTTCAAAACAAAACAAAGAACTATTTTAATACATATATTTAATAAGCTTAATATATATATTAATTAATAATTAAATAAAACATTAATTTAATAAATATAAATGTAAATTTATAAAGTATCTGAAATTTAAACCCATATTCAGAATACATAAAATTATAAAATTATACCTAATGTAGAAGGGAAAATATATATGTATTTACTTTTTCATACTGAAAATATTTTTAGTTACTGTGAGACTTTACATGGAACATATCTGAAAGTATTTGAGAGCATTTTAATTTAAATGCTTTGAAAGACAGATCTCCCTTTGGGACTAGATAAACGTGGAAAGTATCATGAAGATGCATACTCAGATATATACAAATACAGAGAAACACACATATACATGTATGTACACAGTTGTGTACGCATATATCATAGAGGAAAAGTACAAAAGCATATAATAAATTAATGATTTTCCATGTTTATTCAAAGGTTACTGTAAAGTAATCGTGATAGTAAGCTAGTTATTTTATATTGTTGCAGTTAAATTTTAGCCAAAATACATTTTAATGCATTAACTAATACTACTCATTGTTACTCTTCACCTATAAAAATATGCTGCGTAATATTCTTGGTAAAAACATGCATTTTAAAAATTATTTGGATCAATAAATTATGTTATTAGCCTGTAATAATGTATAGCAGTTTATCTATATTTGTATGAGTCTGAAAAATAGATATCATAGAAATATTAGGCAGCACTAAATAATGTTCTCAAACTCTACAGAAAGCTTGAGTAAAACAATTTGAGTTAACATTAGATTACATGTGCTTGCTGTGTTTCCTGGAATAACAGAAAAATAAATATTTAATGAATAAAAGTAAATATTCTAACAATAAGCAATTTAGAATTTTTAAAGATAAGAAAAAAGGCACACAATGTGTAAGCATGTATAAACTTCTCAGTAGTCTTGAAAAAGACATGAATTTGTAAGGGTTTAAAGAAAGGACACTGAAGGGAGAAATGATGTAAATATATTATAATCTCAATATTAGAGAAAACACAGTTGTCAAGAGGCTCACTATTTGCCATTCACTTTACTGCTTGATGTTGCTCATTTCAGACAGCCAACAACAAGGGAAGAAGAATAGGGGAGAAAGAAGAAGGAACCAGGAGGAGCTGAGAGAAGAGGCTAAAACCTGGATATGAAGTGAATTAATTTTAATAATATTAATAATAAATATCAATAATAATGATAAAAAAGAATAGTCTGATTCCCTTATTCTGAATTCCTAGAGCAATCTGCAAGTCACCTCCCATAAAGTCTTTACCAGACCTGTAACCTGATTGTTCAGTCTTCTCTGTGACTCTGGTTCATCTCTAAGCTCTGTAAGAGATTATGTCGAATATCTCTTGAAATACCTAAGAACGTGTCATACTACAATATAATTTCAGGAAATCAGCAATGAGCATTTCTATAAATGTGCCAAGGGGTTGAATATAAGTAATTATGTTGAATAAATTAATAATAAAATAAACATCAAATATGGGAAATCAAAACCATTATTATTTAGCGTGTCTTCAAATACTACAATTAACCACAAATTTAGTATTCAAATCATATAGTTTAGAATAACATCAAATAAGGGTTTATTGAGTTACATTTCTTAGTCTTTATTAACTCATCTTCTCTTGTCCTATTATGACCATATTTTGTAAATTTTTCTTTATTATTATTATTTACTGCAATGTATTCATTTTATATACTGGCTGTAGCTCCCTCCCTCATCTCTTCCCTGTCTCACCCTCCCTTCCTCTCCTCCCATCTTATGTCTCTCCCCTAGTGCACTTATGGGGGAGGTCCTCCCATACTATCTGACCCTAGCCTATCAGCTCTCATCAGGACTGCCTGGATCCTTTTCCTGTGAAGCCTAGTAAGGCCACCTTGTCAGGGGGAGGTGATCAAAATCATATCATTATTTTGATTTTTGTGTTTATGTACAGTAACAATCGGTGATAATTATTAATCATAAATAATTCAACATTAATATGCTTACTTTTAAATTTTAATTTTTTATATTAATTACAGTTTATTCACTTTGTATCCCAGCTGTAGACCCCTCCCTCATTCCTTCCCAATACCCCTTCTCCCTCTCATCTCATCCCATTACCCTCTCTAAGTCCACTGATGGGGGAGTCTTCCTCCCCTTCCATCTAACCCTAGCTTTTCAGGACTCATCAGGACTGGCTGCAATGGCCTCCTCTTTGGCCTGGAAAGGCTGCTCCCATCTGAGGGGTGGGGCATGGTCAAAGAGCCAGCCACTCATTTCATGACAGAGACAGTCTCTGTTCCACTTACTAAGGAACCAACTTGGAGACTGTACTGCCATGGGCTACATTTGAGCAGGGTTTCTAGGTTTTATCTATACATGTTCCTTGTTTGGAGTATCAGGCTCAGAAAAGACTCGTGTGCCCAGATATTTTGGTTCTGTTGCTCTCCTTGTGGAGATCCTGTCCCCTCCAGGTCCCAATATCTCCCCCTTCTTTCATAAGATTACCTGCACTCTGCCCAAAGTTTGGTTATGAGTCTCAGGATCTGCTTTGATACACTTCTAGGTAGAGTCTTTCAGAGGCTCTCTGTGGTAGGCTCCTGTCCTATTTCCTGGTTTCTCCTTCTTCCAAAGCAACAAATCAAATAATCCAATTAAAATACAGGTTACAGAGGTAAACAGAGAATTCTCTGTAGAGAAATATAGAATGTCAGAGACACACTTAAAGAAATGCTCAACGTGCTTAATCATCAGGGAGATGCAAATCAAAATGACCCTGAGATTTCACCTGACACACATCAGAATGGCTAAAATAAAAAAACTCAAGTGACAACACATGCTGGAGAGGTTGTGGAGAAAGGGGAACCCTCCTCCATTGCTGGTGGGAAAGCAAACTTGTATAACCACTTTGGAAATCAATCTGAAACTTTCTCAGACAATTAGGAATAGTGATTCCTCAAGATCTAGCTATACCACTTCTAGGCATATATCCAAAATATGCTCAAGTACAAAACAAGAACATTTGTTCAATCATGTTCATAACAGCTTTATTTGTAATAGCCAGAACCTGGAAACAACCCAGATGTACTTTAGTTGAGGAATGGATACAGAAATTGTGGTACATTTATACAATGAAATACTACTCAGCAATTAAAAACAAGGAAATTATGAAATTTGAAAGTAAATGATGGGATCTAGAAAAGATCTCCCTGAGTGAGCTATCCCAGAAGCAGAAAGACACGTGGTATATACTCACTCATAAGTGGATACTAGACATAAAATAAAGAATAAACATAATAAAATCTGTACACCTAAAGAAGCTAAGTAAGAAGGAGATCCCTGGGCAAGATGAGCAATCCTTACTCAGAAAGATAAATGGAACGGACATTAATATCCTTATTAATCACATGAGTTGCATGCAATAACCAAACAATAGTTATATTTTATAATACATGTTCAGCATCATCCATTTTTGTTCAAAATAATTTAAAATATTTTCTATTCATAAAAGTTTAATTATTGTGAGGTTAGAATTAGAAATAAAAAAGAAGTTTAAGATTTAGGTTATATGCATGGATATGTATTTGTGTTTGAGTGCTCATACCTATGAGCCATACACAGGTAGGTGGTTAGACACATGTTAACATCTGCATATGGTGAACAGAGTTAAACACTTGGTGTTATCTTCAATAAAACTCCTCCTTTTTATTGATGCAGAACCTCCTTTGGTGCCAGAGCATGTACATCTGTACAATTTAGCTAGTCAGATTGTTTTTGGATTTTCAAATGAAAAACTTCTTTGTTGGGATTCCAATTGGGATGTCACATGTGAATGTTGGATATCAGTATCTTGCCACTATGCTTACAAAAAAAGAGCTTTAAACACAAAACCATCTATCCAGTTTAGCACCTAGATGACTTCTTTACACAGACACACAAAAACATAATAGTTTTGATGAAATCATTAAATGTAAGATATTCAGTTTTGAAAAAAACAGAAAATTTTATGAAGCCAGATGAGCTTATTATATTTCTCAAATATGTTTTTAAACTTTGAATGCATACCTAATTCCATTTATATATAAAATGAAATCTGTATTTTTCCACTGACATAAAAAAGGCAAAAAATGTGAATGTGATAATACTTCATCTATCTACTGGATTCACATTAGTCCTAACATTATCCTATATTTATCCTATATATTTTAGTACTCTTCTTTCTTTCATGACTTCTGTTTAAATGTTAAGACACTAAAGACTAAGGCAGTTATCATTCCAGATTCTGGCTATTATGAATAAAGCAGCTAAAAAACATGGTTGAGCAAATGTCCTTGTTGTATACTTGAACATTTTGGATATATGCCTAGGAGTGGTATAGCTGGGTCTTGAGAAAACACTATTCCTATTTGTCTAAGAAAGCACCAGATTGATTTCCAACATGGTTCTACAAGTTTATATTCCCACCAGCAAAGGAGGAGGGGTTCCCTTTCTCCACAACCTCTCCAGCATGTGTTGTCACTTGAGTTTTTTTATAATTTTTATTTTTTATATTAGTCACAGGTTATTTACTTTGTATACCAGCCACAGCCCCCTCTCTCATTTCTTCCCAATCACACCCTCTCCATCATCTCCTCCCTAACCCTTACCAAATCCACTGATAAAAGATGCTCTCCTTTCCTTACATCTGACCCTAGCTTATCAGGTATCTTCAGGACTGGCTGCAATGTGGCCTAGCAAGGCTGCTCACTGCTTCCTCAAGATCCAGCTATACCACTCCTAAGAATATATCCAAAAGATGCTCAAGCACACAACAAGGACATTTACTCAACCGTGTTTGTAGCAGCTTTATTCATAATAGCCAGAACCTGGAAACAACCCATATGTCTATCAACAAAGGAATGGATACAGAAATTGTGGTACTTTTACAGAATGGAATACTACTCAGCAATTAAAAACAAAGAAATCATGAAATTTGCAGGCAAATGGTGGGATCTAGAAAAGATCATCCTGAGTGAGGTGTCTCAGGAGCAGAAAGACACACATGGTATATACTCACTTATAAATGAGTGAGTATACACCTAGAAGATAGGATAAATACATTGAAATCTTTACAACTAAAGAAATTAAACAAGAAAGAGTACCCAGGATAAGATGACAAATCCTCATTAAAAACAAATGGGATGGACATTGGAAGTAGGAGAAATAAAGTAACAGAACAGGAGCCTATTGCAGAGGGCCTCTGAAAGATTCAAATTAGCAGTGTATCAAAGCAGATATTAAGACTCATAATCAAAACTTTGGCAGAGTGCAGGGAATCATATGAAAGAAGGTGGAGTTAGTATGACCTGGAGAGGACAGGATTTCCACAAGGACCAAATATATCAGGGCACAGGGGTCTTCTATGAAACTGTTTCTCCAACTAAGGACCATGTATGGATATAACCTAGAACCCCTGTTTGCATGTAGACCATGGTAGCTCAGTATCCAAATGGGTACCCTAGTAAGGTGAACAAGGACTATTTCTGTCACTTGAGTTTTTTATCTTAGCCATTCTGATGGGTGTAAGGTGGAATCTCAGGGTTTATTTGATTTGCGTTTCCCAGATGTTTAAGGGCAGTGTGTATTTCTTTTCTTTATATTTTCTTTCATTCTTTCTTTTTCCTTTCTTTCTTTTTCTTTTGTAGTCCGACTCTTTGTTTCTTTCTTTGGCATGTTTTTACTGTACATGGCTTTTATATATCTCAATTATTCATAATGGATTCTTTTAGAATAGCTTTAAAACCCCTTGAAAATTTAACAATGAGCTCTCAAGTGAAACAGTATTCTCTGGCTGGAGCCCACCTGGCTTTAGATATTCAGGGAGAATTTACTTTCCGCCCTCTTGTTAACCACTTGCCTATTGTCCTTACATAAAACATTCATCCCAAAACACCCGGTGAGATGGTGTGCTGAGGAGTTCTGCAGACTCAGTTGGTAGCTCTGCTTCTCCAGTCAGTTTAAAAGCTTGTGCAAACAGCTCCCTGGAAATCATTTTATAATCCATACATCAACTTGAATGGATGTTTTAAACCTGTTATAATTAATTAATGAAAATATGTAATAATTATTTAAAAGTAATAACTAATTAATTAATTATTACAAGTTATTCACTTTGTATCCGTGTTGTTACTCCCCTGTCCCCTTCAGTTCCATCTTTCTTCCTTCTTCTCCCCCTATGCCCCTTCTCTAGTCCACTGATAGGAGAGTACCTATTCCCCTTCTATCTGACCCTAGCCTAACAGGTATTATCATGACTGGCTGCATCATCTTCCTCTGTAGCCAGGCAAGGTTGTAAGCCCCTAGGGAGAGGTGATCAAAGAGCCAGCTACTGAGTTCATGTCAGGACAATCTCTGATCCCCTTGGAAACTGAGAAGACTATAGGTTTCATCTGCAAAGCAGGTCTTGCCCTCTTCATGAATGGCCGTTGGTTGGAATATCTATGCAGGCCTCTCTCCCGCTCTTCCATAAGATTCCCGGCAATCTTCCTAATGTTTGGCTATGAGCCGCATCTGCTTCAATATCCTTTATTGGTAGAGTCTTTCAGAGGTCCTCAGTGGAAGGCTCCTGTCCTGTTCCCTGTCTTCTACTTCTGATGTTTATCCTGTTTGCCATTCTGAATGAGGATTAAGCACTTTGCTTAGTGTTTCCTTGTTGTTTAGCTTCTTTAGGATTATAGATTTTAGTATGTTTACTCTTTATTATATGGCTAATATCCACTGATAAGTGAATATATACCATGCGTGTCTATCTGCTTCTGGGTTACCTCATTAAGAATGATCTTTCTAGTTCTATTGGTTTGCCTGAAAATTTCGTTATTTCCTTGTTTTTAATTGTTGAATAGTATTTCAATGTCTAAATGTACCACAATTTCCATATCCCTCAGATGAGGGATATTTAGGTTGTTTCCAGAATCTTATTATATGAATAAAGCTGCTATGAACACGGTTAAGCAAATATCCTTGTTGTATATTTGAACATATTTTGAATGTATGCTAGGAGTGGTGTAGCTTCATCTTAGGTAGTACTGTTCCTAATTTTCTGAGAAAGTGCCAGATTGATTTCCAATGTGGTTGTATAAGTTTACATTCCCACCAGCAATAGAGGAGGGGTCCCCTTCTCCACATCTTATCCAGCATGTGCTGTCACTTGAGTTTTTGGTCTTAGCCATTCTGATGGATGTAAGGTGGCATCTCCTGTTCTTTTTGATTTACATTTCACTGATGGCTAAAGATGTTGAACATTTATTTAACTGTCTCTCTGCCAGTCTACATTCCTCTGTTGAGAAATCTCTGTTTAGCTTCATACCCATTTTTTTAATTAGTTTACATTTTTTTTTGCTGTTTAACTTTTTAAAAAGATTTATTTACTTTATTTTCATTAGTGTTTTGCTTCCAAGTATGTCTGTGAAGGTGCTAAATCCCCTGGAAATGGAACTACAGGCAGTTGTGAGCTGCCATGTGATTGCATCGAATTGAACTCAGGGCTTTTGGAAGAATAGCCAGTGTTCTTAACCACTGAGCCATCTTTCCAGGCCTGATGTTTAACTTATTCAGTTTTTTATGTATTCTGGAGTTTAGTCCTCTATCAGATGTGGGGTTGGTGAAGATCTATTCCCAGTCTGTAGGCTGTGGTTTTGTTCTGTCGACGGTGTTCTTTGCTTTACAGAAGCTTTTCAGTTTCATGTAGTCCCATTTATTGACTGTTGATCTTAGAGCCTGTGCTGTTGGTGTTTTGTTCAGGAAGTTGTGTCAGAGTGGCTCAGAATTCTAACAAAAAAAAGAGTTGAGAAAAATCTTGGTATTTCATTTCAGCAATTTGATTATTTAAGTGAGTTTCTTTTCAACTTATTTTTATTATATTACTTTAAATTAAGTATGTACAATGAATTTTAGTCCTTCTCACTCTTATTACCAGGTCTCATCTTTATTTCCTAGTGAAAGAAAATCTTCACTACAAGTCTACTTCCTACTTTTATGTTTTTTGTTGTGACTGTGACCCAATTGCCTTTAAATATTATTGCGTTTTGTTATTTTATAGTTTTTAGTTATTTTCAGGCTCTTAGTTGAAATTAGTAATTATTCTGCATATTATTCATAAGAAAGCATTACTTAAGGGATAATTAGAAGAAATGTGTACATTTACTTTTTTAGAATGTGTCAAGTTCTTTTTAAATATATGCATGTTTCAACTTTAATTTATTATTTAATACATTATTAAAGCTAAATTTATTGTATGTATCTAAATATATAATATTTTCTACTCCAAGGTATCTTAATGATCTTTAAGCATAAAAGAATAGCTGTTTTTAATAGCAGTGAATGCTAAGAGTAGGTATTAAATAAATTCATTTTTCACAATTTCATATGTCTATTAGAAAAAGTGACATATTATCCTCATTTTGTATCCCTGTTGTTTTCTTTACACTTACTAAAATACTATTGTACTAAAGTGATAATAACTGGTTGAAAATGATTGGATTTTATTCACAACTTGATTCTCTTTTCTCATGTGATACTTACATTTGTAAAAATAATGCAAGTAAATATGTAATGTTGTATATACCATATATAAGAAAATTATAGTCAATGAATGAATTTCTATTCTAGTATACTCTGGCCAGTACTTATTCATGATAGCCTTCATTTTGGAAAGAGGAACATTTTATCCAATTTGCTTAACACAATTGAGGAGCACATTGTCACACTTTAAAGTGAATTGATATCTGCTTAAGAGTTAACAATGGAGGAAATGGGGAAGGGAGCTACAACTGGGATAAAAAGTGAATAAATCATAAAGAAGAAGAAGAGGAAGAAGAAGAAGAAGAAGAAGAAGAAGAAGAAGCAGAAGAAGAAGAAACAATTATAATCATACTGGTAATCCAAAAGAGAAACACTTTGTAATATGACAATTTTTTTGTACTAATAGATTAAATCATTGCAAATATATGGCAATACTGAATGCAAACTGTTGTTCATCAAAAGTGAAAACTATAAGCAAGTCTTCCTAATTGCGTTTAGTTTATAATAGGATATTACTATTACTCATACCAAGTATTTTATGTATAGGACATGCATAATTAATGGACTCATAAATTTATATATTATATTACAATATATATTATACATATCATATTAATAATACACAATAATCTGTATAATAGTCATTATAAGTGCCATACTAAAAAATAAGTGCCATATTGTATATGTATATCACATATACATGATGTATATATTTATATAATTTGTTTTTTATGTTAAAGCGTATGAATTATAGTTTACTAAATTTTATTGTTTTTGGTAGACTCTAGATGAAAGTGCAAAGGATTTAGTAAATAATTTAGAAGAATGAATTTAACAGGTGCTCAACAAAGACAAATGCATTACATGAATATATTCAGTATTGTGCATCTTCTATACTCTATGCACTGTATATCTGTTTATGTTGTACTATATAGCAATTGACTTTGTATACATATATGCATAATATGTGTGTACATGTTTGTGTGTAAGTGTTTTAGTAATACAACAATGTCCAAGAATACTCATGTATCAGAAACACTCTTACTACAGAAAATGTACAAATAGAAGCAATTATTATGGAGTATTTACAAACAGAATTGTTAGTTTAGAAAGAAAACTTGGATTTATTAAACCATGAGATTTGATAATAAACATTGATAGGGCATTACTAAGAAATAACAAAATTATGGACAAAATACTCACAGGGGGAAAAATAAATAATAAAAAAAAACAGTCCACATGTGTGGGGTTCTGCTGGATAAGGTTGAAGTTTGTCATTCCTGGGTTGCCAATTTATTTGTGCTTAGTCTATAATGATAGACTCCCTTTTCTCAGTGGAATATAAGTCCCCCCCTTCCCGACCTGGGTGATTCCAGATCTTTTAAGGAAGTCACATCAGGGCAGATTACAGGCCAAACCCTTCACTGATAAGAAAACTGCTCTAGCAAGCATCTAGGAAATCACAGAAATGCCCAACCATCCTAAGGATCTTAGTCCAGCAGTGATCTTCAATTGTACTTGGAGATCCTACATCCTCACCCATAGAATAATTAGGTACTGTATTTTCCTTCCTGTGATAGGACCATTTAAGTATTCTTCCCTCCCTGACACCATTGAATCAAACACATTCACCCTTGAAATCCCTCCCTCTGCTCAGGGTTTATACTGCCCTTGATTACACACACACACACACACACAGACACACACACAGACACACACACAATGGTTTGTACTTTCTCACTTCAAGACTATCTGAGATTTTTCATTTACCCAACACCAGGCTGCTTCTCACCGGGCTTGGGCCTCCCCAGGCTTTTGTCTTGGCTACAAGATTACCAGGCATGGGCCTTGGCCCACACCCCTGCAGTGCTTTGCACAGCAGCTTGATTAAGAGCTGTAACATGCTGGTATGCAATAGGCTTTGGAATGTCCAAGCTTCCACTGCCACCTGAAATCACGCTAAAAAGCTAAAAAGCTAATATGCAACACCCTGTAGAAAATATTTCCCACACCCAGGCTTAGAGCACTCAGGCCTCACCTTAAAGTGCTTAGCTGCCCCTGAGAGAAACCGACCCCTGTTCCCTATCCAGAAGGCAAGTTCCGGATCCCCACCCAGCAGGAATACAGCCCCCCCCCCGTTGAACAGAGAATGACTTACATGCATAAAATAGCATTATGATAGTATCTGTAAACCATAAATGACTCAGATGTCTTTTGTACTGAATGCACAGATAAAGTGCTTTCTCTTGGTAGATACACCTTGGACTACTAATGTTGCACAGATCAAGAGCAAATAGCTGATATTTTTTCAGCTGATGAAAATCTCAGATCTTAAGATAGACACTGAAGTGGCAGAAGAGAGGGAACAGGATGGGAACCTACCACAGATGTCCTCTAAAAGACTCCCACAGCCAGGATCCAAGCAGATGCAGAGAATCACAGCAAAACTTTGGATAGAGCACAGGGAATCTTATGGAAGAAGAGAGATATGGAGAGGACAGGAGCTCCACAAGGAGACCAACAAATAAAAAAAAAGGCTGAGTCCATGGGGGACTGCAGAGACTGATGCATCAGCCAAAGACAATGCATAGGAAGGACTAAGACACCCTGCTCAGATGTAGCACATAGACAAATCAGGTTCCACGTGGGGTCCCTAGTAAGGGGAGAAGAGACAATCTCTGATATGAACTTGGTTGCCTGTTACCACACCAGCCTGGTGTGGTGACCTTGCCATCCCACAGAGAAAGAGGATCCAGACAGTCCTAATGGAACCTGATTGGCTAGGGTTATACAGTAGGGGAGGATGGCTTCCCCTATCAGTGGACTAGGGATAGAAAGGAAGACAGAGGAAAGTTGAAAGTAGTAGGAGATGGAGGGAATTGGCTACAACTGGGATACAATGTGAATGTATTGTAAATAATAACAATAATCAAAAAAACCTTGTGAATCTCATGTAATATAGACAGATGTGTTGATAACTCAATGCTAAGTTGAACAGTCAGACATTTGCCTTGTCCCATTATTGATCATGAACAATTTATGTGTTTTAACAACAATTGTGCTAAACATTCAAACTATATTTTAGAAACAAAATACAGCCATTAGATACTAACATTTATCTATTATTGAATGTTAAAGAAACATGCTAAGGGCTAGAGAGATGATTAAGGGGTTAAGAACACTTGGTAGTCTTGTGTAGTTCTAGATTTGTTTCTAGCATGCACACCAGGCAGCTTACAATCACCTGTCACTTCAGTTTCAGGGCATCAAGAACACATGCATGTTTCATGCATACATGTGGGAAAATAAGATAAAAATTAAATTTAAAACTTGTTAAGTTTACTACGCACCGAAAGAACTACAAAATTAGTAAAATTATTAAATGTGAGAAAGTTTCAAAATCTCACATATTTGAAGATAAATAATCAAGATATATGTGTATATAACAGTGTAGGTTAATGGAAGCCCCTATGTTATTGTCTGTATTTATATCTGAGATGTAAAAATCCTGGGATGGCATATGTGGAGAATAATAATAAGCTGAATTTACCTTTGCTTCACCAAATACATAAGAAAAAAAGTTGCTCTATAATTGGTATTAAATCAGTTTCTACTATTAAACATTTTTAATGGTTTTACCCAGTAGATTAGAGAAAAAATAAAAATATTAGTGGTTTAAAGTATTGAAAAATAATTACTTGTTATAAATCATAAAGCATTTTCAAGAAAATATATTAGTACAATTTGACTCAACCATTTATGTTTGAACATAAATTGACTGCAGCAAATACATTCTTTACCATTAATAACATAAACTATTATTTTAGAAAATATTTAAAACAAAATTTAAATATTAAAACTGAAATTTCAAAAATAAAATATCAGGTCTTTTATAGAAAACTCTGCTATTATTGTACATATTATTAAAGATTTAAATTAATGGAATCTTAATGTATTGTAAATTTAATAAGAATGGTTGCTCAAGTATTTCCTGGCATTCAGTGTAATCAATATTCAGTATATATTTGGGTAGAATGTAACTACCTAATTATAAAAATTTACAGAATTGTATTGCATCAATAAGAGTCAAAATATTGTTTTGCGAAATAATTGTGAAACTGAATATGGATACATAATGAAATTACTTCTAATATAGGTTAGTCACAGGTTTATATACATAGCTGACACTGACTATAATATAATTAAACCACAAATAAAATATTTTTAAATATGGAAATTCACTTAAAATTATTTTCAATAAATTGTGATAATAATCTGGAATATTCAGGTACCAAAGTAATATCTATAAGATGTTGGTATGCCATAGGCTTTTGACTGTCCGAGCTTCTACTGCCACCAAAGTAGTATCTGAATATTCCAGATTTTTATCACTATAATATGTGGCTGACAACCATGACACCTATTTTAAATATTCAAATAAATTGGTTGAAAAATTTACTTGTTAAGGAAGTCTTCTTCACTTTCTCATGCAAAGAACAACAATAACAAAAGATCAACAGTTTGGGGTTCTGAGGAAAAAGGGCTGCAATGATTTGCTGCCTACCAGAGATACTCAGTTCTGGGCCAGCATGTGCTGCAGACAGAAGAATGTCACTAATTAACCAATAATACAAAACAGAAAATAACAAAAATTGGGGTAATAAAACAATATTTTTACAATTTTTTGACATTGTAAACTATATTTCAGTATGTGTCTTTGCTATTTCCCATTTATAGCAGAGTAACTGAATTTACACTTTTCCTTTCAGGTACTGGAGTTATGACTTAACTTGTTTATCAGTAGAATTAGGCAGAAGTTTGCAGGGTACCACTTGTGATTTTAGCACTTATAGGACCTTGAGTGTTTTACTTCCCACCTGTCATCTCACCTGCATTCAGCAGCAAGCTTTCCCAAATTAGGATGAGGAGAGGCACTTGGAGAGCCATCCCACCTGGGCTGAAGCCAGCAGATGAGGCGTACTGCTCAACAACAGATGTGGATTGAAAAGCAGTCGTTGTGCCAACACCACACACCTTGAAGAAGAGTGTAAAAAATGAAATGGTATTTGAAGTCAGTGAAAATTGGAATTTTTGACATTGGGTATTCTTTTGGCAATAGGAGATATGAATATTGAGAATAAAATAAGGTTTTCTTTTACATTAACAGGTAGTACTGAACATAAAGAAAATATTCTCATTGATCTTTGCATGAATTAGGCAATCTACTAAAGTGTTTAGGAATGTATTTGATCCTCTTTTAAAAAATCTGAATCAATTTAGCTATTAAGTGTAGAAAAATAAATACTATGTAGAATAAATATTGAAAAGAGATCATCACATAGAGATAGCTCATAAACATCAAAGTAGGCAACATGATTAGAGTAGAAAAGGCATAAAGTTACAAAGAATAGATATCAGCATACTAGTGCTGTGTCAATTCCAAAGAGGAAGGTGGATAAAAGAAAAAATATATAAGACAATCAAAAGATGAGGATAAAATAAAATTAATATCAATGTGATAAGGAGAAGTCCAAGTGCTAACTAAAACTAATGTTTAATAATATTTATCTGAATTCTCTTATAAATAAAGAAATAAGGCAAAACTGACAGAATTGTCTCCTATACTCTGTTTCCTTGTCTTAGCAGCCAGGCGAAACCTAGACTTGTTCATCAGTTGAATAGTCATTAGTACACATGAGAGAAACCTGATCATCTAAAGTAATATATGGACAATTTATTAATAAATTTATGAAAAAAAATGAAAAAATGAAGCTTCTCTCTCAGTTTTGTCAGCCACTTTACTAAGCATTTTTAGTCACATTTCTTTGTATGGCATTCAAAAAGCAAAATGCAGTAATATTACCTGCCTACTTTTTATGTTTTTTATAACTATGTACAGTTTATAGATTCACAGCAAAAATAATTTTCTGTCATTTCTTTTATCAAATATATGGTGAATAGATACCAACTTCATGAAACTTTAAATAGTGGTGAACTATTTTATTAATATTAATATTCATATCAGCTTAGACAGGTGCTACCATCTGTTTTTAAAGCCCTAAGGAACATTTACACTAGAATTTACACTAGAAACAAAAAATACCATTTGTTCCTAATTAAAGGAAAGGAAACATTGATTTAAGTAAAATTATTTGCAATTCTTTGCCAAAAATCTCCTAATTAAATCACTGTCAATCAAAATTCGTAATAAAGATTTTACAGTTTGGAAAATGGACTACAACGGATGCTCACTTATTTTCAGTGTTTAACCTTTGTATTAAAATATGAGTAAAACACAAACTAAGTTGAAACAAATACTTCTGTGTGTCAATCTTTCTTTAATAAATAAGCTGTAATTTAGCATTCTAAATTACATAAATCATTAAAACATTGGCATCCCTATTTAGGATTACTTAAAGGCTAATCAATCCTAAACTGGAAAAATGTTAAAAACTATATTTATATTTTTCTTTGTTACAAATTTT
Source organism: Pachyuromys duprasi (assembly GCA_028658305.1). Lineage (NCBI taxonomy): Eukaryota > Metazoa > Chordata > Mammalia > Rodentia > Muridae > Pachyuromys > Pachyuromys duprasi. The sequence continues at coordinate 61,695,489 of CM053743.1, forward strand.
AAATCCCAAACTAGTCCTTCAAATAAAAGCCCATTGATTTATTTATCTATACTGGCAAATCTTCATCCTTCACTTTATAGTTATCACATCTTATGACTATAGAAAATTGTTTCTAGAATGGTCTTCTCTATTATATAAGCACTTACTAGATCAAGAATTGAGTCATTTTCCTCAAATATCCATTCTGCAAACATTCTTTCAAATGCTATTAAAATCTTTATTTTTCTCTCTTCATTTACTGAATAATAATTCTGGAAGTAAATATTGCATTAATTACTCTTCTTAATAATTTTAAATGCCTGTTATTCCAGTGATGGTCAGATTTTCCTACAAGTTTAACACACTTTTTAAAATAAATTTTATTGAATTAAAAATAGTTCTTCTGCATGAACTTATTGGCCTGCTCTTTGATCACCTCACCCTGATGGGGGAACAGCCTTACCAGACCACAGAGGAAGACAATGCAACCACTCCTGATGAGAGCTGATAGACTAGGATCGGAAGGAAGGAAAGGAAGACCTCCCCTATCAGTGGACTAAGGGAGGGGCATGTGTGGAAAAGAAGAAGGGAAGGTGGGATTGGGAGGGGAGGAAAGAGGGGTTTATGGGGGGATACAAAGTGAATAAAATGTAATTAATAAAAATTTAAAAAAAGAAAAAATTTTCTTAAAAAATTATATATGCATATTGAATGTTTGGTCTATTTACCTCAGCCACTCAGGAACCTGGGATTACAGGTTTCCATTACCTCAAACAGTTTCTTTTTGAAGGTAATAATGTGGTTGTAAAACAAATAAAACATGGAGAAAATAATTGTAATGATCACAACAATTTTTCAATTGCAAAATAATGTTTGTTGATGAAAATTATTTTTCACTTAGAAGTAAATAATACTTAAACATAAAAAATTAACAGTTATCACAATTATCACTATTGTATTTTTCGATGGCAGGACCACCAATACTATCACTTTCTGTTTTAAAATTCAGACATGTAAGCAAGGGAATTCGTGAATTCTGGAAGGCTTAGATGGATAATTTATAAAATGATGATGGAACTAAGTCACACTGGAAATTGGTTGAAAAAATTAATGTCAATAACAGGAACAGATTATGAAGTTATAGTATTCTGCGACATGTACTGTTCCATTAACTATAACCTCGGAATTATAAATTTATTGTCATCTATCCTGTGAATTAAATTTCCATAAAACGGAAGCGCTCCTAAGATTTCATTCTGAGTTACAGGTGGACCACATAAATTTTGGGTTTCAATGGACTCTTCCATAACTCCAGTAAATCACAATCAGTGTAATATTGATTTTATCTTTTATAATATTCAAACTCTAATTGTGTTACTTATTAGATATAGGTTTACATCTATATATTACATATATTATATAATTATATATATATATATTATTTAAAGTTTTTTTCAGTAATTTGCCTTGTAATTTTCATATAATGATTAGGGGGAAAAATCAGAGATTGTGTACAAAGGAAATGCAAACTGCCCCTTTCTACGAACAGATGCCTATAAAATAATAAAGATAGAATGTTGCCTTCAGAATTGCAGCTTTCTCTTTCTATGCTTTTTGACACTTTCTGCCATCTGCTGTAGGATGTTAAAATTTGTTCATATTATATTTGAAACTTCAGTTTTGCTCAAAACAACCCTGTTTTGAGATGCTTGAATGAAAATTTTCACAACTTCTATTCGAAACATTTATTTTAAAATTAATTTTAGCCATCTCTGTGGGGAATTGGCTTGATTGTTGATTGACATCAGAAGGTATAGCCATGGGCTACATCCAAGCAGGGGTTCTAGGTTATATCCATACATGGTCCTTGGTTGGAGAAAGTCTCATAGAAGACCCCTGTGCCCTGATATATTTGATTCATGTGGAGCTCCTGTCCTCTCCAGATCTTACTAACTCCCCCTTCTTTCATATGATTCCCTGCACTCTGCTGAAGGTTTGGTTATGAGTCGCAGCATCTGCTTTGATACACTGATAGGTAAAGTCTTTCACAGGCTCTCTATAGTAGACTTCTGTCCTGTTTCTTGTTTTTCCTACTTCCAATGTCCATCCCATTTGTCTTTCTGAGTAATGATTGATCATTTTACCTCAGGTTCTCTTTCTTGTTTATCTTCTTTAGGTGTACAGATTTTAGTATGTTTATTCTCAGTATCCAAGTGGTTTCTTTAGTAACAAGGACTATTTCTCACATGAATTCAATGGCTGGCTCTTTGACCTCCCCCCTCCCCTGAGGGAGGAGCAGCTGTGCAATGCAACAGAGGAGGACATTGCAGCCAGTCTTGATGATATTTTCTAGTTACATCCATTTGCCCACACATTTCATGCTTTCCTTGTTTTTAATAGCTGAGTAGTATTCCATTTTGTAAATATACTAAAATTCCTCTATACTTCAATTTGGGGACATCTAGGTTGTTTCCAGATTCTGGCTATTAACTTCAACATATCTTGTGTTTGGAGATTTTGTTTCTTGACTACTTGACATATTCTTTCATGTGCCCAGTACTTATAAAACAAACTAACCATGCAGTCATACTAGAGATATATACTTAGAATATATATACAGGGTTTTGCAAATAAACATAGGGGATCCTGAAGTTTATAAGACTCAGTACATTTTCAATATTATTTTTTAATTATATTTGCCTTAATTTTCAGTATCTTACATTTCTCATTGTTGTTAAAGAATTAATTAAAAAGATTTAAGAGCTAAAGACATTGCTCAGAAGTTCAGAGCACTGAATACTAAAGAGAAGCCTGGGTTGAATTTCCAGTATCCCAGTTCCACACCCTCTTCCAGCCTCCATAGGCAGCAGTTACACAAGTGGTTTTTAGAAATACATGTGTGCAAATCTCCTTTATTCACAAAATAAAATTATAACTAGAAATTAAATTATTTTATGAGATAAAACATGCTGATATTAAAATATGAAAAACAAAATTGTCTTATAAATATCTGCATGTGTGTTGTGATTACATACTGAGTCATTTTCACATTTTTTATTAAATACTATATTTCATCTACTAATGTGGAATTTATAATTTATCAAACAGAGTATCATAGAGTTAGCACAAAATACAAATCTAAAAACAACATATTAGATCAACATAAAATATCAGTTTAAAATTTGAGTACCCAGATTTGGGGATTTTTCTTATGTTAATAGTGAAAAGAAACAATAATATAAAAATATCTATAACCATTTTGTTAATTTGGAAACATAATGGCTTAAAAGTAACTCAGTGGATGAGATTTTATCTAACTATATGAATAACAAGAAACACATAAAAACTTTATGGCTTGCAATACTAATTCTTCTTAAAATATATATTTGAAGCAAATTTATGTTAGCTTCTACTTTTAATGAGATTTTTATATTTTATATTAATTATGATTTATTCACTTTTCATCCCAGCAGTAGCTCCCTCCGATCTCCCTCCCTCTTCTCCTATTATGCCCTTCTCCAAGTCCACTGAGAAGGGAGAACCTCCTCCCCTTCTATCTGACCCTAGCTTATCAGGTCTCTTCAGGACTGACCTGTGGCCTGGCAAGGATGCTCCCCCCTCAGGGAGGGGTTGGACAAAGAGCTAGGCATTGAGTTCATGTCAAAAACAATCTCTGTTGCCTTTACTAGGGTAACCCACTTGATGCTGAGATGACATGAGCTACATGTGAACAGAAGTTCTGGGTTATATCCAGGAATGGTCCTTCGTTGGAGTATCAATCTCAGAAAAGGCCCCAGTGCCCAATTATTTTGGTTCTGTTGCTCTCCTTATGGAGCTCCTGTCCTCTAGAGGTCTTATTATCTTCCCCTTCTTTCATAAGATTAGCTAAACTCTGACCAGAGTTTGGTTATGAGTCTCAGCATCTGCTTTGATACACTGGTGGGTAGGGTATTAAAGAGGCCTTCTGTGGTAAGCTCCTGTTCTCTTTCCTGTTTACTCCTTCTTCCAATGTCCATCCCATTTGTCTTTCTGAGTGAGGATTGATCATGTTACCCAGAGCCCTCCTTCTTGCTTAGCTTCTTTGGGTGTACAGATTTTAGTATGTTTATCTTATATTATATGTCTCTTATCCACTTATTAGTGAGTATATACCGTGTATGTCTTTCTGTTCCTGGGATACCTCACTCAGGATGATCCTTGCTAGATCCCACCATTTGCCTGCAAATTTCATGTTTTCCTTGTTTTTAATTGCTGAGTAGTATTTCATTTTGTAAATGTACCACAATTTCTATATCCCTTGCTCTCTTGAGGGACATCTGGGCTGCTTCCAGGTTCTGGCTATTATGAACAAAGTTGCTATGAACATGGTTGAACAAATGTCCTTGGCGTGTACTTGTAGCTTCTATTCTTTACAGATTTTATGGATCTTGATTATTTCATGTATTTCCTCCTTTCCAAAGTAACCATGTTTTTGATTTCACCTCCTTTGGATTTATTCAATGTAGAAGATCATGTAATATTATTTACAATATTTGGTTATTAATTAATTCTATGTCATTATGAATTATATACATTACTAGTATGCAAAATATATATTAAGAAGGGTACAGTTAATTTTGTTGGACCAAAAATACCTGCCTTGCCTATATTAGCCATCATGGTCTTTCGAACTTAGTAGTAAATCATCCTGTCTTTAGGCTTAAACTTCCCTTTATATTTATAATATCCTTCATTTTACCGCAGGTCATAATATTAAACTTTTCTTAACACTTTTATTTTTGACATACTGCCCGACAAATCAAGATGCAGTAATATTGTAATTGTATCTATTTGTTCACCTACCTATAGAAGCACTGATGTGTATGGAGGACTCTGTTTCTTAAAGTCACCCAACACCTGTGGCCCTCACAGTCTTTCTGTCTCCTCTTCTACCTAGATCCCTGATTCTTGAGAGAAAGGAAATGATAAAGGCAACTAAGTACTTCTCTACTTTTGAACTCACAGAAACAGATATCATGGATAAGATTTGCACAGGTTCCAGTCACAAGTAATACCTGCATTAAGCAGAGAAGTCACAATCTTAGCAGAGACACTACTTGCAATTGATACCTGAAGGCTAAATAAAAAATATTATTATTATATAAATTTTAATGTTTTATATTAATTACATTTTATTAACTTTGTATCCCAGCTTAGCCCCCTCCCTTATTCACTCCCAATCACACTGTCCTTCCCCCATCTCCTCCCATGCCCTTTTCCAAGTCCACTTATAGGGGAGGTCCTCTTCCCCTTCCATCTGTATCAGGCTACAGAGGAAAACAATGCAGCCAGCCCTGATAAGACCTGAGAGACTACGGTCAAATATCAATTAAAAAAATAGAATCCCACTAGATATATAAACCATACTTCAAGGAACACAACACCTTCAGAAATAGTTTGCCAACACAACATCTATGTTTTTTGTGTTTTTTTAATTTGTTTTTTTGTTTTGGATTTTAAGACATGTTGTTTCATTTTGTTTTGCTTTTTTATTTTTGTCTTGTTAATTTTGTTTGTTAATTTTGCTTTTTCATTCTATGTTTTGTATTTTTTTTATTGAGAAGGAGACAGAGACAGAAAAAGAGAGGCAATGTAAAATTGGGTATGTAATAAAGAATCAGGGAGGAGTAGTAAGAGTGAAATAAAATATATCGTGTAAAAGTCATTAAATAAAAAGTTGTGCTAATGCATTGTGTACAGAAATCATCAAAGAGATTTTTTAAGTACTAGTCATTTTAGCCCTTGTAAATTTATCACTTTATCATTTTGTCAATATTTACAATTATGCAAATGATTATTAATATGTTTCAAAAAACCCTTATGTTACAGTTTTTTTTAATATTGTGTAATATCTTAACTCAAAAGCATTCCTTGAATCCCTGATCTCTTATATAACTCAATATATATATATATATGTCAAGATAGTAAGTCTTGAAAGATTAGCTTTCTTCTTTTTATACTCCTTGTCAATGTGAAAACTTATCTTGGTTAAGTTGCTGTCCCAGCAATTAGGAGGCATTATTTTGTAAGTAATTAAAAGACAACTCATTTTAAATCTGAAACCAAAACACTGGTGTCTTTAACTCAACATGAGTATGTAGTTTTAAAGATAGATAAGGTACTAATTACTTGGAGATTTCACAACACTAAGTCCTGTCAAATCCTTTTGTGGTTATAGGATCTTGTGAATAGCGAGGTAATAAAATCTCACTTTAATGCAAATATGTGCTTTGAAGTATATAACGAGACCCAATTTGGTGATGGGGAACCAATGATCTTGTGTATTCCAAATGCTCATAGACATTTGCTCCGTAAATTTCCTCTGAGAGATGATTCATTACTTTGTAAATATTGATCAGACAGATGTTACATTGAATTATTTCCTGTAGTTTTTCTAGTTTCTCCTTCATTTTTCAGTGTATGTGAGAAATACATTTTTATTTTTTCTGGGCCAATATTCCTGCTTCCTGTTCATCTTTTGCTTTGAATGTGTATGCAGCTAACTTTTACAAAGATGAGGCAGCATAATTAATCTTTTAATCATATTGTTCTGCAAATAATTTCAAACAAAATAAACATCTGATATTATTCAATAGTGTACATTTTTTGAAGTGAACGTTATACTTAGAAATAGTCTTTAAGGTATATTTTACATTATCAGATTAGAAACTTTTTACAAGCCTATATTATGTAAAACATTAGGCAATTAATTAGTTGTATTAATGATATGTACCTTACTCATCAAAATATCCATTTCTAGTTCAAAATTAAGAAGAAAAACAAGAAAAAGACTCCACTAAGTTTCGGTATTCATGAGCATTGCTTCTACTGAGGGATACCAAAATACGAGTACAATCACAGCTTATAAACCTAATAATATAGTATTGAATAAAAAAATAGCATCTGAGTTAGAAAGGAACATAAAATTGTTAACCAAATCATTCCTTAGCTAAATTAAAATCATACAATCAAGAGATGGAGCTATGACTTACTGATTAAACATGCTTTTGGTGTATTTAAGAGAGCTATGGTCCAGATCTCATAACCTATGCAACAATCTGTCTGAAGAACTACTTGTATCCCAGCACGATGAAAGACTAACCAAAGGATGCCAGGATTCTAGCCTCATAAGAAAACAGGAGCTGAAGGTCCAGAGAAAACAATGCTACAGTGGGATTCACTGAAGAGTGACATAAGTGTGCTGGTACCTGCTTCTTACTTCGATGTGTGCACAAACACGTGCTGACATTTGTGGGAATAAACCAAACACATATCATAGATTTAAATCCACATCATAAGTCGGAATGTAGATTTACTGTCTGGAGAGACTATTGCATGATTAACAAAACTCTTTGTTCTAGCATAATACTTGGTTACATTATCATCACACACAAGGGGCTTACATTTTCCACTCCACTGCTATGAGATCACAAAGCTTCTGATCTCTAAGGGCATCAAGCATGCATGTGACACATATGTAGAAGATGGCCAAACACACACACACATATATATATATATATATATATATATATTTAAAAATATACAATTCTTAAAATGAACCTAGATTTAAATTCATGTTACAAGTTATAGATATAAATAATACTAATGGTAACAGTTAATACTTCTTACTTGAATTGTACTTAAATTTCTTGACATAAATGATCTCAAAAAAAGTTTTCACACTGATTTGAATTTTCTAGGAAAAAAACTTTAATTATTTTTGAAAGAATATAAAATTATATTTCCATAAATATAATTTTATATAAATAATGTCTATCAACACAAATATAACTTTAAAGATAGATTTAAATATTTAATGAATTACTTGTTTTTCGTATATGGTACCTTTTATAATGTGTGGTGCTTGTATTTTATATTTTCTTTGTGTTTTTTTGTGTATTAGATTATACAGCTCTTTGACGATGAAAGAGAACATTAAATACACACTTTATCTCACTTGCTTATATTCATGGTATCACTTTTAATGATTATCCATTGAGAGTCAAACCTATCTCCAAATCAGTGAAAAGTAGAAGTACATTTTAAAAATAGGGAGGAATCTAGCAGTGGCTTCTATTAAGTATATATTGTGACACTGATGTTTTTTTATAAAATTCCACAATAAAATCAACAGTATTAATATCCTAATGTAAATATATACATTCATGTGTATATACACCAATGTGAATGCATAAATACATATAAATGGAAATGTATATCATTTATATATAAATATACATATGTGTGTATCAAGTTTTGAACTTTTTATAAGTTACATTGATTGGCTTGAAAAATAAATTCATTGTTAATTATCTTAATGTACAGGAGCTGATAAAAGTCTACCCATGGCTGTTTCAACCTCCCATCACATTCAGTTCATAATTACAATTATGTAGCTAGTAGTCATTTTGGTAAAATGAGAAAAAGCAGGCAAATAGCAACTGCATTTCATTTCTAGGAAGCAAGTTTTGCTAGAAAATGCTTATCCACTGCTTTCTTCAGTAACTTGCTTTGGATGGAATGCTCAGAATTTATAGTTTCAATAGATAAGTAGCTCATTTTGATAAGACTTTACTCCTAACCTCACAGAGGACCAGAAGTTGCAGTGATCAATTCTGAACATGTAAATCCCACCATTTTCAAAGGCCAATAATGGCTTTGCATTGTTTTTAGGATAAAGCACAATATCGGATCTGATTTTCTTGCCTGCTCACATCTGAATACAGCAGTGGCTTCTGCTTTATGTTTTGCATTCTCAACATGATTCTTTCTTGCAGAATTTCTCCCTTCACTTAATCTTCATTTTTTTATCCCCTTAGGTCATTCAGTTACACACTCAATGTACTTGTTTTTTTTCACTCAGCTACCCTGCTGAAATATTTTTTCCCTAGCAATTCCTACATAACTTCTCATGGAGAGTGAAGAGGGACTCATACGTTTCTTATGGTACTTCATGGATTCCCTTCATATTGAAGACATTAGATTAAACTCTTTGCAATTTCACAAACATTCATACCATCTTATTCTCATTTTAACAAAGCCATCAATAGAATAAAGAATAAAAGTGACTCATATTTATGGATGTGGGCCTTGCTTTGACAGCTGAGCCAAGTCCTGAGGAGACCTGATAGGCAAGGGTCCCTATCAGTGGGCTAAGTGAGGGAAATAAATGGAGGAGGGAAGATGAGATGCGGAGAAGATGAGGGAGAGGTCTATGGCAGGGATACAAAGTGAAAACAATTGTAAAATAATAATAAATAAATTAAAAAGAATAAAGCTAAGAAATTTGTGTTCCCATGTAAAATGTCATTATCCATGACATAAAATATTATGTAGAGAGACATGAATATCATCATGATAATTTCATCAACACTAATCTTTTTTAGATGGAATTCTGAAGTAAAAAATTCTATCATAAGGTGAAAACAGTACATGGAATACATATATACATACATGTACATATATAGGTATTTATTGTGAATATACACACTGATATATATATAATTTATAAAACATATATATGATACATATATAGAGAAAAAATGTTTCAATAGGTTGGTTACACAAATTCAAGCAGAGAACATTATATAACTAAGTGACAGCACATATACTTAGCATTTATGAGACTCTGAGTTACATCCTTATTACATACCTTTTAGTTTTATTTGAATAAAGGGACAAATGTGTATTATAGCATTCAAGATGCTGGAAATATTTTCATTCACAAAATATGCCTGATATTCACTTTTAGGAATTGAAAGATATGAACTCAGAAAACAAACCAATAAAATGACCATCCTTAAACGCAGAAAAAAAGAGATTTCCTAATTATAAGTGAAATAGGGAGACTCATGCAAAGCATATGTCCTAGTCACTGTTCTATTGCTGTGATGAGATGCCATGACCAAGGCAATTCAAATGACAGTAAACATTTAATAGTAAGCATGTTCACCATTTCCGAGTCTTAGTTGATGTAAGAGAAAATGGATTTTATCTTAGCCTTTCTATTCCAAAATTCTACGAAAGAGTGGAAAAACATACATGGCAGTACAAAAAAAAAGCAAGAATGTTGATTACACAAAGGGAATTCTCAATAAAAGTTCGAGAAATAGTCTTTCAGGGACAAGCAGTAATTGAGAAAATCTGTGACTCCTACACCATCTCCACAACAAATAATTTAAAATATGTGAATTTGTAGTGTTAAGATGGCAACGTATACATTATTTCATGAATCTCAGTAGAGCTAGAGTTGTAACTATTCCTAGATTGTAAAAGAAAAAGAAAAACAAAAACATCAGTAACAGAACCATAAATGACAGGACAGCAAGCTTCTAAAATGTATATATTCAAGAAACTGAAACCATGTCCTGGATTTAAGAAGCTCTCAGTCCACATAAGACTCCAACATTATGGTGATACCAGAAGACATTTCATTATACTACAGCTAAAAGACACTACCCTCTACTCACCTGAGAAAAGTAAAATCCCACGAGACATATTTGTTCTCTGACTTTTTATCATTGTGGTTTTTAATGCCCATCACCTGATGCAAGGAGATATTTCTTTGTTGAGGAATGATACCTATACACATCTGTGTGTAAAAAAAGTAATATTTAGATTGTAGTTAGGCTACAATTGCATCTTTATGGATACTGCACTCTGCTGGGTCATTGTTTTATTTCATAGTTATTCCATCTGTGTAGAACTCTTGGTTGTTGTCTGTCATAGAAAGACAGTACTTCTTTGTGCTATGAAAGCTTATTTTTAAAAAGAAAGTCATATATCAGATCTGGGTCTCATCATCTGTATCTTTTTCTAAAATTATGTGGTGTCTTCAACGGTAGGAACTTACCTTCAGTCTCTGGGAGGCATGGTATTCAGCCTCTTCTGAAATCCCTATAACACAATTCCTGAATGTAAACCTGAGGCATAATTGTAGAAGACGGGACCCAGAGATTATATAACCATGAAAATGTGAGATTTCATCTTTAAGATGTGTCTGAGAAACTACATCCATAAAGTTCATCAATATGGCTGCTTAAATATGAGCTCAAAAAGGATGGTACCAATAGAAATGTTAAAAAGAAATGGGGATTGAAGAGCCAGCCATTCAGTTCATGTCAGAAATAGTCCCTGTTCCCCTTACTAGGGTAATCACTTGGATTCTGAGCTACTGTGGGCCACATCCGAGCAGGGTTCTAGGTTATATTCATACATGATCCTTGGTTGGAAATACAGTCTCATAAAAGACCCCTGTGACCAGGTATATTAGCTCCTTGTGCCCCCCCCCACCTCCAAGGGAGGAGCAGCCTTTCTAGTCCAGAGGTGGACGGTGCAGCCAGGCCTGAAATAAACGTGATAAGCTAAGGTTAAATGGAAAGGGAGGAGACCTCTCCTATCCGTGGACTTGGAAAGGGGCAGGGAAGAGATGAGGGAGGGAGAATGGGATTGGGAGAGAATGAGGAAGGGGGCTACAGCTGGGATACAAAGTTAATAAACTGTAACTAATATTTAAAAAATAAAAAAAGAAATGGAGAATATTTCCCGGGCTTCAACTGTGAGGGTAAGAAAAGGGCAAGAATCTGTGAAAATGTTATAAACATAGTATTCATTTATTATATTCTAAAAAATAAATTAAAATTGTATGATACCATAGGTGGATTTAGCACACAATTTAGATTGTCAAATAATCATTATTTTTTATATACACATCTAAACATGGACAAATGATATAATTATATAGTACAATTGAGAAAGAAAGAATTGACATATCCACTTTACTGTATTATGAAAATATTGCTGTGCAAGAAATATCATTAAGAAAGATTATTACTTATATTTAATGTTCTAAAAATAGACCCATAAATTAAAATATTACAAATATAAATTTACTTCATGTATTTAGTTATTAGACTATAAAGAAGTTGTTTAGAATTACAATCTTTTATCCATGTGTGTGTAATAGAAAATTGGTGAAATGTTTATTCTTAATGAAAGAATATTGCCAGGAATGTGCTGATCATTTACATTTAGTAGCTCATATAGTATTAATTTTTACTTTGAAAATAAATATGAATTCTTACTTTTAATCAGAATGATCCTAGCACCAACCTGATTAGTTCTTAACAAAAGGTTCCATGAGATTAAGTGAAATGGTATTTTAGTTAGCTCTTTTTTAACTATAATTTAGTATATTGTTTCAGGATGTGATGCATATGCAATGGTGATCACAATAAATTATAAAATTATATATATATATTTAAAGTGATTTTGGTTGCCTTTTTTCACTCTTTGGTTTATATACTTTACTCATATACTAATTTTATTCTGTCTTCAATATAATATTTTGGCAGGGCATCTATGTTATATTCTACCAAGGAATGATTACTTTTAAAACAACAAAAAAATACAGTTTTAGAGCATTTCTTCATATGTAACTAGATGCTTATCCATACTTATTATATTCTATAAGATGTTGGATAAGAAAGCAGGACATTCTTTAAGGAAAAAAATATTGGTCTAAATAAATGGCTATGTGTCCTCTTGGATTCAAGGGTCACCATGACAACCAGGAAAGAAGGGATGTTGCTTAGCAACTGTTAACATTAATGAAGAGATTTCCAAGCTGGATTTAGAAAAAAATTTGGAAGGACTTCAAGACTTGGCACACATATATACTGGGATTCACTTATGGAACAAACTGAGAAATTAATCACAAACCCAGATATAATATTACATAGGTTAAAAAATATCAACTGAATACTTTCTTGGGTATTTTATCCAATTAATATTTATTAATTAAATATTTAGTGAAATATGAATAAACATTAAAACTATTAACATCGTCTTACAAAATGATAAAAAGCAAAATTGGCTTTATTGTAAAATCTATTATTACAGTATGCTATGCTTGTCATTTTAGCATACTGGTCAGGAATTATTTTGCCTGAATGAGTCACAACTGCTAACACAGGTGACAAAGGTTACCTTTAATTTTACAGGTTTGTCTCTCAACCTGAGAAGCAAGCATTAGACATACAAACTGCCTATGCTCATGATCACTACAAATCTTTTCTCACTGAAAAGATTTTTACCAGCAATTTCCTCCTAACATGACTTAGTATTTGTCAAATGGCCCATGTATAATTTCTTAGTTTCAATTATGGAAGTAACATTCTACTACATATGAAAGATACCTAAAAATATACAATTTTAATATCATTGTGCTGTTTAAGTTATAGTGAATTATTCAAGTTAACTTTGGTACATTAATATATATCAACTTTAGTCTTTAAATTGTGATTTCAGGTCCTACCATGCACTAACACATTATTTTGTAATGACAACACAATATCATCATCACTGTTCTAATTTTCTCTTATAAATATTCCTCAATAATGTAGATGTATATATTGAGAAGCAAAATTATGCTAATGACTTTGGCAGATGCTAAGGACAGAAGGATGACAATCCTCAGAAAACATATCAAAATTATTTTCCTCCATTTAAGAGGAACCTATTGAGACTATAGAAGTTTAATCAACACACATTACTGAACACAATACCTCTTTTAGCTTTGATATCTATACTGGAATTAAATGAAGCTAAATTAATTTTCATGATATACTACATTATTAAATCATTAATATCTATTCATCATTTAAGGCTGTTAGTTATTGGTATTTATTGATTAAATTTAGCTTATTGTGATATGGAAAGAATTTAATATGTTTCATGCTTTATTTAAAATAAGCAAATGAACTGATATATTTTTTGCTGTTGCTTACATATATTGATATAAAATATTTATATGATTTATTTAACTGTAGGTTGACCTACACTAAAACTATTACATTTGAAAACTAAGTCAAATTGCTCTCCAGGATAGGAATCAGATCCAAAGACTTCTAGATTTATGTGATCCCGCTAAAATGTAGATATGTTCTGACCTGGCTGTAATATAGACATGCCCTTAGTAAACACCTTTAATCCAAATCAATGTAAGTAAGGTTAGTTTATAGAAGGAAGCAGCAGTGTTTGAAAGTGATTTCTAATTGAGAGGCAGACAAAGTCTCAAAACAGAGAAAGATTTGACCAAATGAATCAGAGATGGGATATGCCCAGCTCTCAGGAGAAGAGGACAGGAAACAGGCTACTTAAGCGCAGTGCAGGGAGAGAGAGAGTGAGGGTGTAAGATTTTTAAACATAATCTCTATTTTTTATATTATTTTGTTATTTACTTTGTCTCCCAGCTATAGTCCCCTCCCTCACTCCCTTCTAATCCCACCCTCCCTTCCTCATCTGTCCCCTGCCCCCCTCTAAATCCACTGATAGGGGAAGTCCTCCTCCCCTTCCATCTGAACCTAGCTTATCAGGTATCTTTAGAACTGGCTGAAATGTCCTCCTCTGTGGCTTAGCAAGGCTGCTCCTCCCTCAGGGCTTGGGGTGGAGGTCAAAGAGCCTTCCACTGAGTCCATGACAAAGATAGTCCCTGTTCCCCTTACTAGGATAACCAACTTGGATGCTGAGCTGTTATGGGCGACATCTGAGCAGGGGTTCTAGGTTATATCCATGCATGGTCCTTAGTTGGAGAATCAGCCTCAGAAACGACCCCTATAACCAGATATATTTTGGTCCTTGTGGACGAAGGTCCTGTCCTGTCCTCTCCAGATCTTACTAATTCCCCTTCTTTCATATGATTCTCTTCACTTTGCCCAAGATTTGGTTATGAGTCTTAGTGTCTGCTTTGATACACTGTTAGGTTGTCTTTCAGAGACCCTCTATGGTAGGCTCCTGTCCTGTTTCTTCTCATCTTCTACTTCTAATGTCCATCCCATTTGTCTTTCTAAGTGAAGATTGGTCATCTTACCCTGGAACCTCTTCTTGTTTATCTTCTTTAGCTGTGCAAATTGTAGTATGTTTGTACTATCTTATAGGTCTAATATCCACTTATAAGTGCATATATACCATGTGTGTCTTTCTGCTTCTGGGATAGTTCACTCAGGATGATCTTTTCTAGATCCCACCATTTGCTTGCAATTTTCATGATTTACTTGTTTTTAACTGCTGAGTAGTATTCCATTGTGTAAATGTACCACAAAATCTGTATCCATTACTCTGTTGAGGGACATCTGGGTTGTTTCCAGGTTCAGGCTATTAAGAATAAAGCTGCTATAAAGATGGTTGAACAAATGTCCTTGTTGTGTACTTGATCGTATTTGGATATATGTCTAGGAGTGATATAGCTGGGTATTGAGGTAGCACTATTCCTAATAGTCTGAGAAAGCACAAGATTGATTTCCAAAGTGGAAATCGCACCAGCAATGGAGGAGGGTTCCCCTTTCTCCACAACCTCTCCAGGATGTGTTGTCATTTGAGATTTTAAACTTAGTCCTTCTGATAGGTATAAGGGGAAATCTCAAGGTCATTTTGATTTGCATCTACCTGATAATTAAGGACGTTGAGCATCTCTTCATGTATTTCTCTGCCATTCTCTATTCTTCTATTGAGAATTCTCTGTTTAACTCTGTACCCCATTTTTAAAAATATTTTTATTTTATTTTATATTAATCACAGGTTATGTACTTTGTATCCCAGCCATAGCCCCCTCTCACACTCCTTTCCTATTCCCTCATCTCTTCCCTGCCCCTTTCCAGGTCTATTGATAGGGGAGGACTTTCTCCCCTTCCATCAAACTCTAGCTTTTCAGGTCTCTTCAGGACTGGCCGCAATGTCTTTTTCAGTGGCCTAGGAAGGCTGCTCAGGGGGCAGGGGGTTGAAGAGCCAGCCATTGAGTTCATGTCTGAAATAGTCCCTGTTCCCCTTACTAGGGTTCCCACTTGGATATTGAGCTACCATTTGCTACATTCAAGCAGGGGTTCTAGGTTATGTCCATACATGGTCCTTGTTGGAGAAACAGTCTCATAAAAGACCCCTGTGTCCTAATATATTTTGTCCTTGCAGAGCTCCTATCCTCTCCAGGTCATACTATCTCCCCCTTCTTTCATATGATTCCCTGCACTCTGCCAAAGGCTTGATTATGTGTCTTTTTTTAATTTTATGTTTATTTTTATATCAATCGGAAGTTAGGTACTTTGCATCCCCGGCATAGCCCCCTCCTTCTTTCCCTCCTACTCTCCCCATCCCTCCCTCATCTCCTCTCCGCCCACTCCAAGTCCACCTACAGGGGAGGATCTCCTCCCCTTCCATCCAACCCCAGTTCATCTTGTCTCCTCAGGGCTGGCTACAATGTCCTGCCCTGGGATCTAGCCAGGCTGTTACTTCCTGGCGTGTATGGGGGAGAGTCAAAGAGCCAGCCATCAAGTTCATGTCTGAAAGAGTCCCTGTTCCCCTTACTAGGATATTCATTTGGATACCGAGCTACTATGGGCCACTTCTGAGTGGGGGTTCTAGGACATATCCATACATGGTCCTTGGTTGGAGAAACTATCCCATAGAAGAACCCTGTTCCCTGCTCAGTTTGGTCTTTGTGGAACACTTGTTCAACACAGTCTTATTAACTTCCCCTAATTTCATTATTATTTCCCACCCTCTGCTGATGGCTTGGTTGTGATTCTTAATATCTGCTTTGATACATTGCTATATTCATTCTTTCAGAGGCCCTCTTTGGTATGCTCCTGTCCTGCTGCTTGTTTTATCATCCATTCATTGTCCATCCATTGGTTCATCTAAACTAGCATTGATCATACACCTGGGTCCTCCTTCTTGTACATCTTCCCTAGGTGTGTAGATTTCAGCATGATCTTCCTATCCTATAGGTCTATATAAGTGAGTATATACCATATGTTTCTTTCTGCTTTTGAGATACCTCACTTAGGATGATCTTTTCCAGGCCCCACCATTTGCCTGCAAATTTTATGATTTCTTCCTTTTTAATTGCTGAGTAGTATTCCATTGTGTAAAACTACCATAATTTCTGTATCCATTCCTCAACTGAGGGACATCTGGCTTGTTTCCAGGTTCTGACTATTACAAATAAAGCAGCTACGAACATAGTAGAGCAAATGTCCTTATTGTATACTTGAGCATCTTTTGGATGTATGCCTAAGAGTGGTATAGCTGGGTCTTGAGGAAGCACTATTCCTAATTGTCTAAGAAAGCACCAAATTGATTTCCAGAGTGGTTGTACAAGTTTGGATTCCCACCAGCAATGGAGGAGGGTTCCCCTTTCTCCACAACATCTCCAGCATGCATTGTCACTAGAGTTTTTGATCTTAGCCATTCTGGTGGGTGTAAGGTGAAATCTCAGGGACATTTTAATTTGCATCTCCCTGATGGCTAAGGATGTTGAGCAATTCTTTAAGTGTTTTTCGGCCATTCTATAATCCTCTACAGTCAGTTCTCTTTTTATCTCCATACCACATTTTTTAATTGGATTACTTGATTTCCTGCTTTATAACGTCTTGAGTTCTTTATAAATAATGGATATTAGTCCTTTGTCTGAAGTAGGATTAGTAATGATCCTTTCCCAGTCTTTAGGCTGCTGTTTTGTTTTGATGACAGTATCTTTACAGAAGCTTTTAAATTTCATGAGGTCCCATTTATTGATTGTTGACCTTAGAGCTTGTGCTGTTGGTGTTCTATTTAGGAAGTAGTCTCCTGTGCCAATGAGTTCTAGGGTCTTCCCCACTTTTTCTTCTAACTGGTTTAGTGTGTCTGGTTTTATGTTGAGGTCTTTGATCCACTTGGATTTTAGCTTTGTGCACGGGGGTAATATGGATCTATTTTCATTTTTCTGCAAACAGATATGCAGTTGGACCAGCACCATTTGATGAAGATGCAGTCTTCTTTCCATTGAATGGTTTTGGCTTCTTTGTCAAAAATCAAGTTTCCATAGGTGAGTGTGTTTATTTCGGGGTCTTCTATTCGGTTCCATTGACCTACGCTTCTGTTTCTATGCCAATACCATGCAGTTTTTATTACTATTGTGCTGTAGTACAGCTTGAGGTCAAGGATGCAGATACCTCCAGATGATCTGTTGTTGTAGAGGATTGTTTTGGAGATTCTGGGTTTTTTGTTTCTCTATATGAAGTTCAGTATTTTTCTGTCAAGGTCTGTGAAGAATTGTAAAGGTATTTTCATGGGGATTGCATTGAATCTGTAGATTGCTTTTGGCAATATGGTCATTTTCACTATGTTAATCCTACCAATCCATAATCACGGGAGGTCTTTCCACCTTCTAATATCTTCTTTGATTTCTTTCTTCGGAGATTTGAAGTTTTTTTCACATAGATCTTCACTTGCTTGGTTAGAGTCACCCCAAGGTACTTTGTGTTATTAGTGGCTATTGTGAAGGGTGTTGTTCCCCTAATTTCCTTCTCAGCCCTTTTGTCTTTGGTGTACAGGAGGGCTTCTGATTTTTTTTGAGTTGATTTTGTATCCAGCCACTTTACTGAAGGTGTTTATCAATTGAAGGAGATCTCTGCTTGATCTTTTAGGGTCACTCATGTATATTATCATATCGTCTGCAAATAGTGATACTTTGACATCTTCCTTTCCAATTTGTATCCCCTTGATCTCCTTTAGTTGCCTTATTGCTCTAGCTAGGACTTCAAGTACTATGTTGAAGAAATATGGAGACAATGGACAGCCTTGCCTAGCCCCTGATTTCAGTGGGATTGATTTGAGTTTCTCTCCAATGAGTTTGATGTTAGCTATAGGTTTGCTGTATATTGCCTTTACTATGTTTAGGTATGTGCATTGTATCCCTAGCCTCTCCAAGACTTTAAACATGAATGGGTGTTGGATTTTGTCAAATGCTTTTTCGGGATCTAGGGAGATGATAAAGTGATTTTTTTCTCCTTCAGTTTGTTTATATGGTAGATCACATTGATGGATTTGAGTATATTGAACTACCCTTGCATGCCTGGGATGAAGCCTACCTGGTCATGGTGGATAATATCTTTTATGTGCTCCTGGACTCGGTTTGCAAGTATTTTATTGAGTATTTTTGCATCAATGTTCATAAGGGAGATAGGTCTGAAGTTCTCTTTTTTTGTTGGATCT
>CM053743.1:61715032-61739600 GCA_028658305.1 Pachyuromys duprasi
GTTAAGAGACAAGGATAAGTTATATGCATATTTTTAATTTATTACAATTTATTCACTTTGTATCCAGGCTGTGGGCCCCTCCCTCATTCTATCCCAACTCCATTCTCCCTCCCTCTTCTTCTCCTGGTCCTTCCCTCAGTCCACTGATAGGGAGGTCCTCCTCCCCTTCCATCTGACACTAGCCTTTCAGATCTCATCAAGACTGACTGCATGGTCCTGGATTGGAGTATCAGTCTCAGAAAAGACTTCTGTGCCCAGATTTTTTGGTTCTGTTGCTCTCCTTGTGGAGCTCCTAAATATGTTAGAAGAAAAAGCAGGGAGAACCTTAGATTCATTGGCATAGGAAACAACTTCCTGAACATAACACTAACATCGCAGCCTCTATATTTTTTATTGTAGGAGAATAATGCCATGAGGAGGATAGAGGAAAGAGTTATTTTCCATAAAATATAATTAACACAGCCATTTGAATTGAAAGAAATCTGTGACTAATTATCTGTCTGCCAAAGTCATTCAATTTTTAACTCATTTTATTCTTGCTGTCTCTCTCATTTTACAAACACACACACATGCTTTTCCATTTTCCTTGAAACATATATATATATATATATATATATATATATGATTTTTCTTGGTTAAAAATATGTCTATTTAGTGTTTGTTATATTTTTACTTGTTGGTAAAATAAGTGATCCAAATATGTGCCATCAAAAAACAAATAAATAAATAATTAATTAAGAGTAAAATATTACTATGTATAGATTTGTTCAGAATGTCATTGATTAAGCTGTCTTAAAATGGTTAGATTTCTTTCTTCCCTTTTCTGTATTCAATCGATCATATACAGCATCTAGCTCCTATTGGGGTGAGAGTAAACCAATTTATCCCGGGAAATCTTAAGGCATAAAATTCATGAACATCTTTCAGTACTGGTTTTATTACTGTTGTGAAAATTACTAACCAGAAATTGAAGTGAAGAAATGATGACCTCAAGAATAAGATATCCCAGGGAGAGAATTAATGTCAAGATAATTACATGGTTCACAGTCAAGGCTGTATGGTTATTAGCAGCTCCAGAGAAGCTAATTAAATAAGTCAAAAAGTGTGTTTAAGCCAGTTATGTCAGAGGGACTCTATGGCTTCTGGACAAATAGGTAGCACCTGAGAGCTGAGGATGTACTCATTAATCAAAGGAACTGAAAATTATGTCACACTGACTAAAACCACATGTAGTAAAAATACTTATTTAGTCTCTTTTAAGTGAGATTTGAGCAAACACTAGACTACTACTAACTATAATTCACTGGCAGCTGAACAGATGTTTTATGTTCTTATTCTCTTAATTTTTTAAAATTATCTAATTTAGCAATTTCTTATTCTCCTTTATGTCAACATGGATTTTTTTAAATAAACAAAAATTAAACTTAAAAAAAAAGAACCCAAGCCCAAATTCTTACATAAGGTCAGGAAAGAAAGAAATAAAAATAAAAGTTGCAGCCAGAAGGTGAGTAAGTTTTAAAATAACTGAACTACATTTTACTCTCTGGTAAAAAATCAAGTTACTGCTGTCATATTTAACTAATAAAAACGTACCTAATATTTTATTTAAAAATAAAACCTTTTATTTTTCTCAGTGTGGTACAATGATATATTTTTTTTCCTTGACGATAGGGAGATCTATACTATGAAAGATGCAAAACATAAACAGAGATCACCCCAGTTAACCAATACACACATACGCTTTATTTTTATACATATTTTATATTTAACACGTTTAAATGTAATTTATATATTTATTTACTACAATTTATTCACTTTGTATACCAGCTTTTGCCCCTCTCTGTCATCTCCTTCCAGACTCACCCTCCCTCCCTCCATTCCCCATGCCCTTTCACCAGTGCACTGATGGTTGAGCATCTCCTCCCCTTCAATCTGACTCTAGTTTATAAAGTCTCATTCAGGCTAGCTGCATCTTCTTCCTCTGTGGCGTGGCAAGGCTTCAGCCCTTAAGAGGAGAATCAAAGACCCAGCTACTGAGTTCAGGACAATGACAGCCCCTGATCCTCTTACTAGGGAACCCACTTGGAATCTGAGCAGCCTATGGACTTCCTTTGAACAGCTGGTGTAGGTCCTCTCCATGCATGGTCCTTAGTTGGAGTATCAGTCTCTGCAGGCTCCCTGGATCCAGGTATTTTGGCTCTGTTGTTCTCCTTGTAGAATTCCTGTTTCCTCCAGGTCTTTATATCTCCGTCTTCTCCTATAAGGCTGCCAGCACTCTGCCCAAAGTTCAGCTAAGACTCTCAGTATTTCCTTCGATACCCTACTGGGTAGAGTCTTTCAGAGGACCCCTGTGGAAGGCTTCTGTCCTATTCTGTCTGCTACTTCTTTTTTTAAATTATTATTTTTATTTTTTTATATTAATCATAGGTTATTCACTCTCTATCCCAGCCGTATCCCTTTCCCTCAATCCCTCCAAACCCCACCCTCCCTCCCTCATCTCCTCCCTGCACCTACCTAAGCCCACTGAGAGAGGAGGTCCTCCTCCCCTTTGATCTGACCCTCCTTTATCAGGTCTCATCAGGGATGACTGCATTGTCTTCCTCTGTGGCCTAACAAGGCTGGTCTCTCTTGGTGTCTATCCTTTTGCCCTTCTGAGTGAGGTTTCAGCCTGTTCACTAGGGTCCTCTTTGTTGTTTAGCTTAAGGCTATAGATTTTAGTATGTTTATCCTGTATTATGTCTTATATCCACTTATAAGTGAACATATATAAAATTTTTCTTTCTGCTTCTGGGTTACCTCACACGAGATGATATTTTCTAGTTCCCACCAGGTGTCTGCAAATTTCATTATTTCCTTGTTTTTAATTGTTGCGTAGTATTCCATTGTGTAAATGTACCACAATTTCTGTATGCATTTCTCTGTTGAGGAACATCTAGGTTGTTTCCAGATTCTGGCTATTAGGAATAAAGCTGTTGCAAACATAGTTGAGCAAATGTCCTTATTGAAAGGCGGGGCATCTTTGGAGTATATGCCTAGGAGTGGTATAGCTGGATCTTGAGGTAGTGATATTCCTAATTTTATGAAAAAGTGCCAGAATGCTTTCCAAATTGGTTGTACAAGTTTACATTCCCACCAGCAATGGAGGAGGGCTCCCCTTTCTCCACATCGTCTCCAGCATGCACCAACCTGAAGTTTTTGATCTTAGCAGTTCTGATGGCTGTAAGGTGAAATCTCAGGGTCATTTTGATTGCATTGCCCAGATGACTAAGGATGTTTGGCATTTCTTTATCTGTTTCTCCGCCTTTTAACATTCCTCTGTTGAGAATTCTCTGTTTAGCTATTTACCTAATATTTATTTTGGATTAATTGGTTTATTGTTGTTTAAATTCTTGAATTCTTTATATATTCTGGATATTAGCCTTCTGTCTCATGTAGGGTTGTCTCATGTAGCTTTGTTTTGTTCTGATGACAGTGTCCTTTGCTTTACAGAAACTTTTTAGTTTCATGAGGTCCCATTTATTGATTGTTGATATTAGAGCTTGTTCTATGTGGTTCTGTTCAGGAAGTTGTCTCCTGTGCCAATGAATTCAAGGCTATTCTTCATTTTTCATTCCAAGAGATTTAGTGTGTCTGGTTTTATGTTGAGGTCTTTGATCTACTTGGATTTTAACTTTGTGCAAGGTGTATGGATCTATTTGCATTTTCTACATATAGAAATCCAGTTAGACCAGCATCATTTGTTGAAGGTGCTGTCTTTTATCCATGCTATGCTTTTGACTTATTGATCAAAAGTTATGTTTCCATAGGCATGTGGGTTTATATGTGTCTTCAATATGATTCCATTGGTCCACCAGTTTGTTCCTATATATGTAACACTTTTATTGGTATATGTTGGATAGGTTTTAAAAATTGCTATTAATTACATGCCTATAATCTCCTTTTTCCTTACACTACCACTTACTGATGGAATACACTGTTTTGAAAAATAATCTTATTTTCATGAAACAATTAAAATATGATAAATTATGTACACAAAACTTTTAGCTTTATAACACAATAATGCACTCTACCAACAATTACAGAAATGAATACCAATAATTATTTAGATGTTATTCTCCAGAATATTTTAATCAATTGTTTACATGATTAAATTAAAATTTATACTATAATATTTGAAGTCACAAAAATGTTTAGAAATAATTATTGAAATTAAACATTATAAACAGTTTAAGTATTATCTGTAGAATGTATATTATTTCTGAGATAACAATATGACTTATTCCAAAGAAAAATTAATGTTGTCAGATAGAGAATTAGAATAGAGTAAGAGATATGGTATTTCTGCCAAAACTTACAGAAATGCGTTGTTTTATTTTTATTCTAAGAACAGTTTCTTCTAAAAATACCCATAATTTAGTATTTGATTAATACAAGTAAACACTGCATTAATTTTACTGTAAGAGTAGACTAAAATTATAATTATTTACTTATTTATACTGATATGAGCATAAACACATAACAACAGTTATTCTAAAATTCATCAGTGTTTTCTGTACTCCCTTGAGCATTCAGATCATAGAAAACTAAAGAGAATGTGTGTTCAAATATCAAATTACATTTAACCATGTATGGTAAACTATCAGATAAATTATGTAGAATGCTGTTCATATTTTCTCAATACCCACATGTATGTAATGGTTTGTTACTATTATTATTTTTTTATTACTATTATTATTATTATTGACAGGGATTGTCTGTATAGCCTTGGCTGTCATATGCTCACTTTGTAGACCAGACTGTCCTTGAACTCACAGAGAATGGCCTGCGTCTGCCCCCCTGAGTGCTGGGATTACAGGCTTGTGCTACCATGCCCAGCTTATAATATCCACCTTTTGAGAACTTTCCGAGAAAGACTGCACATTCTTAAGGACAGAATTTAGAAACTTTGTAATGCTTTGTAATAGCCAAAGCCCCTAATGTTGGTATTACACCAGAAGAACCTAGAAAGTACTTAAATATTTTTGAAAGGCCTTATTATTTTCCAGCCTAATAATAAAATGGGTTTAAATAGTATTTTTAAGTCCTAATGATTCATTAATCTGGCAGTCAAGTTTAAAAAAATGTTTGAAATCAAAACAAATTGTATTTAAGTTGTAACATTTTTCATTTGTGTGTGCTAATGGAAATTAATAACAAAATATTGGCTCATTAATAAATGAAATAAAAATGTCAAAGCATGTTTGGAATAAGGTATATTTTTTAAATGAGAGAAAATAAATTCATAGCCTTCTATGAAAGGAATAACAAAGTAAAGAAACACCATTCCCCACAAAAAAGGAAGCATAATACAATTACCAAAATATTTTTAAACATTTAAATAATTTTAGTAAAATCAGAAAAGCAACTTCTGAGGCGAAATTTCAAAAGTTTCATCTAACGGCTCAGAAAAGCAGGCAATTATTTGTGCAAAATGGTCAATTTTCTATTGTTTAACTTGAAGTTTAACTAAATTACTTCCTTTATACGTAGCAATTTAGCTTGCTATTATTTCTGAATTTAAAATATTCTAAACTAAGTATGGATCTATTTGCATTTTTCTACATGTAGATATCCAGTTAGACCAGCACCATTTGTTGAAGATGCTATCTTTTTTCCATTGTATGATTTTGGCATCTTTGTCAAAAATCAGGTGTCCATAAGTGTGTGGGTTATTTCTGGGTCTTCTATTCAGTTCCACTGATCCACCATTCTGTTTCTATGCCAGTACCATGAAGTTTTTAATACTGTTTCTCTAAATTACAGCTTAAGATCAGGGGTGGAGATACCTCTATAAGATCTTTTATTGTAGAGGATTGTTTTACCAATTCTGGGTTTCTTGTCATTCTGTAGGAAGTTGAAAATTTTTCTTTCAAGGTCTACAAAGAATTGTATTGGTAATTTGATGGGAATTGCATTGAGAAAGACACACATGGTATATACTCACTCATATAGACTTATGAAATAGGATAAACCTACTAAAATCTGTACACCTAAAGAAACTAGTCAAGAGGGAGAACTCTGGCTAAGACGCTCAATCCCCAGCCAGAAAGGCAAAACAGACTGACATCAGAAGAAGAAAACAGGAAACAAGCTAGGAGCCTGTCACAGAGGGCCCCTGAAAGGCTCTGCCCTGCACAATATCAAAGCAGATGCTGAGACTTATAGCCAACTGTTGGGCAGAGTGCATGGAATCTTACGAAAGATGTGGAAAATAGTAAGATAGGGAGAGGACAGGAGCTCCACAAGGAGAGCAACAGAACCAAAAAATCTAAGCACAGGGGTCTTTTCTGAGACTAATACTCCAACCAAGTACCATGCATGGAGAAAACCTAGAACCCTTGAACAGATGTAGCCCATGGCAGTTCAGTATCCAAGTGGGTTCCATAATAATGGGAAGAGGGACTGCCTCTGACATGAACTGATTGGCCTGCTCTTTGATCACCTCACCCTGGATGGGGGAGCAGCCTTACCAGGCCACAGAGGAAGACAATGCAACCACTCCTGATGAGAGCTGATAGACTAGGAGCAAAAGAAAGGAAAGGAAGACCTTCCCTACCAGTGGAGGGGCATGTGTGGAGAAAGGCGGGTACGGTAGGATTGGGAGGGGAGGAGGGTGAGGTTTATGGGAGGATACAAAGTGAATAAAGTGTAATTAATAATAATAAAAAAAAACTCTCAGAATTTAGGTTTCATTAGCTTTTCAGCAGAATGCTTATGTCATCCTGTTCAGTGATGCTTTAGCAATAGGTATCCTTGTGGAAATAAAAAACAAATATTCTGAACCAGTTTACTCCTGTTTGTCTTTCAAAACTATAACTTGGTTGTAATTAAAAATTATTACGTTATTATGATGGGTTTCATAGAATTAAGATGACATGAGTTTGGATTACTTAAAATTAGACTGATTACAAAATTCCTTTGTATCATTATGTCAAAAATATACAAATTACTATTCCTATGGAAGGAAACTCATAGGTATTTTCTCCAATATGCAGACAGAATTCAATATTTTATAGGAAATATTGAACAAATATGATTTGAAGTATTTCAAGGAATGCAAACATATTGATGGACAATTTATAATAAGTTAGTACTTAATAGATTGAGGATTGGTTTGCTTCCTCTTTGAAAACATGGAATAGTTGCATATTAATAACGGAACCATTTTCAAGTATAAATTCCTTTCATTTCAACATTATTTATGATTTTTAAAATGTATGCAATAATTATTTACATATTTTAAATCAATTAGTTTATGCTATAATTAATTTTTGAATTGATAATTAATAGACAAAATTTTCTCCTATTTTCTAATAATGTCAAAATAATTTTTGATGTTTTTCAGGTAGACTTCCCTGTTTGTTAGAACTGACCTCGTGTTTTAGGAGTTAACAATAAAAACAAATGTTCATAGATGTTGACTCTAGCAAAACTGGATTCTGTATGTTTTTAGAGAGATTAAACTCACAGTTCTTTGTTTTTTCCAGATAAATAAACATGTAATTGTTTACATAAGATGTTGAGCTTAAGGTCTGTAGAGACTGGGAAAAGTTAACTTACTGGAAGAAATTAATTTTGTAATTTTAATTACAGCATGATCTTGGGGTATGGAGAACATTTTAAATTATCCAAAGGAGACTGTTGCTCTCACATGGGTTCTCAAAACAAGAAATTAAAGGAATAGTTACTGTCTGAGAACTGTTAGATAAGAAACTTAATAGTAAATTTTGGCTGGGAGAAGGAAGGTGTTGTGGGCCTTGGAAAACAAGGTAGCCTCTAGAAATAAAAAAAAAAAAAGATATTTCTATGACTCTGATGAAAACTATATTTCATTTGCAAAACACCCCATGGAATTTATATTTCTAGATGTAGAGTATAATATGTTGATATTTTAACCTAAGTGAATGCCTAATTATTGTAAGAAACAATATTATACACATACAAATAAACACATATGTATCTATACACACACATATAAACTCATATAAACATGAATATTTGTTGTATACAATACATATATTCTTAAATTTAAAACATAAATATTTTATATGTCAAAATTTATTCTTATAGAACTATATGTTTATATAAAACATGAATTTCAATTTAAGATATGTTTGGAAAAATACAATATTTTTGGACCAACTGCATCTATTTATTTATTTATTTATTTATTTATTTATATTATTAGTTCAAGTTTATTAACTCTGTATCCCAGCTGTATCCCACTCCCTCATTTCCTCCCAATCCCACGCTCCCTCCCTCATCTCCTCCCTGCCCCTCTCCAAGTCCACTGAAAAGGGAGGACCTCCTTCCCTTTCATCTGACCCTGGCTTATCAGGGATGGCTGCATTGTCTTCCTCTGTGGCCTAGTAGTGCTGCTCCACCCTTATGGAGGGTGTCAAAGAGCCCACTATTGAGTTCATGTCAGAAATAGTCCCTATTTCCCTTTCTAAGGAAACCCACTTGGTTACTGAGCTACCATGGCTATTTCTGATCAGAGGTTCTATGTTATATACATACATGGTTCTTGGTTGGAGAAACAGTCTCATAGAGTACCCCCATGTCCTGATATATTTGTTCCTTGTGGAGCTCTTACCCTCTCCATGTCACATTAATTCCCCCTTCTTTCATATGATTCCCTACCCTCTACCTAAGGTTTGGTTATGAGACAATACATGCTGGAGAGTTAGTGGAGAAAGGGGAACTTTTCTCCATTGCTGGTGGGAATGTAAACTGGTACAACCACTCTGGAAATCAATCTGGCGCTTTTTCAGACAATTAGGAATAGCGCTTCTTCAAGACCCAGCTATACCACTCTTAGGCATAGATCCAAACGTTGCTCAAGGACACGACAAGGACATTTGCTCAACTATGTATGTAGCAGCTTTATTTGTAATAGCCAGAACCTGGAAACAACTCACATGTCCCTCAGTTGAGGAATGGGTACAGAAATTGTGGTACTTTACACAATGGAATACTATTCAGCAATTAAAAAAGAGGAAATCATGAAATTTGCCAGCAAATGGTGGGGTCTAGAAAAGATCATTCTGAGTGAGGTATCTCAGAGGAGAAAACACACATGGTATATATTCATTTATTTAGACCTATAAGATATGATAAACATAATGAAATCTATAAACCTAAAGAAGATAAACAAGAAAGAAGACCCGGGGTAAGATGATCAATCCTCACTTAGAAAGACAAATGGGGTGGGCATTGGTTGTAGGAGAAAACAAGTAACACGTCAAGAGCCTACCACAGAGGGCCTCTGAAAGACTCTACCTAGCAGTGTACTAACTGCATTTTTGCTAGACATCTGTCCAAATGTAGTTAAGAACTTAGGGAGCTATTCATGTTGTCTTCTAAAATTAAGGTCATAGAACGAAATAAATCTACAAGGAACATATCTAAATAATTTTGGATTTAGTAAAATTCCAAAGTTGCTATTCAGAGATTACGCTGATTTAGCAAAATGGTTGTTGTAGGTTTGGCTCCAAGATCCATGGCTCAACCAAACCTAGGTAGTTGGCAGAGTTTTCAGTACCAGTAATTATCATCTTGTTGAATATGTCTTAAGTCCAAATAAAGAGCTGTTAATTAACAGCAATGTGTATGTGCTCCTACTATTAGCATATTCACAAATGTTCAGAGAGTGATCCTGAAATCTCCCTGCTATTTGAAGAATTCATCTACCTGAAACATACAAGATGGCTACCAAAGACCCTGACCATATATGCTTATTATAATGTTCATAGGTTACCAAACTCCTCATTAGTGAGAAATAAACCTCTGTTGTTTTAAATCCCTACATGTTTGACTATTTAATTGTAACTGCTCAAGGGGACAATGACAAAAGTATAGTATAGAATGCTTGTTTTTAAATGTACATTTATTTATTAAAATTTATTCACTTTGTATCCCCTCTGCAACCTCCTCCCTTATCTCCCAATTCTGCCAACCCTCTCTTCTCCCCCTTTGTTCTTTTCCTAGTCCCCTGATAAAGGAGGGCCTCCTCCACTTCTCTCTGACCCTAGCCTATCAGGTCTCATCAATGCTGGATGCATTATCTTTCTCTGTGGCCTGGGAAGACAAGGAACAGGACAGGAGTCTTCCACAAGAATGCTTAACTAAATGTACCTTTAAAACCATGAGCCTCTAGTAGTTTCAAAGGTACATTGCTAAGAAAGAGTGAATGGATGGCAGATACAGAGAAAAGAGAGAATTAAAAAAAAGAAATAAAACAAGATAGAAAGAAAGACAGAAAGGAAATAAAGAGAAAGAGAAAATAAAATGAAAGAAAAGCCAATGAATGGGGAAATGAATATAGAAATAGTTCAAAACTTCTCTAAAATGTATCTTAAAATGGTAAACATTAACATTTGGCAAACATTAACTTGTAAGTGTGGTGTTCACTACTTTCTTTATTTACTTTTAATTTTTATTTATTTTATTTTTAATTGTTTAGTATTATTTTATTTATTTTAAAATTTGTTTATTTTATTATATATACAATGTTCTGCCTAAATGTACAACTGAACGCCAGAAGATAGCAACAGATTTCATTATAGATGTTTGTGAGCTACCATGTGGTCATTGGGAACTGAACTCAGGACCTCTGTAAGAGTAAGAAGTGCTCTTAACCTCTGAGCCATCTCTCCAGCCCCTATTTTTATTTTTCTCAGACAAGGTTTTTCTTTGTAGCCTTGGGTATCCTGGATCTCTTCATAGAGCATTGAACAGGACAGGAGCCTCCCACAGGAAACTTCTGAAAGACTCTATCCACCAGGGTATCAAATAAGATACTGAGACTCATAGACAAACTTTGGGCAGAGTACAGAAATCTTATAGAAGCAAGTGGAGAAAGAAAAACCTGGAGAGAACAAGAACTCCACAAGGAGACTAATGAGCCAAAAACCTAGGTCCAGGGGTGTCTGCAGAAACTGAAACTCTAACCAAGGACAATGCATGGAGAGGACCTAGACTAGCTGCTCAGAGGAAGTCAGTAGGGTGCTCAGTTTCCAAGTGGGGTACCTGGGGATCAGGGGCTCTCTCTGACATGAACTCAGTGGCCAGCTCTTTGGTCACCTCCTCCTCAGGGTGCAGCCTTGCCAAACCACAGAGGAAGATGATGCAACCAGTCCTGATGAGACCTGATAGGCTAGGGTCAGATAGAAGGGAAGGAGGTCCTCCCCTATCAGAGGACTAGGGAAAGAAAATGGAGGGAAAAGACAGAGGGTGGATGAGACTAAGAAGAGCAGAAGAAGGGGGCAACAGCAGGCATACAACCTGAATACATTGTAATGACTAAATAAATAAATAAATAAATAAATAAATAAATAAATAAATAAATAAAAATAGGAACAAAATAAAATAAACTGTATCTTCTCCTAGTCTGTAGACTGTTGTTACATTGTGGTGACAGTGTCCTCTGCTTTACAGAAGCTTTTCAGTTTCATGAGGTCCCATATATTAATTCTATATCTTAGAGCGTTTGCTGTTTGGTGTTCAGTTCAGGAAGTTGTCTCCTATGCCAACGAGTTTGAGGCTCTACCCCACTTTTTATTATAACAGATTTAGTGTGTCTGGTTTTATGTTGAGGTCTTTGATCTACTTGGATTTTAACTTTGTGCAGGGTGATAAATATGGGTCAATTTGCTTTTCTTACATGTGGGCTTCCAGTTAAACCAGCACCGTTGTTTGAAGATGCTATCTTTTTTCCATTTTATGGTTTAGCTTTTGTTTTCTGAAAGTAGATTAAAAATATTAAGTTTTTACTTGAATGTAGTTATCTCCAATAAAGCAAGAAAAAGATCAAGACAATAAAATGAAATGAAATATAATAAATCGTATCATTATCTTTCTTCTTCAAGACTCTCACTGTATTTTATTTATATTTTGAAGGACATCACAGGAATCCAGGGAATTGAGGAGGTTCTGGTAGAGATCTCAATGACAGTAGGACCTAAACATTCTCGAAAAGTGCCTTTCTATATTATGACCCCTAATCCTTGATAAATTTATTTAGGTATTGATAAACATGAAATGTAGTCTGAGTAGTTTACAAAACAAAGTAACAAAGACAATTTCACGTGGTACTCCTTCTCCTTCTCCTTTTTATTTTCTTCTTTTAATTTTTTGTTTTATAAGGGACCTAAGAAGGCACTTTCATAACCCTATTATCTGAAAGTTGCCTAAGGTCTCCTCAAGGTATGTGTAATATACATACCTTGTACAAGACCATTAATCCAAAATTAATGTTTCACAGAAAAGGATAAACAGTTATGCTTCTTGAAAAATCCAGAGTGATAGTTGTGTGTTTTCAGTACTCTGTGGCCCTTACTTGTTTACTCTGAATGCTCCATCACGCTGTATTACTGTATCCTGTAATAATGCATGAACTGTGAATTATGGAAGAAAAATAGAATGTTTATTTTTCTAATTTTATTTTTTTCTTCACAACTTATTCATTATATACCCCAATTGAAGCCTCTTCCCTCAATTCCCTCTAGTACCACCCTCCCTCGCTCAACCCCTCCCCCTCTCCCCTAATCCACTGAAAGGGGGAGTTCTCCACTATTTCCATCTGCCCATAGCTTGTTAAGTCTCTCAGGACTGCCTGGATCCTCTTCTTCCATGGCCTGTCAAGGCTGCATCACCAGGGGCAAATGAAAAATAGAATCTTAAAATATCAGATAGGTTATTAGATCTTGATATGTGTCATATTTTCACCTATAACGTAATGAAATAAGCCAAGAAGAAAAGATTTTTTTTCTACTTTAGTAAAATAACTGGAAATAACAATTTTTGAACACCAAGTGTTAGGGACGCAGAGTCCTTTATAATACACAGGATCCAAAACCAAATGAAAGAGAAAGATAAAAGGCCATGAGAGCTTGACCTTGCAGCTTGACAAAGAAACATAGGGGAAAATATTATTACAAAATGATCATGTTTACTAATACATATAAGCCAAAATACATCATTTAAGATCTTCTTGGAATGCATATGTGTTACTATAATCCTTAACAGAAACCAAGAGTTTCTGTTTTTTTTTCTTTTTTTGATATTAGCATGTATTACAATTTATTCAAGTTGTATCCCTGCTGTGGCCTCCTCCCTCATCTCCTAGCAATCCCACCCTCCCTCCCATTTGTCCCTCCCTGTATGCCTTTCCCCAAGTCCACTGATAGGGGAGGACCTCCTCCCCTTTTATCTGACCCTTGCCTCTCAGTTCTCATTAGTACTGATTGCATCATCTTCCTCTGATGCCTGGCAAGACTCCACCTCCTAGGGGGAGGTGATCAGTGAGCTTGCCACTGAGTTCATGTCAGATAAGTCCCCTGTTCCCCTGACTAGGACCCCACTAAGAGACTGAGTCTTTGAGCTACATCTGAGCAGATGTTTTAGGTCCTCTCCATGCATTGTCATATTGTCCTTGGTTGGGGTATCATTCTCTTCAGGGATCAGGTTTTTGTTTTGTTTTGGCTCTGTTGTTCTCAATTCAGAGCAGCTGTCCCTTCCAGGTCTTTCTATATCCCCCTTCTTTCATAAAATGTCAAGCATTCTGCTCAAAGTTTGCTTTTTTTTTTTTGACAATTTGTACAATTCCCTACACAATATCTGATCAATCAAATTGAACCAGCTCATTGTAGGTCAACTGAGAACAAACACCATTATCTTGTGAAATATTGAAACTTGATGAACAAAAAGTCTAATTGTATCTTTTCAGCAAGTTTTCTCTAAAATATCATATATTGGAGTAGAACAACTTAAACAACTTTGATTATGACACATTATTTGGTTATTTTAGGAGAAGAAAGAATAAATTGCATGTATTTAGAACCACAAAGAAAAGAGGGTTATGAGTAATTCTAATGTGCATTCTATCCAGACAATTCTAAGCTTTGGGGAGACTAATTACTGCTACTCTTCTGAACTTTAGCTACCTGCTATTAACTCAGTAGGAAATTTTAAATTGTAACTTACTATGAAGTCTACTACTCACAGAAATACACGAGCTCCTCCTTCTAATAGAAATAACCTACATTTCCCTCCTTCCTTTAAACATGAGGGTCTGAACATGGCATGTAAATAGTAGGTATGTTTTCTGAGTGTACTTTTGGGATCAATAGCTCACTTAAATTCATGAACAGTAAAAAAAGGGTTAGCAATTAATACAATTGTTTTCTTTTTAAATAATAGTTTGTAGTCATACTAAATGTAGCCCAAGTTAGTACAGATAAACAGCAAAGGCAATACATTTAAACAGAACTTTCTAGAAAGAAAAGGAAAACCGTTTTTGTATCTTTTAAAATGGTTTCCACTGGACTGTAATTGTTTTTTCCCACTATTAACTGTTCATGGTGTAATTATCAAATAGAACTATAGCAAGAAATATAGGGAAAAGTTCTTTGCCACTCTAAATTTGAATTCCTTCAAAGAATAAAAGGATCACACCATGTTAAAGAATATACAAGTGTTTCGCTGTTCCTTAGCTGATGAGTGTGGAAATTTGGAATACTGAATAT
Source organism: Pachyuromys duprasi (assembly GCA_028658305.1). NCBI lineage: Eukaryota > Metazoa > Chordata > Mammalia > Rodentia > Muridae > Pachyuromys > Pachyuromys duprasi. The sequence continues at coordinate 61,729,600 of CM053743.1, forward strand.
GCAGTCAAATTATAACAAGTTTTGTTTTTTTACTTTTTATTAATACTGTTTAGTTATTAGTGTTAATTTAATACATACATATGAATGAACTTGAATATATTCACATGTCATTTCCTCTCAAGATATTCCCATGATTCCCAAACATTTCCTTTCTCAGTTCATATTTTATGTTTTAAAAGTAGTCTTAATATTTTTAGATTAAAGTATACTTAAATAATTTTATCTTTTCCCATCTTTTGCTCGAACCACCTTATACACAGGCCCTGTTTCTTGAGAGGGATTAGAGAATGAACAGGGACTAGCAAAATACTGTGATGTTTACTCTTCTTAATTTTCACTCACTGTCTACCTCTGTGTATGTTTTTTGCATTTTTTATATGCTCATGTCAAATATTGCTATTCTTAGCAGACTATGATCTCCCATCAATCTCAAAGCTCAAAACATCATCACATAGCAAATGACATTTTTAGAAAATTTACACAGAGAGCTGTGATCTCCATCAATTTAATGAGTATGTTCTATGATTTACAACTTTCTCTTTTCCTGTAACCTTTAGTTTCATGACACTGATTCCAGATGGGAAAAATTTAACCAGGCAATGAAAATTCATATTTTTGGACCACAGTTCTCCTTTTTCATTCAGAATATTTGCTTGCTTGCTTATTTCTTTTCAGGAGATGTTGTATTTTGCACCTACAATAATTTCAAATATAGACTTCCATTACTTTCAGACTAGCTGTTCAATAGGAACCAAAGGTGTATAATTTGTAACACAGGGTATTTTGAAAAGACAAAAACTTTCTTGGGTTTTAATGTTTGTTGTTTTGATGTTTTGTTTCAAGATGGGGTTTCCCTGTGTAATCTTGGCTTCCCTGGAATTGACTTCCTTTGTAAACCATGCTGGCCTTGAACTCACAGAAATCCACATGCCTCTACCTCCCTGAGCGCTGGGATTACATGCATGTGCCACTATTCCTGCTATAAAGCTCTGTATTTTAACTAGATGCTTCTATGCTTCCACTCAATTGTGTTCATGTACATTCATCTGTATATAACTGTATTTCTATCCTCCAAATTCTGTAGTATTCAATACCACAGTAAGAAAATATTTTCATGATATATACCATATTGTAAAAATCTGTAAAGCAGCTAATATTGTAGACATGTTTTGATATACTTTTATTATAAATTTGTTTTGTGGACACACTGGTACTGATTGATGGGGGATTTTATATATGACTGTCACATCTTGAGAAAAACTATATAATTATGTCAAAATAACCAAGTAATTTCCAGTATATTAAAATGAGAGGAAAAGGAAATGTCATGTAAATTATAATTGGAAATAATCTTATGTTTGACTAGTTCATATGATAAAATTGGTCCATGGAAGCATATTTGCCTTAGAATATCATATCCATACTGTTATTTGTTCATACAGGTATTCTGAGATATTTCATGATGTTTCATACCTGAAGGTGGAGTGAGCTGCTGACATTTGAATCATAATATTTGCAATAAGAACTTTTTTTCACATACTTCAATAAGAGAGTTTGCTGTGAAAATATGTACTATGTTAAGAAAAGGAGATTGCTTACATGAAAATGCCAAATTCTTCCTTTTTGTTTCATCCTTGATCAGTATCATGACACATGCTTGACAACTCTGTGAAGAACATTCAGGTTTCGTGGTACCTGTAAATAAAACTTGTTTAATATAATGTAAGTTATTCTCAGAAAGCTCCATAACTTTTGGTTGATGCATAGACTACAATAATAGCCACTATCTTGAAAAAATGAAATTTCTTAAACAAATATTGCAATTAAAATAATCTAAATATAATGAATTATTAAAATTTATATTATGCATCACTTACATCAATGATTTATAGTAATTTAATTAGATAACCTAAATTTATGAACAAATTGCTACATCACATACTGAGTAAAACCTGGTATAGATTTTATTTGAGTTGCTATTTTAAAAGAAAACCTAGTTCTTACATTTAAATCACCTGATTACTTTATAAGCAAGAATGTAGTTTGCATGAAATTTAAAATACATCTACATAGGAAATCTCATAGTATAAGTCAAATACTAAAACTGCCCTACACTAAAATAACTTTGCAATTCAGACTTATCAAAATAAAAGTAAAATAATAAGTGCAAAGCCTTGAAACAGTGTAACATTAATTGTAGTTAATGAATAGACACTTTAATTTTCAGCCATCATTTTTGAGAGATCAGATTTACATTATTTTTTATATTACGTGTATGCATTTCTTAACTTCATGTATGTCTATGAACCAAATATGTTCTTCATGACTGCAGAAGGCAGTTCTGTGGGGCTGGTTTAAAGACAGCTGTGAGTCACCATGTAAATGACTGAAACTGAATCCATGTCTTCTGGGCTAGCACCCAGTCCTCTTAATCTCTGCACAACCTTTCAAGCCCCACATTCACCTATAAAAATAAAGAGACTGGAAGCTGCAAATATCCCTAAGCAGTTAACAGTTCTCTCTGCTCTTGGAGAAGACTAGTATTTGATTCCCAGCACCCACATGACAGCTCACAACTGCTTGAAAGTTCAGGGCCACCTGGTACCCTCCTCTGATCTCCTTCAACTCCTGTACACATGTACTGCACATATGCTCCTGCAGCCTCACACATTTATATGCAGATCCATGTGGACTGTGTTTTTAAAATAAAATATGGGAAATACATACGCCTCTTTATTCAGCACACCAATGGAACAACTTGTTACAATTCCCCAAACTGTCCTTTCTCCTCCCAAATAATGACTACTACATTTCCTGGGATAGGACAGTATTTCATCCTTGTAAAACCAGAAAATTGTATTGCAGACTATGCACCCAGCCTTTTTGTTTTGAACTATATTCTTAAAGTGCTGTTGAAAGCATCAGCCATTCAGAATCTCCTGTCACTGTACTGATCCCATAGGAACTGCTCACTGACCTTTTCTGTAGTGTTACATGTATTCACATAGTTTCATGGGAATCTCCAAGTTTTAAGCGTTTTTTTTTTTATTTTGTTTGTTTGTTTGTTTCCCTCTCTGGGTAAATGTGTATGAGCTGTATTTTGGACTCATCTGGTAGTTGTTTTACGTATTTCACATCACTTCAAAATCTTATATGATTATCATCTTATTGTATTTTTGCTGTTGATGTATTACATATGAGTTGGCAACAATAATGCCACAAAGAAGCAAGTAGAGTCATTTTAACACTGGTGTGTGTGTGTGTGTTTACCATGACAAAGTACTGGGGTATTAGATAGTGTCATTCTTATGACATTAAATGAACTGTTTTATTTCAGATCCTCCTGTGAAGGCATTCTTACATTTTCATTTAAATGTATAATATTTATAATAGATAGTTGAGAGGAAAATTTATATGTCTGCTTTTAATTTCTTACAGATAACAAAGAAGTGACTGTTATATAAAGTGATTGAAGATTCTTTTTTAATTTGGAGAATATATTTTACTCAAATATACCATTGGAAACATCAATAATTTGCTCTGAATTCATCTAAACAAGGAGATTACCAATAAAAAATAAGAATTTTCTGTTGAAAAAATTGAATGTTCCATTATAGTAGAACAGTGTTCTTGAGAGAAATGTTCATCAAAAGCATTAATTAGCACGGAGTCATTATGCTATTCTCTGTAGGCTTGATTCTCAAGCTCTGAACTCTAAGGCAGTTATGTACACAGTCATGACATTGATATATTCTCAGCTTAATCAAAGAGGTAGCTTGTTGTACCAACAATAGAAAAACAGTGGAGAAATATTCTCAGCTGTTATAAAATATAGTTGTAACCAAATTATTGATTGGTGTTATATTCATACATCATTTGAATAAGAGGTTGTATTTTTCAACAATGGAGAATTTTCTACCACTCAATTGGTTAATTTAATTTGGAAGATGGTATATTTGTTAACTTGGTTAAGTCAGAACTAACATGTGAAACTTGAATGGAGCTGCATAATCTTCCTATAAATTTACCTTACAATTTTATTTATTTTTTATTTCTAATTAAAAATAATTTTCTTTATATTTAAGGTATAATATGAAGCTTTTATGTTTCTGCATACATAGAAACATGTATTTGTCTAAATATAATATCTACCAAGTCCTTGTAAGTTACTGTAAGAGACACTCCATATTTTTAAACATTTTATAGTTTTCCATTGTATTCTGTTAGTGAGTATATATATTTATTCTTATTTTCGCTGGTGTTAATAATCCTGTAATAAACTTTCGAGTGAAAATATCTCTTTGATGTTTCTGTTTTAATTTTATACACACTCTCCAAAAACAGAATTTACTAATTATAAGGGAATTTTATGTTCTAATGCTTGTATAAAATCCATATTCACAACAATATACAATTTTCATGTAAATCAATGAAAAAATATTTCACGTCATATTTTCTTGATAGTAAACACTCCTATCAATGAGACAAGATATCTCATTGAGGTTGGCTTTACAGTTCTCTGACCATTAGAGTGGCTGAGTAATTTGTAATTAACTTCTGATTCACATTCTTCAAGAAAATTTTGTTTGTATATTAGAACATTTTAATTTGATATTTGTGGGGTTTTTTTGTATTGCATTGGAGGTCTCTCTATATATTGTAATTAGATTTTTAAAAGTTTTGTTATCTAAAATTGTTTTCTCCCAATCTACAGGTTGTCTATTCACTTTTTCTTTGGTGTTGATGAACGTTTTATTTCTTGTAACCACATTTTCTATCTTTACCTTTGTTCCTGTGCTTTTGAATCCTGCCTAGTATAACCAAAAAAATATTACAGAATATTTATTTTATGCTTTGTTCTGGTAGCTTCTTGTTTCAGATCTTATATGAAATTATTTTCTTCATTTCTAAGTAATTTTTATTTTGTGAGAAAAAAGTCTAGATTCAGACATGTTATCCACATATTCAGTTTGCTTAACATTATTTATTAAAATAATTGTTTTCCTTATATTTTATTCCTTAAACATTAGTCAAAATGTTTGGAAAATTTGGGTTTATAACTGGTCTTTCTATTCTATTCTATTCTACTCTATTCTGTTTTTATAACAGTATAATGCTGTTGTGATTAAAAGTACTTCAAATCTTGAAATCAGAATGTTTGATACTACTAGTTTGATCTTGTTTACTGGGATTTATGTAGTTATATATTACCTTCTGTTTCCATTCAATCTTTAGGAAAGTATTGTTATATTTTAGTAAATTATAGAATTATAATTTTGATAATAATTGCATTTAAAGTGTAGAGTCACTGAGGATAAGAAAGATATATTTTAGAATTTATAAATTTTTACATGTGTGTTGTATGATTGTATATGTGCTTCACAAGCTTGCATATGTGCTTAGGTACATGTGTAGACACACATTTAGAGACTGTAACTTAACTAGGGGGGTGTTATATTGCTTATACTTTATTTTTAAAAAGGGCTCTCACTGAATCTGGAGGCTACCACCTGGGAATGACTATATGGCTAGTAGGTGACAAGGATCTTCTTGTATTGGACTGACTGAGCACTACAAATATTTACCATTACATTTAGCTTTTTGCTTAACAGCTGGGAACCCAAAATTAGGATCTCATGTTTACATTTTAAGTATTTTATGGACTAAACCTTGTCTCCATCCCTTGGTAATATATTCTTGTATCCTTGCTTTACCAATTTTATATCTGCAATCTTATTTCTTAGTAATTTCCTAAATGATACTTTATTATTGAAAACTGAATACATTAGTAAAACATTTAATCCACTTAGTATTAAATTTCTCTAACTCTGTTCTCAGAGCCTTATGTCTCCTAATTTCATAATTTCCATGTATTCTTCATTTTTATGAAGCCTAAAAAAATCTTCTTACAGTGACTGTTAATTATTTTTTAATTTGAAATTTTATAATAAAATTATTTTTTAAAATTATCCTGGTTATACTTCTATTTTCCCTTCTATTGAAAACAGATTATTTTCTTATACAATATATCCTAATTATAGTTTCCCTTCCCTCAACTACTCTCAGATCCTCCCCTTCTCTCATCCTCTCTGGTTCCACTTCCTTCCTGTCTGTCATTAGAAAAAAAAAACACTCTTCTAAGAGACAATAACCCAAAATGACAAAACAATACATAAGACAAAGTGAAAACTACCATATCAAAGTTGGACATGACAACACCACAAGAGGAAAAGTTTCCCAAGTGCAGGCACAGGTGTCAGAGACTCACTTTTTCTCATACTCTGGAGTCTCATAAAATATTAAGGTAAAAGCTACAATGTATATGCACTGGACCATGTGCAGAATCCTGAACGATCTGTGCTTGCTGCCTCAGCCTCTGTGTGCCTTGCTTTGTTGGTGCAGGCACCAACAATGGAGGACCTTGTTCTCCTGGTGTCCTCCATTACCTCTAGCTCTAACACTTCTGTCTCTTCTTTTGTAGGATGCCCTTAACTCTTAGGGAAGAAATTTGAAGGAGATCTCCAACTTAGACCCCCCCCCCACACACACACATAATAACTGGCTGTGAGTTTCTGCATTTGTTGCAGTGGAAGTTTTTCTGTTGATGACTGAACACAGTACTTAGGTTTATTGCTGTGGAAAGACATCATGACCAAGGCAACTATAATGAAGGAAAACATTTAATTGGGGCTTGGTTACAATTTCAGTGGGAATTTGTCCATTATTGTCATGGTGAAAAGTAAGACACTGTGCAAACAGACACAGATACAGAGAAGGAACTGAAAGTTCTACATATTTATCTGCAGCACTGAGCATAGCTTGAGTATAGGAGAACTCAAAGCCCTCTCCTACAATGACAAGCTTCCACCAACAAGGCCACAGCAACTTCAGCAAGGTCACACTGTAACTAGTTCCCCTCACCATGGGCCAAGCATTCAAACACATGAATCTTTGGGGGCCATACCTATTGAAACTACCACAGCAACTAATCTATGAATATAGCATCATATCACTATGAGTTTTTTTGTTAATAATTTTTTTTGGCCAGGATGCTAGGTTTTATCCCAAGCCTCTGGGCTATCTACCGTTTTGTACTTAGTTATACAAGTAGTGAGAGGTATGAATTTCATTTCATCAGTAGAGCCTTATTTCAAATCAGACATTGGCTGTCTACTCATACAAGTTCTGTGCCACCATTGCCTAGTGTATTTTGCTGATGAGATAGATTGTAAATCAAAGGTTTTTGTGTTGGTATTTGATGAGGATTGTATTGAATCTGTAGATTGCTTTTGAAAAAATGGCCATTTTTACTGTTTTAATCTTACTGATCCATGAATATAGGGCATCTTTCCATATTCTGATATCTTCTTCAATTTCTTTCTTCAAAGACTTGAAGCTCCTGTCATACAGGTCTTTGACTTGCCAACATACTTTATATTATGTGTATGGTTTTGAAGAGTATAGTTTCACTAATTTCTCTCTCAGCCCATTTGTCATTTGTAATTAATATTGTATCCAGCCACTATGCTGAAGGTGTTTATCAGTCTTAGGAGTTTTCTGATAGATCTTTGGGGGTCATTTATGTATACTATCATACCATCTGCAAATAGACATACTTTGACTTCTTCCTTTCTGATTTAAAATATTTTATGTAGCCAGCCCACAGAGGAAAAGAATCCAAGAAGTCCTGATGGGATCTGCTAGAGTAAGGTGAGATAGCAGGGGAGGCAGACTTTCCCTACCTGTGGACAAGGACGAAGAATAGGCAAGAGAGAGGGAGAAAGGGCGTGACCAAGAAGAGATGAGGGAGGGGTCTACAACTGGAATATAAAGCAAATAAATTGTAAATAATAGTAATAATAATTATTATAATTTTAAAAATACAAACATAAAAAGAAGCCATTAACTGTCAATGACTCTTCAAATAGGGGTAGGGTCTTGGTGTCCTCCTAGTCATCTAAACTGGAATTTTGACTTAGTTGGTCTTATACCAGTCATGTGTGAGTTAAAGTGTACACAGCCTTGAATGTCTATACATAAACATTTTACATCTCCACTCACCATACCCTGCTTTTACATATTTCTATCCCAACTTTCATGATGTTCATGATGTACCTTGTATTGCTATATATTGATAAAGATGACTCATCTGTTGATAAAGATGATAAATAATAGTCATTTGTATTCTTTTACTTGAGCAGTTATGATTTCCTATCTTAGCCACTAATTTTGCTAAAAGAAGCTTCCCTGAAAAAGATTGAGGGTAGCACATATCTATAAGTATAAGCATAAACTTTTTATCAGTTATCTGTACGGAATGAACAGTTAACAAAAGAAGCATTGGTTATCTAGTATTGCCTGTGACATTCCTAGCTGTATGCTTTTGATCAAGTTTACAGTAATAGATATGAAATCTCTTTTATGATGTAGAATTCAAGTCCAATCAGTAAACCATTGGTATCTCCAATAAATGGCACACCATTATTGTAGCAGTGGACACATCTTACCAGTTGTATCACTACTGTGACATGCACATGCCAGAGAACATTGATGTCTGTCTTTTTTTAATACATACCTGCACTGTGAAAGATATTCAGAAGAAAGAATTGCTAGTCAGTTACAGGTTGATTTCTGTATGTTCTGCATCCAACATGATTATTGTTTTCCTCCTTAAAGTTTTAGTATCCTGTTATAGTGGGCATCAGTGTGTAGAGGCAAGAGCCTCCATTATTTAGGGTGCTTCTGCAATGTTTTATGAATTTATCTGAAATTATTGAGTCAGCAAGTTTCAACACAAACTTCTTTACAGGTATTGACTGTTTTACTCACTCTTGTTGTTTTTTTCTTTCTTTGTAACTTCCTTTCATGAATATAATGTCAGTTCTCCCACCCATCTGTCTAAATGACATAGTATACTTCTAATAGTATTTAAAGCTCTGCTGAGTCCATGAATTTTTCATAAAAGTCAATTTCAGGGTTCTAGGTTCATTTTCATGACTCTGGCCCCAAATTCTGAGTATCTGTCTTCCTCCTTTGTGCTGTGTACGGACCAGATTGACCCAAAGCGTTTTCAGAGAAGCTGAAGAAAAGACAAAGGAAATGTTAGTGTTGTGTGTTTGTTCAAGAGCAGACTTTTAAGGTCCAGTCTGAGGCTGTAACACAGGCATCTGCAGAGGAGTGTTGTTATATAAAATGAAAATCCCAGCTGCTCTACTTTACAATAAAGACTCAGAAGCCAGATGCTGTGGTGAAAATCAACTAGCTCACAGAGGCAGAGAAAGCACACAACTGATCCTCCTACTCAGCTCGTGTCCCGAGTCCCAGAAAGAATAAAAGAAAGAAAAGAAAAACAACAAAAAACAAAAACAAAACAAACTAACAACAACAAAAAAAAAACAAAGATAAAACCTTGCCAATTCAGCTGACAGCCCAGGAAAAAAAGGCCTGCTAGCTCACCCAACAGCCCAGAAGGGAAAAACCAAAATCTCAGGACGAAAGAGCTAAAGAGCTCATGAGCTAAAGAGTTAAAGCCATAATAGAGATTTTCTTAAGAAAAGCAAATGGGATCCAAGATGGCTGCCACAAGAGAACACTGTGTCTGAGGAGTAGGAGAGCAGAAACAACGCAGCAACCAGGAGACTGAACTCTGGGACCTAAAACACCAGCATTGTGAGTGCCAGGTGAGCAGAACTCCTACGGTGAGAAAATCAAGTGGGAAAACCCTAGGGACACCCAGTTATTACCTGGAGAAATTTCCCGGTGACCAGCTGCCCACAGCTCTGATCTGAAAGAGCAGCTGCACTGGGTGCCCGCACCCGCCATTATAGACTGGATCACACAGTCTGGCGGGCAGGCTCAGGAGGAACCAGGTGCCGTTTTGAAGGCAGTGCTAAGAGAAAAGTTCATAGTACTAAGTGCCTTCAAGAAGAAATTTGAAACATCTCATACAAGAACTTAATGGCCCAACTGAAAGTCCTAGAGAAAAAAGAAGCAGATACACC
>CM053743.1:61746064-61777601 GCA_028658305.1 Pachyuromys duprasi
GGGGTCTTTTATTAGACTGTTTCTCCAATGAAGGAACATATATGGATATAACCTAGAACCCTGCTTGAATGTAGCAAATGGTAGCTCAATATCCAAGTGGGTACCTTAGTAAGGGAAACAGGGACTATTTTGGACATGAACTCAATGGTTGGCTCTTCGACCTCCCTGCCCCCCGAGGGAGGAGCAGCCTTGCTAGGCCACAGAAGAGGACATTGCAGCCATTCCTGAAGAGACCTGATAAGCTAGAGTTAGATGGAAGGTGAGAAAGTCCTCCCCTATCAGTGGAGCCAGAAAGGGGCAGGGAAGAGATGAGGGAGGGAAGGGGGGAATAGGGAGGGAATGCAGGAGGGGCTATGGCTGGGATACAAAGTACATAACCTGTGATTAATATAAAATAAAAATCTTAAAATTAAAAAAAGCAATGGCAGTGGTGATCACAGATCTTCAAGGAAAAATTAATACTAGTTTTTTATCTAGAGTACTATCATGTCAAACTGCCTTCCAACATTTCTTTACATAGCTGTATACAAATGCTATTTTTGCTTAATCACCATTCCTATTGAATGCTGACTAAGCAGAAACTTATAGATACACAGTTTGTTGAGAAAACATGACAAATGAGTGCTCTGACCCAAATAATCACTTGGTGTAAATCTCAGCAATCCCTGTGCAAGAAGATAGACTCGATGGATGTAAAGTGTATCAGGTCTTAGTTTGACTGCAAATGCCATCTTTGAAAAGTCATTGCTGTTAGTTGTGTATATACGTGAGACTCCACCAGGCTCCAGTGAGTCACAAAACAGAACCAAAATTTGTGAATTTGAGGAAAACGTTGATAGAAAAGGAGAGAGATGGAAATGGGAGGCAGATAGATGAGGATGTATTCAGAATTCATTATAAGCGTGTTGGGCAACTGTCAAAAATGTAATGAAGAAATATTGAAAGAAGCTGCCTTTGCACTATCTCTGGGGAGGTAAGCAAGGATGGAGATGAGATGTGATGAGAAGAGGGAGATGAGCTGAGAGGGCTGGGAGCAAGAAGGAAAACTGAGATGGGGCGTCTCTTTGTCAAGCTGGAGGCCTGCAACAGGGTAGGCTCCTGGGAGGATATGAGTGTGACTCTAGCTGAGACTCCTAACATGGTTGGAGGAATACGAAGGCTAAAGTGAACACCTTCTAACAAGTCATAACTAGTGGAGCAAGGGAAACAGCAATTCACGAAAGAAAGAAAGAAAGAAAGAAAGAAAGAAAGAAAGAAAGAAAGAAAGAAAGAAAGAAAGAAAGAAAGAAAGAAAGAAAAGAAAAAGAAAGAAAAACCAACCAAACAAACAAACATACAAACAAACAAAAAACCTTCGATACAAAAATTTTCCAGCCTATAGGAAGTACAGAAATAAAGATGGAACAAAGATTGAGGGATAGTCCAACCAATAATTGGCATAATCTGAGACCCAGCCTCACAGCAGAGAGCCAGCTCCTGACAATATTAATGATGCTTTGCTCTGCTTAAAGAGAGGATCCTAACTTCATTGTCCTCTGACAGGCTCCAGCCAGCAACAGATCAGGACAGATCCTGGGACTTGCAGCCAAGCGTGGGATGGAGCTCTGGGGTTCTCGAGGAAGTGTTGCGGAAAATCTGGAAGGACGTGGAGGGGACAGGAACCTCACAAGGAGACCAACAGAGACAACTAACCCAGTCCCGGGAGGCTTACAGAGATGGAAATGAAGTAAATAATAAATGTGATGAGTTTATAATGTTTATTATTAACCCTAAAATTATTATAGTGGTATTATTTAACCCACTATCACAAGTAATAAAACATATACAGCTGTTAGATTCGGAGTCCTTCCTCCAGGCCCATGCTATTTCTTCTCCAAGTTCACCCATAGTGGTATCTTCCTTCTCCCTCTCTTCCCATCATCTGTCTCCTGTAATTTTCTCTGTTCTTTCCAAGCCAGGTAACCTTAACCACGACTGCCCCATTTTTCCCTGCCTAGGTGTAAGCTGTTTAATTAGCCAATCACGTAGGTTTACATAACATGAATAGGTGTACCCAGATCCTGAGGGCTAGTAACATGCAGCAGACCAGTCTCCAACACTGAGACTTAAACTAAGAACCATGGTCTGGACCTGGGCAGCTTTCACATATGTGACCTAAGGGCGGCTTGGCCTTCATGTAAGTCACCTGGCTAGTAGAGGTGGTGACTGTTATTTCTGTATTTTATTTTATTTTTTAATTTTTTCTTCTAGATTATTTATTTACGTATCATATTTTTACCTATTACAATTTATTCACTTTGTATTTCAGCTGAAGCTCCCTCCTTTGTCCTTTCCCCATCATCCCTCCCTCTTCTCCTCCCATGCCCCTTCCTGAGTCCACTGATAGGGGTGGTCCTCCTCCCCTTCCATCTGCCTCTAGCTTAGGTCTCATCAGGACTGGCTGCAATGTCCTCCTCTGTGTTGACTGTTTTTAACATCTACTCTGTTGTCTGCTTTGTATCACTTCCCCAGCAGGGCTGCCTTCCCTGACTTCCAGAGATGAGGATATGCTCTGTACTGATGTGACTTGATGTGCTGTGGAGGGTTGATACAGGAGGAAGGGGATCCCCAGAATGGTTTCTGTGGGGAATGTTAGAGAGGGAAAGGAGGAAGGGGGGTCCTGGGAGGAAAGGATGAAAGGGTCGTCCTTGGATATAAAGTTAATAAACTGAAATTTAAAAAGAAAAGAATAAAACATAAACAATCTATTAGAGAGAAAAAAGACAAAAGAAACTACACACAGAAAGTGAGTGAGATGGGCAGAGAGATACAGACAGACAGACAGACAGACAGACAGACAAAGATGCTTGCAATAAAACCCACAATCACTCTGTATATTCGGGTACTGAATGTTTGTTCTCTTATTTTTGCTCAGTAGTACAATTGGCAAAAAGTATATATTTTATGTTATGTGGATATTTCTAAAAATCTTTTTTAAAAGACTGTAGGAAATCCCTTGTCCTCTCCCATTTGATAAGATTTAGAAGTAGAGGAGGTAGATTGGAGAAGAATTCCTTTTAATTACGTATTTGCTGAAATTCTTTCTCTCTGATAATCATCAGGAAATTTCTGCCTGGAGGTCAGAGAGGGTGGGGAAAAAGTACAGTGAGGCAGAATGTTTCTCTTCAAACAAATTTCCTTAGATTAGAAACACTCTCATTTAACCTCAACAGATGACCTGCTTCTCGCTGGGAAGAATTAAGTTTCTGCATAGGGAAAAAATCTGCATATATCAATCCTGGTGTTTATTATTATTAGTCTAAGAAGTGAAAATCTCCATTTATCACTGTTCCTCCCAAACATAAGTGAAATGAAAATGCTTTTATGTATCTGGAATGTCAAAGAAGTGGTCTGTGATCAATCCTAAATTGCTTGTCAACAAAAAAGGAGAAGCTGTCATAGTAAAATGTGAAAATATTTTCTGTCAGCCACAACTAATTACACGCAAATTAAATATTCAACTTTATTATTGGAAATTGAAGTGAAAGCTAACAATGTATGTTTATTCTTCTATGAGAAGAAACAGTCACTTTGAACATACTTTTGTGAAGTATTTTCAAACTAATTTACACCAACATCAATTGACTCTGAAAGCGAGTCAATCTGTTTCAAGATAAAATTCAGAAAAAAGATCCTTGGGCCTGTTTCTTCATCCTCATGAATCCTCCAGAAATTGCAGGGTCAGCTTTCAGATATTATAGAGTGTATTATTCCTACGGTGTCATTTTCAATCTCAAAACAAGGATATGACTATTGGTGTACTCTGACAGATCACCAAAACACGTGGTATAATACAACTTATTCTTTGTTCTTCTATTCCCATTAAGAAAAATCTTCATTTCAAACATCTTTTGTCTGTTTCAATATTTTGCCAATAACTTTAAAAATCTACTTGAAAATAACACATATTTAAAAATATTCAATAACTAACATTACTTTGGAGATACACATATTTTATTAAGTAATTTAGCCATAAATGGTCTTCATTGAATATGTAAAATTATAATTTTGAATTCTTATTGAAATTATTACACTGTATTATATACATAAAATTATTTTATTTGACTACAAATCCTGCGAGTTTCATCCATATGTATGATTTGGTACTCATAGTTGAAAAGAGGCTAATGAGTTTCCTTTTCAAAATTTATCTTTATTTAGAAAGTATTATTGGAATATTACTTCTATATAGGGACAATATCATTTATGTTATACAAGGGACATTTTGAGGGAAAGAAGCTTAAGGCTACTTATGTCTATCACTATCCTATAGTTCAAAGCAGTAAAGTCAAAGGATTTCACCTACTCCAATGGAAGGAAAAACAAAGATTTAAAAACCTATAGCAGTACACAGACTTCAGTGTTTTTCTACTGTGGGTGAGCGGATAAATATGTTGTTATATTTGCAAGAAAAAAACTTTCTTAAAGTATTAAAATGTATATAAATACTACGTATTTTTTTCAGAAATTTCAAATACACACCCTCACACACGCTTGTGCTCACACACACAAACGATACAATGTGTATCCTTCTGTGACTTAAAAAACAAACCCTGTCGTCAGGCTACTAAAGTTGAAATCTTAGCTCTGTCACATACATGTTTTCCATTTGAAAAGCTGAGGATAATGTAAATAAACACACATGTACACACACTCATTCAGACCAATAACTGACATAAGGTGAGTGCTATGCAACAGCTTATTATAGTCAGTGCTTGTACCAACATGGTGATTACCAGAGGCAGAATTTCAGAAGTGTTATCTTTTTAAAATTCAGTTTAAAATCTAATGAGGTGAGTGTAGCTATAAGGTTTAAGTCAGTTTCAATACAATTTTTTTTAAATCACAAAAAGTAAGAAAATGTTTATATTAGAAGGTACATTATTTTATTGTTTTACTTATGTATGTGGTTTAACATGCTATTGATGTCTCAGTCAATATGCAGTTACTTTATGATGACATAACCACAATGATTCCTCATTGGCCAATATTATTTGGTTGCTACATTACTTTCAGCTTGTTATTGTGCTATTTTGAATATATATTTTAAAACTTACTGGCAGTTTAATTAAAGTCTAGGAACAGTTTCACAAGCTTATATGTTTGCCTCAAAAATTGTAATAAATCATGGTTATAGTCTCTCCTGTAGAAATGAAGTTCTATTTTTACAATTACTTTGTACAAAATATTGCCATGTCTCTCAATCTGTAATTTCTCTACTGAAAACGATGACTTCTTCATGTATGCTAATTTCTCTGGAAGCTTGTACATGTTAGTTGTGATAAAGGCAAAATAAAGGAACCTAGGTAAGAATAAAATGATATAAATATAAAGTAATAAACCATCACAGCATTATTTGCTGTCATCTCATTAATATCAAATCTCTTTTTGATGTGTCAGCTTTAATGGATGACCCATGTCTTATTAAAAATAGAATAAAACATTATGGCATTAATAACAAGTACTGTATTTCTCATAGAATTCTAAATAAGACTGTCAAAATACAGAAAAGAGTTGAAATGCTGTAGAAAGTCAATAATTTACTAAAAATACTTTCAAACAAAATACTTTAAAAATATCAGACAGATTATGCTACACAAATTAACCAATGACAAAAATTCTGAGCATTTTGGTTCACAATATTGAAAGTTTTTATGTGAAGGGCTAGTTATCCATTGACTCGGGTCTAGTACAAGGGAGTCTTCTTTTTGTGTTTGTTTTTGTGTTTGTTTATTTGTTTATTTTTAATATTAGTTACAGTTTATTAACTTTGTATCTCAGCTGTATCCAGCTCCCTCATTCCCTGCCAATCCCACCCTCCCTCCCTTATCTTCTCCCTGCCCCTTTCCAAGTCCACTGCTAGGGGAGGACCACCTCCCCTTCCATCTGACCGTAGCTTATCAGGTATCTTCAGGCCTGGCTGCAAAGACCTCCTATGTGGCCTATCAGGGCTGCTCCTCCCTTGGGGGGGTTGGGGGGGGTTGTTGAGGAGGTCAAAGATCCATCCATTGAGTTAATGTCAGACTCTACCTAGCAGTGTATCAAAGTACATTCTGAGACTCATTACCAAACCTTCAGCAGACTTCAGGGAATCATATGAAAGAAGGGGGAGTTAGTATGACCTGGAGAGGACAGGAGCTCTGCAAGACCAAATATTTCTGGGCACAGGGGTCTGTTCTGAGATTGTTTCTCCAACCAAAGACCATGCATGGATATAACCTAGAATCCCTGCTCAGTTGTAGCCCATGGTAGTTCATCATCCAAGTGGGTACCCTAGTAAGGGGAACAGGGACTATTTCTGACAAAGGACGGTTCTAAACATCAGCACTTTATGTGAGATTTCTTAATACAAAGTAGCAAACCTGGTGGTAGCTTACCCAACAGAGATTTATCATGTAAATGTTATTGAGAACTTAAAATCAACAGGCCCACACCAACCTGACTCATCTAATAAACAAAACTTCATGTGCCATTGGAAGCACACAATTGCTCCAGACTCTGCAAAATTTACAACAACATGGTTTCTGCTTCTGCATCGAACTATATAGGTGTCACCACTCATTTTCTTTCCTGCTTGAAGGTGTGCCAAAGGATAAGTACAGTTTTAAGGTTTTATTTTAGGGTGGCCAAAATCTATGTTGAATTTGTATTACTAAAACCACTTATCCTTGAAACATGGGTTAAATTGCTTTACTGATCTCAGCAACATTATTATCAAGAACAATTACTTAATGGATAACTTTCTTTAATTTGATATATTTAGAAATATTTTAATTTAATTTTATTTATATGTTTATATGCTACAATTTATTCACTTTGTAACCCTGCTAGAGCCCCCTCCCTTGTCTCCCCCCAGTTCCAGCCTTCTTCCCTCTTCTCCTCCTATGTCCCTCCCCTAGTCCACTGATAGCAGAGGACTTCTTCCCCTTCCATTTACCCTAGGCTATTTGGTCTCATCAGGACTGGCTTTCCTCTGTGGGCTAGAAAGGCTGCATCTCCCAGGGGGAGCTGATCACAGAGCCAGCCACTGAGTTCATGTCAGAGACAGCCCTTTACTAGGGAAACCACTTGGAAACTGAGCAGCCAATGAGCTTCCTTTGAACAGAGGGTCTAGGTCCTTTCCATGCATGCTCCTTAGTTGGAGTATCTGTCTCTGCAGGTCTCCCAGGGCCCAGGTACTTTGGCTCTGTTGTTCTCCTTGTGTAGTTCCTGTCCCCTCCAGGTCTTTCTATCTTCCTCTTCTTCCCTAACGATTCCTGTACTCTGCCCTAAGTTTGGCTATGAGTCTCAGTATCTCCTTAGATACATTTTAGGTAGAGTCTTTCAGAGGTCCTCTGTGGAAGGCTCCTGTCCTGGTCCTTGTCTCATTTTGCACTCAAAAAGTACTTGTAGATAAATATTGCTTATATTATTAGTACTTATTAATAATTAATACTATTGGTACTTACTTTTGCTGTTACATTTTAAAATAAAAAATGTTTTTTTTCCTCTGTTCAAGAAAAATGTGAGGTGAGTTAAGGTACACATTTTTGTATCTGTTCTTCAGTTGAGGAACATCTAGGTGGATTCCAGACTCTAGTCATTATGGAAAAAATAACTGTTATGATCATAGCTAAGGAAATGCCCTTTTTATATGGTTGAGCACATTTTGCAAAATTACCTGGGAGTATTATAGCTGGAATTTGAGGTAGAATTATTCCTAATTTTCTAAGAAAGCACCAGATTGATTTCCAAAATGGTTGTAAAAGTTTATATTCCCACCAGAAATGTAGGCGGATTCCTTTTGCTCTACATCCTCTCCAGCATGCATTATCCCCTGAATTTTTTATCTTAGTCATTTTGATGGGTGTGAGGAGAAATCTCAGGGTTGTTTTAATTTGCAGTTCCCCGATGACTAAGGATGTTGAACATTTCTGCAAGTGTTTCATTGCCATTCTATATTCCTCTATAAGGAATGCTCTGTTTAGCTCTGTGCCCCATTTTTAATTGGATTACTTTGTTTGTTGGTGTTTAGGTTCTTGAGTTCTTCACATTCTGGGTTTTAGCCTGCTGTCAGATGTAGGGTTGGTGAAGATCTTTTCCCAGTCTGTAGGCTGTTGTTTTGTTTTGTTGACTGTGTCCTTTGCTTTACAGAAGTTTTATGTGGTCCCATTTATTCATGGTTGAAATTAGAGCCTGTGCTGTTGGTGTTCTGTTCAGGAAGTGTCTTCTGTGTCAAATAAGGTCGAGGCTCTTCCTACTTTTCTTCTGACACATTTAGTGTGTCTGCTTTTGTATTGATGTCTTTGATCTATTTGGAGTATACTTTTGTGAAGAGAGATAAATATGGATCTATTTTCAGTTTTCTACATGTAGACATCCAATTAGGCCAGCACCTTTTGTTAAAGATGCTATCTTTTTTTTTCCATTGTATGGTTTTGGCTTCTTTGTCAAAAATCAAGTATACATTTCATTATCATTACTAGCTATATGACCCAGACATAAACATTGATTGATAGAAATGAGTACTCTTGTACATTTCACTTAACTTTAAATAGCAATCGTTGAGGTATAGTTCCTTGCTAGAGTAATTGTCTAGGATGCACAAAATCTTCAGTTCAACCACAGCAATACAAATAAAAGCCAGTTTGTTTTAAGGGTGGAGGAGACAGTTAAAGCCTGCAAAGTGCTTGCAGTATAGCCATGACCCTTGAAAGTCTGAAAGCCATGGAAATCTAGGTTAAGGATGTTGGAGGTTGTCTCATTAATATGGAGGTTGAGATGTGTGGGTCTCCAGAGTTAGTTGACTGTCCTCCCTGCCTTATCTGTCTCAGATGAGTGAGAGGCTATCTCTATAAAAAAGGCTGATAGTGCAAATGTGCTTGTTATACAACAACAAGCACATAGTTTATACTTTAGCATCTTTTGGATATATACCTTGGAATGTATAGCTGAATCTTGAGTTAGCACTATTCCTAATTTTCTGAGAAAGTGTTAGATTGATTTCCAAACTGGTTGTGTATTTTTCCATTCCCACCAACAGTGGAGGCGGGTTCTCCTCTCTCCACATCTTCTCCAGCATGTGTTGTCACTTGAGTTTTGGATTTTAGCCATGCTGATGGGTGCAAATTGACATAGCAGGGTTGTAGCAGTTTTATTCATAATAGCCAAAATCTGGAAACAATGTAGATGTTCCTCAATTGAGTAAAGGATACTGAAAATGTGTTACATTTACTCAATAGAATATTACTCATCTATTAAAAACAAGGAAGTAATGAAACTTGTAGAAAAATGGTGGGAACTAGAAAAGATCATTCTGAGTGAGGTGACCCAGAAGCAGAAAAACACACATGCTGTATACTCACATATAAGTGGATAATAGGCATATAATATAAGGTAAACATACTAAACACTGTAATCCTCAGAAGCTAAACAAGAAGGAGGAGAACCCTAGGGAAGTTGCTCAATCCTCACAGGGCAAGCAAATGGGATAGACAACGGAAGTAGGAGAAAATAGACAAGAGGACAGGAGCCCACCACAGAGGACCAATGAAAGACATCACCCAGCAAGGTATCAAAGCATATATTGAGACTCATCCAAACTCTGGGCAGAGTGCAGGGAATATTATGAGAGAAGGAGAAGACAGAAGATCTGAAGGCGACAGGAGCTCCTCAAGAACAACAGACCAAAAATTCTGGTCACAGGAGTCTTTGCAATGTCCGGTACTCCAAGCAAGAGCAATGCATGGACATAACCTAGAACCCTTGCACAGATGTAGCCCATAGCAGCTAAGTCTCCGCTTGGGTTTCCTAGTAATGGGATTTTAGCATGCTTTCACCCAATCAAAAAAAAAAATTGTACCTGGAGAAAAATTGTCATGAGTCAAACTTTAAATTATACTTTTATTACATATGTGATTTTTAAAACTCATTTGCTGATAACATTTTTAATATAATCTAGATATGATTTTCTAGAGATACTGTATGGTTAATATAGATGATATCTGGTTTATAAATATTTAGATGTATGTATATATAAATATTTATAGTCAAGGTGATGATACTTTTTTCCTTTTTAAAAATAATTAATTATTATTTATTACAATTTATTCACTTTGTATCTGGTTGTACCTCTAACCTGTCTTCCCAGTACCGCCCTCCCTCTCTCTTCTTTCCTTATTCCCCTCTCTTAGCCCACTGATAGGGGAGGACCTCCTCCCTTTCTATGTGATCCTAGCCTATCAAGTCTCATCAGGACTGGCTGCATCATCCTTCTCTGTGGCCTGGGAAGGCTGCGCTTCCCAGAGGGGGTTGATCAAAGAGCCTGTCAATGAGTTCAAGGCAGATACAGCCCCTGCTCCCCTTATTAGATAACCCACTTGGAAATTGAGCAGCCTATGGTCTTCATCTGAGCAGGGGTTCTAGGTCCTCTCTATACATGGTCCTTGGTTGGAGTATTGGTCTCTTCAGGTCACCATGTGCTCAGGTTTTTTTTTTTTCCTCTGTTGGTCTCCTTGTGGAGCTCCTGTCCCCTCAAGGTCTTCCTGTCCCCTCTTATTACATAAGGTTCCTGCACTTTGCCCAAAGGTTGGCTATGACTCTCAGCATCTGTTTTGATACCTTACTGGGTAATGTCTTTAGGAGACCCCTGTGGAAGGCTCCTCTTATTTCCTACACAGGATAGATTTCTATTCTGTGTACCAATCTGAATGAGGGTTAATCATCTTTTCTTGGGTCCTCTTTTTTGTTTAGTTTCTTTAGGAATCCAGATTTGGTATGTTTATCCTATATAATATGGCTAATATTCACTTTTTTCTTTTTAAATTATTTTTTATTTTTTATTATTAGTTACATTGTATTAACTCTGTATCCCAGGTGAATCCCACTCCCTCATTACCTCCCAATCCCACCCTCCCTCCCTCATCTACTTCCTGCCCATTTCCAAGTCCACTGATAGGGGAGAACCTCCTCCCTTTTATCTGACCCTGGTTTATCAGGTATCTTCAGGACTGGCTGCGAAGTACTCCTCTGTGGCCTAGAAGGGCTGCTCCTCCCTTGCTGGGTGGAGAGGTCAAAGAGTCTGCCATTAAGTTCATGTCAGAAATAGTCCCTATTTCCCATGCTAGGGTACCCACTTGAATACTGAGCTACCACGGACTACAGGGAAGCAAAGGTTCAAGGACCCATGGTCCTTGGTTGGAGAAACAGTCTCATATAGGACCCCTGTGGCCAGATATATTTGGTCCTTGTGGAGGTCCTATCCTCTCCAGGTCATATAACTCCCTCTTCTTTCATATGATTCCCTGCCCTCTACTGAAGGTTTGGTTATGAGTCTCAGTTTTTGCTTTGACACACTGCTAGGTAGAATCCTTTAGAAGCCTTCTGTGGTAGGACTTTGTCCTGTTACTTGTTTTCTACTACATCCCATTTGTCTTTCTATGTAAGGATTAATCATCTTAACCCAGATTCTCTTTTTTGTTTATCTTCTTTAGGTGTATAGATTTCAGTATGTTTATCATATATTATAGGTCTAAGTAAGTGAGTATATACCATATGTGTCTTTCTCCATCTAGAGTACCTCACTCAGAATGATATTTTCTAAATCCCACCATTTGCCTGCAAATTTCATGATTTCCTCATTTTTAATTGCTGAGTAGTATTACATTGTGTAAAACTACCACAAATTCTGTATCCATTCCTCAGTTGATGGACATCTGGGTTGTTCCCAAGTTCTGGCTATTACAAATAAAGCTGCTACAAACATGGTTGAGCAAATGTCCTTGTTGTGTATTTGAGCAACTTTTGGACATTGGCCCAGGAGTGGTATAGCTGGGTCTTGAGGAAGTACTATTCCTAGTCGTCTGAGAAAGTGCCAGATTGAGATCCAAAGTGGTTGGACCAGTTTATATTCCCACCAGCAATGGAGAAAGATTCCCCTCTTTCCACAACCTCTCCAGCATGTGATGTCACTTGAGTTTTTGATCTTAGCCATTTTGATGGGTATAAGGTGAGATCTCAGGGTCATTTTGATTTGCATCTCTCTGATGGCTAAAAACATTGAGCATCTCCAAGAACACATAAAAGATATCATCCACCATGATCAGGTAGGCTTCATCTCTGGCATGCAAGGGTGGTTCAATATATGCAAATCCATCAATGTGATCCACCATTTAAACAAACTGAAGGAGAAAAACCACATGATCAAATGCCGAAAAAGCATTTGAGAAAATCCAACACCCATTCATGTTTAAAGTCTTGGAGAGATCAGGGATACAAGGCACATACCTAAACATAGTAAAGGCAATATACAGCAAGCCTATAGCCAATATAAAACTCAATGGAGAGAAACTTACATCAATGCCACTGAAATCAGGGACAAGGCAAGGCTGCTCACTCTCTCCATATCTCTTCAACATAGTACTTGAAGTCCTAGCTAAGGCAATAAGACAACTAAAGGAGATCAAGGGGATGGAAATCAGAAAAGAAGAGGTAAAAGTGTCACTATTTTCAGATGATATGATAATATACATGCCTGACCCCCAAAATTCAACCAGAGAACTCCTTCAGCTGATAAACACCTTCAGCAAAGTGGCTGGATACAAAATCAATGCAAAAAAATCAGGAGCCCTCCTGTACACCACAGGCAAATCGGCTGAGAAAGAAATCAGAGAAACAACACCCTTCACAATAGCCACTAGTAACATAAAGTAACGTGGTATGACTCTTACGAAGCAAGTGAAAGACCTGTTTGAAAAAAAACTTCAAGTCTCTGAAGAAAGATATTGAAGAAGACATCAAAAGATGGAAAGAACTCCCATGCTCATGGATTGGTAGGATTAACACAGTGAAAATGGTCATCCTACCAAAAGCAATCTACAGATTCAACACAATTCCATCAAAATACCCACACAATTCTTACTGGCCTTGAAAGAAAGATTCTTAACTTCATATGGAGGAACAAATAACCCACAATCTCCAAAACAATCCTGTAGAACAACAGATCATCTGAAGGTATCTCCATCCCTAACCTCAAGCTCTACTACAGAGCAATAGTAATAAAAACCGCATGGTATTGGCATAGAAACAGAAAGGAGGATCAATGGAACCAAAGAGAAGACCCAGAAATAAATCTGCACACCTATGAATACACAATTTTTGACAAAAAAAGCCAGAACCATTCAATGGAAAAAAGACAACATCTTCAACAAATGGTGCTGATCCAACTGGATGTCTACATGCAGAAAAATTAAAATAGATCCATATCTAATATTCACTTATAAGTGAGTATACACCATGTTTCCTTTCTATTTCTGGGTCACCTCAGTCAGAATAACCTTCTCTAGATCCCACCATTTACCTACAAATTTCATGATGTTCTTGTTTTTAATATCTGAGTAGTATTCTGTTGTTTAAATGTATTACAATTTCAGTATCCATTCCTCCATTTAGGGACATCTAGGTTTTTTTTCCTATATTCTGGTTAGTAGGAATAAAGTTGTTATGAACATGGTTGCGCAAATGTCCTTTTTGTATGGTTGAACATCTTTTGGAAATATGTCTAGGAATGGTATAGCTGGATCTTGGAATAGCACTATTTCATATTAAAATTTTCAGTCATTTAAAATGTTCCTAAGTGGAAATTATGCATTTCCATGTTGTCACCTGCCATGGCAAGCACACTTGTACTCAGATGCATACATCTTACACACACACACACACACACACACACACAACAAATTAATAACAAATTAAAAATTACAAAGGCTTAGTAAAATACAAACTTCATTATATTGAATTATTTTTCTGTATAATATATTTATTTTTAAATTTTATGTGCACTGGTGTTTTACCTACATGTGTGAACTTGTGAGGGTGCTGAATCTCCTGGAATTGGAGTTACAGACAATTGTGAACTGCCATGTGGTGCTAGGAATTGAACCTGAAACCTT
Organism: Pachyuromys duprasi; assembly: GCA_028658305.1. Classification (NCBI taxonomy): domain Eukaryota; kingdom Metazoa; phylum Chordata; class Mammalia; order Rodentia; family Muridae; genus Pachyuromys; species Pachyuromys duprasi. The sequence goes on from CM053743.1 coordinate 61,760,032, forward strand.
TGTAAGAGTAGCCAGTGCTCTTACCGATTGAGCCATCTCTCCAGGCAATTTCTGAATAATTTTATTCATAAAATATGTCACAGAATCACTCCTGTATAAGTAAGAGAAAAATGTACTTCAAAGTCAAGCAAAGAATAATTCCATATTTAAAATATGCATTCCACTTACGAATTTCCTTTGACACTAATGTACATTGGTAATTCTTTTAACCTAAATTTATTCTGAGCTCTGAATTAAATATTTTTACATATTTTAAATTATATTTTATTCACTTTGTATCCAAGCTGAAGCCCCTCCCTCATCTGCTTTCAATCACACCCTCCATCCCACTTCTTGTCCCATGCTCCTCCCCCATTCTACTGGTAGGGGAGGACCTCCCTCCCCTTCTATCTGACTCTAGCCTATCAAGTCTCATCAGGGCTGGCTACATTTTCTTCTTCTGTGGCCTGACAAGGTTCTACCCAACCCCCCCATTAGGTGAAGGAGATCAAAGAACCAGCCACCAAGTTCATGTCAGAGACAGAACTTACTTACTAGGGAAACTACTTGGAAACTGAGCAGAGGGTCTAGGTCTTCTCCATGCATGGTCCTTGGCTGGAGTATCAGTCCCTGCTGGCACCCCTGGTTCCAAGTTTTTTGCCTCCAATGGAGTTCTTGTCCCTCCTGGTCTTTCTAACTCCCCCTTTTTCATAAGATTCCCTGCACTCTTCCCAAAATTTGGCTATGAGTCTCAATATCTCCTTGTATTTGCTGAAAGGTAAAGTCTTTTAGAGACCTTCCATGGTAGGCTCCTGTTCCCTGCCTCTTCCTACTTCCTGATATCTATCCTTTTTTCCCTTCTGAGTGATGATTGAGCATCTTCCATAGGGTCCCCTTTGTTGTTTACTTTCTTTAGGTCTATAGATCTTAGTATGTTTATCCTGCATTGTATGGCTAATATACACTTATAAGTGAGTATATACCATGTGTGTCTTTCTATTTCTGGGTTACCTCACTCATGATGATCTTTTCTAGTTCCCTCCATTTTCCTGAAAATTTCAAGATGATTTCCTTGTTTTTAATTTCTGAGTAGTATTCCATTATGTAAATGTACCCCAATTTCTGCATCCATTATACAGGTAAGGGACCTCTAGGTCTGTAGGCTGTCATTTTATTTTGATGACAGTGTCTTTTGCTTTACAGGACATTTTCAGTTTCATGAGGACCCATTTATTGATTTTTGAAATTACAGCCTGTGCTATTGGTGTTCCACTATCTCTTCTATTTGTTCTTTTGAATGAGCATTGAGCATTAAGCATCCTTCTTAGGGTATGTCTTGTTACTTAGCATTTTTACATCTGTGGATTGTAGTACATTTACCCTGTGTTGTGTGACTAATATGCTCTTATAAGTGAGTATATACAATGCTTGTCTTTCTGGGTCTGGGCTGCCTCACTCAGGATAATCACTTCCAGATCCATATACTTGTCTGCAAATTTCATGCTGCCCTTAAAAAAAATAGCAGAATAGTATTCCATTGTACCAAAAAGAAGATACATATTCAATGCAATTCCATTTAAAATACCAACAAAATTCTTTATATAACTTAAAAACATTTCAACTACATATGTAAACAAACAGACAAACAAACAAACAGACAAACAAAGCCCCCAGAATTTCTAAAACAATCTTGCACAATAAAGGATCTTCTGGAGGTATCTCTATTCCTGTTCTCAAGCTGTACTATAGAGCAATAGTAGTAAAAATTGCATGGTACTAATATAGAACAGAATGGTGGATCAATGGAATTGAATAAAAGATCCAGATATAAACACACACCAATGGATACTTGACTTTTGACAAGAAGCCAAAACCAAACAATGGAAGAAGAGAACATCTTCAAGAAATGGTGCGGGTCTAACTGGATGTCTACACGTAGAAAAATGCAAATAGACTCATGTTAATCTCTCTGTACAAAAGTAAAGTTCAAGTGGATCAAAGACCCCAACATAAAACCAGACATACATCTATTAGAAAAAAGGAAGAAAAAGTTGGAAAAGCTTTGACCTCACGCACAGGAGACAATTTCCTGAACAGAGCACCAACAGCACAGGCTCTAAGAAAATTAATTTCTTATGATCTCTTGTTTTCTTCATCTTAGCCTGTTTGATTCAGGTAACATGAAATCTCAAAGTCAAATTTGATTGGCTTTTCCCAGTTGCCAGAAATAATGACCAAATAAAAATGAAAACACAACTTACACAAACCTATGGTATGAAATAAGTTGGTTTTAAGATGACAGTTCAAAGCACAATGTACCATCAGAAACTATTTGTAGGGATTTCTTATTAAGTAGGTTAACAGCGTACTGAAAGCACTAGAACAAAAGGAAGAAATAACACCCAAAATAAATAAAATGCACAAAACAATAAAACCCAGGGCTGAAATAAGTAAAATACAAAAAATTGTGAAGAATGAAATATGAAGATGGTTCTTTGAGACAATAAATATGATTTGTGTACTCTTGACTAAATTAATAAAAATGTGTTAAAATATACAAATTAATAAAAGATAAAATGAGGGGCTACAACCAGGCTATTAAGTAAATTAATGAAACAAAGGGGGGCAAAACAACAAACACCAAGGGAATCCTGAGACTCATAAGAACAGAGTTTTAAAACCTAAACAAAGTGGGAAACTTGAAGATATGAATAAATATCTTGATATTTACCTCAGACAAAATTGAATCAAGATGAGATAAGAAATTAAACAGACTGTTGTATGAAACATTATTATTTACTATCGATATATCCTCAGGGAAAGCTGCAATTATTCCTAAACCAGCTGTATATCCAAATCACCACACAGAGACTGGGATTTATTTAATTAACCTAGAACACAATGCTGGGCAATAGTTACTCCATCCTAAACCTCCAAGCCCTCATAGTTTCCTAACATTTAGATTCACCCACTGTACTTGCTTTTTGTGATATATTAGGTCCAATTCATTCCTCCACATCATTCTAAGACCTCTCCTCCTGCCTCTCTCTCCTAGTTTCTCTCCTCTCTCCTCCTCCTCTGCCTCCTACTCCTTCCTGCCCTCTGGCTCTCCTCCTCTCCCTCTTACTTCTTCCTTTCCATTGCTCAACATTGTGGCTGGTTGTTTTATTTTGGCATGCTTACACAATGTTGAGAAGGGTGATGACTAGAATAACTATCACAATGCAATGTTGAGATTGAAACCAGAGTGGGGGAGAGAAATCAGCATTTGAGTGAACAAAGGTAAGCTGTATACATTTCAAAAGAACATTATACCAACAACAGACCTGTAAAACCACTAGTAAAATAGAAGTATTAATTAATGATCTCTGATCCCAAACAAAACTGGGGAAGATGGATTCAGTACAGAATTCTACAATTTTTTTTTAAATAGGAATTTCAAAGCCACGTTTTCTTTTCAGAACTTTGGATAGATCCTTGGCCCATTTTCTGAGTGTGTCACAGGTAGTTATTGACTGTGATTTAACTTAATATTACATTCTGTCATGTGTATAGCAAAGATTCTCTCCCATTCTGTGCTCTTCTCTTAAGCAATTTGATTGTTTATCTATTTATATGATTTTAAATCTTGTAAAGTTCCACTTGTCAATTGAACCTGCCACTGAGTTCATGACCCTATGACCCCATGTCCAGATTCCTTGGTTCTGTTGGTCTCCTTGTGGAGCTCCTGTTCATATGTATATATGAAATTTTTAAAAATTTTTCTTGGACAAATGTGTCCCATTTTTAAAAAGGACATCTATATCTATATCTATATCTATTGTAGGGCATGGTCTTTGTCTTCATCATTTTTTCAATTTCAGATTTTCACATTTAGGTGTTTGATCAATTTGAAGTAAGTTTTGTTATAAGGTAATAAATATTAGTCTGATGTCATTCTTCTACACATAAACATCCGGATTCCTGCCACCATTTGTTGATTTTTTTTCCTTTTCTCCAGCATTTTTTGGCAGACTTTTTAAATGGTAAATGGCTATGGTTTTGTGTATTCATGTTTGGGTCTTCGTTTCTTTTTCATTGTCCTTTGTGTTTATTTTTTTTTTTTTTACCAATATGATTTTGTTTTCATCAGTATGACTTTGTCATATATCTTGGTATGGTAATCCTTTCAGAATTATTAATTTTTGCTCAAGATTTGCTTTTTCCTCTCTGAGTCCATATTCATTTTATGTTACTTTTATTTTTATAAAGAATGAAATTGGGATTTGGATTGAGATTGCATTGAATCTATAAATGCCTTTGTTAAACTGGTCACTTTCACAGTATTAATAATATCAATCCATAAGCTTGGGGAAACTTTCCCATATTTAGTGCCATTTTTACTATCTTCAGAGGATTAATGTTTTTTTGTTTTTTTGTTTTTTGTTTTTTTTTTACAAAGAGCATTCACCATCATGCTAGGATTTATTCCTAGATATTTTATTTTATTGAAGCTATTGTGATTGGGTGTGCACTCACAATCTTTCAGTGAATTTATTGTTAGTATGTAGAAAAGCAATTGATTTGTAAACAGAAATTGATTCTGTAGCTTCCATTGTTGTTGGTTCTTCCTTCTTTCCTTCTTTCCATTCTTTCTTTCTTTCTTTCTTTCTTTCTTTCTTTCTTTCTTTCTTTCTTTCTTTCTTCCTTGATATCAGAAACCCACACGAATATAGCAGTAGAAGTGCATGTACACACACACACACACACACACAATGATGAGTAAATAAATGAAATCAATAGTTCAAAAGTCTCTTCCTCACAATATTTGCATCAGAGTTAGAATCATTGGTCATTTGTCATTTTTCTACTCATATTATGTAATGAATTATATTATAATTCATTCTGTCAGGCTTAGTAGCAAGAATCATTTTCAGCTCAGGCTGCTTCTGAGCCCTCTAGTAAGAGAAGCAGGAGCTATATCTGACACAGACTCTCTTGCCAGATCTTTGATCATTTCACCCTGGTGAGGCTGTTATGCAAGGCGATGGGGAAAGTGGACATGCTCTGTTCTCATGCTTCTTGATAAGCTGGATGGGAAGAGGAACTCCAGTTTTCTGAGGAATAGTAGAAAGGTAGAAGAGAGGGAGGGGTCAACGGCTGAGATATATGGTTAATTAATTAGTTAATTTAAAAAAGAATATTTTTCATCTGAATCATTTTACTGGCCCAAGATTATTATTTTTATAAGACTTCCTCCATAACGGAGGGATATTTCATATTTAAAGCATTTTAAAAGAAATCCCGAGATTATTTTTAATTCCACAATTTAGGCAGCTTAATTTGATCAATTTCATCCACTAAAGATAAAATGAACTTCAGAAGCAATAAGAATGATGAGTTTCCATGATAGAAACATCAAGACAAAGAAGAAACTTATATATTTCATTTTTCTCTCTATTTATCTATTTATTTATTTATCTTTCTACTGATGTTAAAAAAAAATGCTTGGTACCAACATTAAAGAAAGACCTAGAGGGGCCAGGATCTCTATGAGGAGAGCAACAGAACCAAGAAATCTGGGCACGAGGTTATCTAGGGACTTGAACTCAGTGGCAGGTTCTTTAATCACCTCTCTCTGGGGGATGCAGCATTACCAGGCCACAGAGGAAGTTGATGCAGCCAGCCTTGATGAGACCTGATAAGCTAACGTCAGATAGAAGGGGATGTAGTCCCTATCAGGAGACTAGGGATAAGGCATAGGGAGAGAAGAGGAAGGGTGAGTGGGACTGGTTAGAGATGAAGAAGGAGGCTGCAGAGGAAATATAGAGTGAATAAATCATAATGAAAAAATGAATGAATGAATGAATGAATAAATAATTTAAAAACAATAAAAATGACAGATTTTATTTATTGTCAAGTAAGCTTGAATTCTCCATTTTAAAACTTTGCTGAACTTTACAGAAATTCATTTTTAAACTTTTTTTATTAATTACAGTTTGTTCACTTGTATCCCAGCTGTACCCCCTCCCAGATCCCTTTCCAATCCTATCCTTCCTCTCCCTTCTTCTATGCTCCGACCCCAGTCCAATGATAGGGAGGTCTTCTTCCCCTTCCATCTGACCATAATCTATCAGGTATCATCAGGACTCGTGTCTTTGTCTTCCTTTGTGGACTGATAAGGCTGCTCCCCCCTCAGGTGGAGATGATCCAAGAGCCAGCCCATGAGTTCATGTCAGAGATGGTCCCTGGTTCTGTTATTGGGAAACCCTCTTGGATTGAACTGCCTTGGGCTACTTCTGTACAAGGATTCTAAATTCTAAGCTTGAATTCTTCATTTTAAACCTTGCTGGACTTTACAGAAATTCTTAAAACTCATTGACATCAATACCAGGTTTTTACTCCAGCTGTCAGAATCTGTGAAAGGCCACCATCCTTAAAAATGTAAAGGAGGACTTTGCAGCCCGTCCTAAAGATACCTGATAAACCAGGGTCAGATGAAAGGAGAGGAAGTCCTCCTCTATCAGTGGACTTAGAAAGGGTCAGGGAGTCAGATGAGGTAGGGAGAGTGGGATTGGGAAGGAATGTGGGAGCGGGATACAGCAAGGATACAAAGTTAGTAAACTGTAACTAATATTAAAAATAAAATATAATATAATAATAATAGTAATAATAATAATAAGTGGAAGTCTTACATAAGAGTTATCTCCTTATTGTTTTATGTACTCAGGATTCTTGAGAGATAATGTTATGAAATATTTAATTTTATATTATTATAGATTGTATCTCTGGCATGAACTCCGTGGCAGGCTCTCTGATCACCTTTCCCTGGAGGGTGCAGTCAGGACACAGAGGAAGATAATGCAGCCAGTCCTGATGAGACCTGATAGCCTAGGGTCAGATAGAAAGGGAGGATGTTCTCCCATATTAGTGGACTAGGGCAGGGCATAGGTGGAGGAGAGGGAGAGAGGATGGGATTGAGAGGAGTTGAAGGAGGGGGCCACAGCCAGGATACAGATTGAATGCATTGAAATAAATAATTATAATTAATAGAAATGCAAAAAAATAAAAAAGAAAAACAAAACATATTGTCCCTTGACAGAAATTTTTAGGAGGTTAAAATGTATTTAAGATTAATGCAATTTGTTACTTAACAATTTTATGTATGTATATAATACATTTTAGAGACTCTTACCTGCAGGTCTCATGTCTCCTCCCAGTCCTGTCAACCTACTCTTTCTATATTCCTTTCCTACATTCACATTTTCTGTTCTGTTTGTGACCCAATGAATTTAACCAAAGGTGTCTGTGTTGTTATGTTCCTTTGTGCCCTTTTATTCCTTGTCCTCTGCCCCCTCTTCTTTCTGCCATTTACTATTTATGTGACAATTTGTGCACTTGAAAACAAGCACACCTGGTTTAAAGACAAGCTGATAACCATAGAAATTTACAACAGGAAAAGTTTTAAATCATGCACACATTTTCAAAATCCCTGGGAGCCATCTCAGAAACAAAGTTTCTTTAAATTATACACTGTCCCCTGAGCACAACAAAAGTATTTTTTTTAATTGGGACCTCTAAAAAAATAGGCGAGGTTTATCTGAAAGAAAATTTACAGAGGATAATATCTGAGGCATTGGAAAACGCTTAAGTGAAGGGATTTAATGGGCAAAACAATTTGCATTCTAGTCACTCATGTGGTATATAATCATGTACTGTATGCAGCTAAGTGAGTCTGTTGTCTGGCTGTAATGAATATCTACATCCATCCTAACAGTTAATGAGGAATAAATGACTTATTATCCTTGAATGCCTGTATCTAAATAGCTCAGCAACAAAAACAGAATATTAAAATGTGCAGCTAAGATAGATCATAAATGATAATGAACTCACTTGGTTCATTAATTAATTTTTTAAGCATGAGAAGGTACACTTCTTGAGTATAAAATCACCACTGGTGTGAGCTCATGCACAACGACATATTTTAAGCTTCTCTTTTCAAGTAAATAGCACTGTAAATGCATCCATTTTATGTGTACGTGTACACGTACATGTACATATCCACACATCTGAAAATACTCCAGAAAGATGGCTTTACTGTGTTAAAATAACAACATTTAATTAAGTTTATTTAATAATATATAAATTTACATTTTATGTGCCGATTTCTGATGTGTAAGTCCAATTTGAAAGCAGATGCTCTCATGTCATCCATGCTGGTTCATTGTAAATAGAAATTGTTTGTCTTATATTCTTTGAGCAATATCTGCTCATTTATTTTACCCCAAACCTGGGTAACCAGTCTTCTGTTCTCTTGCTTTTTAAAAATAATTTAATTTTGGCATTTTAATGTATGTATATGAATACATTCTAACCACATGGAGGTCCTGCTCTGCTCTGGTCCCTCAACCAATTTCTTTGCTGCTCCTAATGTGATGTATCTCTTCCCACTGTCATGTCTCACCTTCCTCCTGATTTTGTTGTTGTTTTCGTTGTTGTTATTGTGCAGCCTGTTCAATGAAGCCTAATCTGTGTGCAGGAGCATGCTCCCTAGGCACTATTGTTTCAACTTCTAATGCCAAATCTATAGTCCCCCTTTAAAAATACAGCATTAAAAACAGTTTCACATATAGAAACCAGCAGCAAAATGTTAGTTTAATCATGGGGATAAACCAGACCTATCCACATTTTGAATAAATTAGAACTCTGTATCTTACAATGTTCAAAGTTTTGAGAGGCTGGGCAAAAAAAAATTGTGGTTTCTGGGCTACTTTTGCAAGTGGATAGTGTATACATTAGTATGATCATATTGAGAGGTATGCAGCCTGGCACACAATGTTCCAAGGCAGCAGACAGAAGAACTTGACTTTTCAAAGAACAGCTGCTCATTAAGTAAGAATAAAAATAATTAATTTTGAGATACATGGGAATAAAAACACAGAAATCCATTGGATTTAACAAGACCATCCAAGAGAGACATCTGTAATAATAGGAATATACATAAAAGGAAAGATTTGAAATGAACAATCTAAACAACAAACAAATGGAATACAGATAGTAAAGACCATGTTAGAAATAAGTAAATCATGGAAACAAATAGCAGTTTTTTGATAAGTTAGAAAAGTCAAATCTTTAGTAAGGTCAACTTCTTAAACAGAGAAAATATTTAAATAAATAAAATTAGTGACAAAATATGAGATATTAAAATTGAAGCCACATGAATAAAATGCATCATTAGAAATAATCTTTAAGAAAATATATGACAATAAAATATCTAGAAAAAATAGCTAAATTTCTGTGCTCATATAACCCTATGAAAAATCCAAGTATGTATACACACACACACACACACATATATATTAGACTGATAAAAAGTAATGATACCTGAGGAAAAGTGGTCCTGTAGCTGAATCTTCTTCCTTTTTTCCTTCTTTCTTTTCTTTATTTCTTCCTTTTTTCTTTCTTTTCAGTTTTTTGTTGTTGTTACTGGTTTTTGTTTTGTGTTGGAACAGTGTTTCTTTGTCTTGCCCTGCCTTCTTGCAACTAGCTCTGTAGACTGGGCTGGCCTCCAAATTCAGAGATTCACCAGCCTCTGTCTCTGCAAATGATAGGATTAAAGATGAGTGTCATCAAAGAGCGTTTGTGAGCTCTGTGGATAACACATCAGCAATGTGATATGTATGAGGCAAGAAGGAAATCCAGTTCAACACAACTCGGTTTCCAATAAGGCTCAGATTTTGAGAATTTGACATCAGCCAGTTTATTTTAGTCATATTAAGTACATCACAGTTCAGAAAAAGTTTCCTGGTGACAATAAAGCTTGAAGCATGACTTCACTGAAACTCTTTATAAAGTACATGTGACTTTTTTTTATAAAGATAGATTCTACACACTGACCACATATGACATCATAAGGGTCAGGGGAAGAACCTGTTGTGATGTACTCTATAAAAACAGTTTTAACTATTTACTTTTCAAACTATTGTTTTCTCTAGGATTGAAATTGAGGGCCTATACCTAAACTTACTGCATGAGACAGGCATTACTATATGAAAATCTTGCAAGGAAGGAAAAAAAAAACAAAGAAAACCCTATATCAACATCTTTAATGTACATAAATTAAAAATTATCCATCTATATTTGAAAATGAAACAAATAAATAAAATGAACCATCCAACCTAATACATACATGCAAACATAAACACACACACCCAAAATCAAAAGCTTTCAAAGTTATCAGGTTGAGTTTATAAACAGTTCAATAAATTTCATATGACACATAGAGTAAGAAACAAAAATCACACCATCATCTCAGAAGACTAGCAAATATTTGGTAAAGCTCAACATCCCTCCATAAGAAAAGCTCCTAGCAAGTTGGAATAATGGATAGGAACTCACCATAACAGAAAATATACAATCATCATCACACGGAATGAGAAAAATCTGCAAACATTTCTATCACAACTAGAAAAATACAACATTATTATTTCTTACCGTCCTTGTTCATTATAATGTTGGAATTAGAAAGCATGATTATGTATGAGTGAGGAAAAAGATAAAAAAAAATATGAAACACGCCAAATGACATTTTCTAAATCAACAAAACAGAGCTCAAATGAGAGACTGAGGTTGCAAGCACAGGGCCTGCACTGATCTGTACCATGTTCTCTGCTATGTGTATATGTGTGGGTTTTCTTATTAACTCTCTGTGGAGTAAATATCCAGTTGTTAGCTTAACCATTGGGTAAAATTTGACTTTCCATAATTGGCAAGAGAGCAAAACAACATCCTTCTGAGTTGGGTTTCTTTTCTCGTTTATTTTGTATTCCTTCAAGTGACAGATAGTCCCAACTACATTAGAATAACAGATCAAATGAAGTTCTAATAAAAGAGTGAACACTTTATTTTAGCAAATTCATATAATTTATAATGGTAACACAATGCATTAATAAGTTAAATCTTAGCATTTTCAGATGAACATCTACCCTCAGCAAGTTGTATATTTCTCTAGAATCCGTTCCTCAAGGTGAAAGGCAAAGTCTATCCTTCAGAAAAAGCAGCCTGCTTGTATTAGTTGTACCTACCTAGAATTCAAACTATGGTACTTTTCAGGAGTAAATAATTAACAACCCAAATTGAAGGGCATATGTCTTTCAGTATTGATCATTTCCAATCTAATTGCATTTGAAAATCGCTTGACAGATCACTCCATATTTGATCATGTAAAATGCAGTCTTGTGCTCTTTTTATCAATTGTCAATATGTTAATATATATCAAATTGATGCAAATACTATGTGAGCCTTCATAAATCAATGAGCAACTGCTTTATTTCTGCAAACTGAAAAAAAAACTATGGAGAATTTTTCTTAGTTATTATCAATAAAGAGATGTTTTAATGTTTTATAAATTAACTTTTATATTTTATATTAATTACTGTCACATAGTTGTTGTAACAATAAAATACACCTGAGAAACAACATTGTGAATTTCTATCTTTAGCTATTTAAAATAAGAAAAAAACTACAAATGAATCTGAAAAAGAGCCAACGAGAAAGAGAAGAGTTATACTTTAAATGAGTTGTCACATAATCTTGACAGAAAGAACTTGTTTAAAGAATTATCAAAATATTTGAAATGAGAGAAATAATTTGGGTTTCTTGAGGGATCTGCCAATTATAAAGAATTTTCTCATGAGAAAGTTCAATGAAATTTATGTGTGGTATTTCTGAGTTATACAGTGATACCCTATATTTTTAATTCCCTCTCCAGTGATAATAGTTGTTATTAAACATATATTTGGATCAGTGACACTGATAAATCTTGCTTAAAATGAATTTTGTTTTACTTTAAAACAAAATTTTAAATATAAAAATTAACATGAAATTTAAAATCAAATTGTTCCTAAAGCTATCTGTCAATTGTAACACATAAAAGATGTCTTAGAACAAAAAACGTAAAATAATACAAGACATATGTGAAACCTGATAAGAGTTACATAAATTTCATGCTCTATAAGTTTTCCCAAATCGTTCAGTGTCAATGAGTAATATGATCTGTTGTTTAACCTGGGAATGAGAAATTATTATTTCTGCTTCTGTATTCCTTGATCCTAATACTTTCATTTACTAATTTTTTGTAAATAAACAGAAATTCATATTATCATGATTATGTAAAGTCAATACTCAATATTCTACATATTTGAAGCCACTCAGCACTTATAAAAAATAAATGTGGCATTTGTTTACATTTTATAAATAATAAACTCTTCAGTTTATAAAGTGAAAATGAATACTCTAAGATTTAAATGATAACAATATATAGATTTTGAAAGCATTTTCCAGTCTTTAATATACTGGGATAAACTTAAAATCTGTTTAAATTACTTTATTTCAGTACTGGGTAAAATAAAACATGTTAAGATTGATGATTTTCCATGTTCTCTAATCAGTTAATGAGATCACAGCATATAATTCACTCTTTTGAATATTTTTTATATCCCTGCTAAAATTACTGAATCAAAAAGGAAATAGCTCAAATACAAATAAAACTAGCTCTTGTGAAAGAAACAGAATCACATTCACTGAACATAGGCATATATTTAATATTTGATAGTTTATTATACTCTGCATGCTGTTTTACTATATAGTAACTGCAATCATTGTTATGTCTTTAATTATTTTCAATGCAGGTTTTCTTTTTTCTCTTTTTTTTTTTGAAGTATAGCAGAATCTTTCTTCATCTTAATCCAGTATATAATTTGAAACAGTATACGTATAGTTTTTGAGTTTTTCCAGATAGCATACTACCGAGAACTTAAACTACAATGTGTCTTAAAACAAACAATAATTGAGCCTGAATAGAAATTAGTTTATGGTAATTTAACTTAAAAAATAGCAAATGGGTTTCTTATTTACATAGTATTATATGAATATGAATAAAATAATATGAAAATACCTGTGTTCAGAGCAGTGCCATGCTAAAAATCTAACACACAAGAGCAAGGAACTCATTGTCTCTTGGAAAAGGATATTTTATAGAGTTTTTAAAGTAAAGTGATAATAATAAACTTTTACAAATAATTTCATTAAATGTGATTTTCAGGAATTCAAAAATGCTAGTTTTAAAAAATATTTTTGTGCTATAATAGATTTTTATTGCCAAAACATACTTTGGATGGCTCCTTTACTATATTAGATTTCTCCAACATGATTGATGGGATCAATGTCTTAGATACAGAGATTAACAAAAGTTCTCAGGTGCAACATGACCTTCATCATCTCTTTCTGCATCAGCCCTCTGATAATTTCCTTTTTCTTTTTCTTTTCTAAAATTAACTTTATTTATGTATTTATTTATTACAATTTATTCACTTTGTATCCCAGCTTTAACCCCTCTCTCATCCTCTCCCAGTCCCAGCCACCCTCCCTCTTCTTTCCCTATGCCTTCCCCTAATCAACTAATAGGGGAAATCCTCCTCCCCTTCTTTCTGACCTTACTCTATCAGGTCTTAATTGGGCTGGTTGCATTGTCTTCCTTTGTGGCATGGCAAGGCTGCATCCCTCAGAGTGATGTGATCAAAGAGTCTGCCACTGAGTTCATATCAGGAAAAGTCCCTGCTACCCTTACTAGAGTACCCACTTGGAAACTGAGCAATGGGTTTCCTTGAACAGGTGTTCTTGCTCCTCTCCATGCATCGTCCTTAGTTAGAGTATTGGTATCTGCAGGCCTCACAGGGCCCAGGTATTTTGGCTCTGTTGTTCTCCTTGTGGAATTTTGTCCCCTCCAGGTCTTTCTATATCCCTCTTCTTCCCTAAGGATTCCTGCACTCTGCCCAAAGTTTGGCTATGAGTCTCAGCATCTCCTTCTATACCCTGGTGGGTAGAGTCTCTCAGAAGTCCCATATGATATATATTCACATATAAGTGGATATTAGCCATACAATTTAGGATAAACATACTAAAATCTATAGTGCTAAGGAAGCTAAATAACAAGGAGGACCTACGGGAAGAGGTTAATCCTCATTCAGAAGGGCAAATAGACTTCAGAAGTAGAAGACAAGGAACAGGACAGGAATCTTTTTCCTTGTTTATTTATTACAATTTATTCACTTTGTATCCTGGATATAGTTCCCTCCTTCACTCCTCCCTCACTCTCCTCCCCCTATACTACTTCCCTAGTCCACTGATAGGAAGGTCTTCCTCCCCTATCATCTGACCCTAGCCTATCAGGTTTCATGAGGCCTAGTTTCATTGTTTTCCTTTATGCCTGGTAAAGATGCATCCCCCAGGGGGAGGTAATCAAACAGCCAGCCATTGAATTCACTTCAGAGACAGCCCCTGTTCCAATTACTAGGAAACACACTTGGAGACTGAGTTGCCATCAACTACACTTGAGCAGGGGTTTTAGGTTATCTCCATGCAGCGACATTGGTTAGATTATCAGTCTCTGCAAAGACCATTAGCACAGAAATTTTGGTTCTCTTGATCTTCTTATGGAGCTCCTGTCCCCTCCAGGTCTTTCTATATCCTGCTTGTTTTCTAAGATTGCCTGCTCTCTGCCAAAAATTTGGCTATGAGTCTTAGCATCTGCTTCTATACCCTGTTGCATATAGTCTTTCAGAGGCCCTCTGTTGTAGGCTCTTGTCATGTTCCCTGTTTTCTCCAGCTTTCAATGTCTAACAATTTTGCCCTTCTGTATGAGGATTGAACATCTTCCCTAGGGTACTCCTTATTGCTTAGCTGCTTTAGACATACAGATTTTAGTATGTTTCTCCTATATTATATGTCTATTATCCACTTATAAGTGAGTATAAATAATAGTTTTATAAGCATTTTATATCTTCCATAAATGATGAGGAAAAAAATTAGGATATTTTCAGGTATTGTTTAACATAATATTAATATATAAGATAACACTATATTTATTTATGTAATATAGAAATAATACTTATTGCTGAAAATATTTATAAGTGTACATTTATACAAACCCTGGAAATAAATATTTTTCATCTTTATCAATAATAATTAAATATTGGATGCAACATAAACAACACCACCATTAAGTTTTAATTTGGAGAGAAGTAAGATAGAATTTCTCTGTGTAACTTTCCTGGCTATTCTTTTACTCCCTCTTTTGACATGACTGGCCTTGAACTCACAGAGATCCACTTGCCCCTGCCTCCTGAGGCGTACTGAGATTTAAGGTATTTGTCATGGATACCTGACCAAAAACTAATTATTAAATAAATGAGAGTATACGCAAACAATCATACATTCTTTAGCACAATAAATAAGTTCATAAATAAACACCAATAAAGCCATGAATAAACATGAAAGAACTTCTTTTTTAATTTTTAATTTATTTCTTCCACAATTTTTTTATTATATATCCCATTTGAAGCTCCCTCCCTTAAGGGGGAGTTCTCCACCATTGTCATCTGCCCATAGCTTGTTAAGTCCCATCAGGAGTACCTGGATTCTCTTCCTCCATGGACTGGCAGAACTGCATCACCAGAAGCAAATGATCAAAAGCAGGCAACTGATAATTTCTGAAAAAAGAAAAAGAAAAAAAAAGACAACCCAAAAATCTGCATTATAAATCATAAAAACAAAATATCTTCCAGAAGCAAAAAAAAAAAAAAACCATGTATTTTACTGTTTGGTTCACAGCAGTGAATATTCTCTCAGTTTCTCTTTGTGTTAGTTACATCCTAGTATTTTTGTTCAACACCTACAACTTTTCTGATGTAACACTAAGAGTTGCTCTCTTAAGTATTTTGTAAATTTCTGTGTATATTTATATTTAAAGAAAACTTTTCAGGATAAATATAAATGAAAATTGAAAAAACATTGAGTGATATTTGCATAACGCAACATGTAACTTTGAGGGAACCAGTACTGGCATGGAGGGGAATCTAGCAATTCTCTTCCTAGTAGGTCCACTAAAATCATTGTCTCCATACTTCTTGCCTACTTTCTTGAGAAACCGATCCTATCTTTGAAAAACTATTTAGCGTGGATGAATGTCTAAGGGATGTTTTTTTTTTTTTTTTATCTGAACCATGGCAGGAGCTGAACTCTGTTACATCATTTAATTTAAAACAACTTCATTTCTCATTGTGCTCTCCCTTCGTGCTTTCAAACTATATACATTCCTTTACAACATGACTTTTTATTCTTTTTCAAGGAATTATATATTTAGTCTTAATTTCATCTTTCATGTTTTTTTTGAATAGATTTTCCATAAAACAAATATCTACTCACCTACATTATTATCTGACAAAATAATTCCATCTATATAAATAAAGGAAAATCTAAGTATTAATATCTTTACTAGATAGTTCAATACTTTTTAACAACATAAATTGTTCTTTATTAAATGGTACTTGAGATTAGAATATATTAAATTAATGTTGAAAGATTCTGCTTAATTGATAACTTACATATCTCTTTGAATATGGTTGTCTCAGTTGTATCTGCTCTATTCTGTTCATTAAAGAAACTGTTAGGGTGAGATCTAAGATGACTGCCAGGAGAGGACACTGTGTCTGAGGAGTAGGACAGCAGAAACAATGCAGCGACCAGGAGACTGAACTCTGGAACGTAAAATGCCAGCATTTGTGATTGCCAGGTGAGCAGAACACCTACGGTGAGAAAATCGAGTGGGAAAACCCTAGGGACACCCAGTTATTACCCAGAAAAATCTCCAGGTGACCAGCAGCACACAGCTCTGATCTGAACTAGCAACCTTGCTGGGCGCCCACAGCCGCCATAATAGACCAGATCACACAGTCCCTGAGCAATCTGAGGAGGAACCAGGTACCATTTTCACTGACCTGCACACTGCGGGCTCACACTGCACTGGTCCACCAGCAAAAACCTCAGTCTGTATGTGAGTCTGCAGGCAAGTCTGGGAAGGACCCAGGTTCTGCTTCCCCACGGGTGTACAACAGGCACACACTGATCGCCAGAACCACCTCAGGCTGAGAGGGTCCAAGGACCATTTTGACCAGACTGCACACTGCGGGCACACACTGCACGAGTCCACCAGCAAAAACCTCAGTCCCTGTGTGTGTCCACAGCAAGACAAAGAAGGCCTCGGACACCATTTCAGACAGGCCTGCATACAGCAGATGCACACCACTCGGTAATGCCTGCAACCAAACAAAACCCACTGTGTGTGCCCCAAATATCATCTCAGACCATGGTGCACAGCCCCTGGACCAGTAGGGGGCGCCAAATCTCCAGTCCAGGGGAGAGCCCTTAGCAGCAAGCCCAGGGCAGAGCACACAGCCCCCAGATGACATCTCAAACAGGGACACTGAGACTATAGCACAGAGAGAGGAGTAAGACTCCAGACCAGAGGGGTGAACAGCCTGCAGTGCTCACAGCTTCTAGCACAGAGCACGAAGCTGGGCACACAGAGCCCACAACAGAGTTCAACTGAGATACAACACACACTAACAAATCACTGGAAATCCCTGATCTTCTTGAAGAATACTCCTGACACAAGATATCAACAGTTTCAGACTTAAGTACAGCCTTAAAGCACAAACAGCTCCCTGATTATATATAAACAAATGCCCAGAAATCGGGAAAGAACTCACACAACA
>CM053743.1:61778101-61809880 GCA_028658305.1 Pachyuromys duprasi
CCAGCAGCCAGCCAGCTGACTGGTAAACAACTGTCATTGCACATGTGCCTGGGCTGGAAATGAGCCCCAGAGTCACGCCATTCGGGTACGTCATATGGCCTGACTGGCCTCTGCTAATCAGGAACCAACACGCCACCTAGTAGGGTATAAAAACCGTGCCATTTTGGGGCTTGGGGTCTTCCTCCATTCACTGCTGAAATAAAAGCTTGCTACAGAAGAATCCTGGTGTCCATGTGCGTTCTTGCTGGCAAGACGACTACGAGGGTCACATCTTTCTGCCCCTGAGATACCTTACTCAGGATGGTCTTTTCTAGATCCCACCATTTACCTGCAAATTCCATGATTTCCTTGTTTTTAATTGCTCAGTAGTATTCCATTGTGTAAAAGTACCACAATTTAAGTATCCATTCCTCCATTGAGGGAAATCTGGGTTGTTTCCAGGTTCTGGCTATTACAAATATAGCTGCTATGAACATTGTTGAGCAAATGTCATTGTTGTGTACTTGAGCATCATTTGGATATATGCCTATTATATATGCCTAGCTGGATCTTGAGGAAACAGTACTCCTGATTGTCTGAGAAAGTGCCAGATTGATTTGCAAAGTGGTTTTACAAGTTTACATTCCCACCAGCAATGGAGAAGGGTTCCCCTTTCTCCACCTCCTCTCCAACATGTGTTGTCAGTTAAGATTTTGATCTTAGCCTTTCTGATGGGTGTAAGATTAATTCTCAGGGTTGTTTTGATTTGCATCTCCCTGATGGCTAAGGACGTTGAGCATTTTTTAAGTGTTTTTCTGCCATTCTATATTATTCTACTGAGAATTCTGTTTAGCTCCACACCTCATGTTTTAATTGGATTGCTTGATTTGTTGCTTTTTAACTTCTTTAGTTCTTTAAAAATTCTGGACATCAGCATTTGTCAGATATATAGTTAGTGAAGATCCTTTCCCAGTCTGTAGGATGTTGTTATGTTCTGACAACAGTATCTTTTGCTTTACAGAAGCTTTTCAGTTTCATGAGGTCACATCTATTGATTGTTGATCTTAGATCCTGTGCTGTTGGTAGTCTGTTCAGGAAGTTGTCTCCTGTGCCAATCAGTTCTCGGCTCTTCCCCACTTTTTCTTCTAACCAATTTACTGTGTCCAGTTTTATGTTGAGGTCTTTGATCCACTTGGACTTTAGTTTTGTCCAGGATGATAAATATGGATTGATTTTCATTTTTCTGCATGTAGACTTCCAGTTGGACTAGCACCGTTTGTTGAAGATGCTGTCTTTTTTCCATTGAATGGTTTTGACTTCTTTGTCTAAAATCAATTTTCCATAGGGGTGGGGGTATATTTCTGGGTGTTCTATTTAGTTCCATTGATCCATCTTTCTGCTTCTACACTAATACCATGTAGTGTTTATTATTATTGCTTTTGTAGTAAAGCTTGAGATCAGGGATGGAGATACATCCAGATGATCAGTTGTTGTACATTGATTTTTTTTTGGAAATTCTGGATTTTTTGCTGTTCCATATGAAGTTGAGAATTTTTCTTTCAAGGTCCTTAAAGGAACGTGTTGGATTTTGAAGGTCATTGCATTGAATCTGTAGTTTTCTTTGGTAGAATGGCCATTTACACCATGTTAATCCTACCAATCCATAAGCATGGGAGTTCTTTCCATCTTCTGATATCTTCTTCATTTTCTTTCTTCTGAGACTTGAATTTTTTTTTCAAATATGTCTTTCACTTGCTTGGTTAGAGTTACACCAGGGTACTTTATGTTATTAGTGGCTATTGTGAATGGTGTCGTTTTCCTAATTTCTTTTTTGACCCTTTTATCTTTGGTATATAGGAGGGCTTCAGATTTTCTGAGTGAATTTTGTATCCAGTCAGTTTGCTGAAGGTGTTTAACAGCTAAAGGAGTTCTCTGGATGAATTTTTGGGGTCGCTCATGTATCCTATCATACCTTCTGCTAGAGTGATACTTTGACTTTTTTGTTTCTGAATTTTATCCCCTTGATCTCCTTTATTTGTTCAGCTAAGACTTTAAATACTATATTGAAGACATATGGAGTGAGTGGGCATCCTTCCCTTGTCCCTGATTTCAGTGGGTTTGATTTAAATTTCTCTACATTGAGTATGATGTTTGCTATAGGCTTGCTGTATTTTGCCTTTACTATGCTTAGGTATGTGCCTTGTATGCCCGACATCTCCAAGACTTTAAACATGAATAGGTGTTGGATTTTGTCAAATGATTTTTTTTTTTGGCATCTAAGGAGATGATCAATTTTTTATAAAATTTTTCCTTCCTATATTAATTACAGTTTATTCATTTTTCCCAGCTGTTGCCCTGTCCTTCATTTCCTCCCAATCCCACTCTCCCTCCCTAATCTCTTTCCAAGCCCCTTTCCAATTCCCTGATAAGGAAGCTCCTCCTCCTCTTCCATCTGACCCTAGATTATCAGGTCTCATCAGGACTGTCTGTATTGTCCTCCTCTGTGGCCATGCAAGGCTACTCCCCTCTCTGGGGGAGGTGATCAAAGAGCCAGCATGAGTTCATGCCAGAGACAGTCCCTGTTCCCCTTACTAGAGAACCCACTTTGAGACTGACCTGTCATGGACCATATCTGATCAGGGGTGCTAAGTTATATCCATGAATGGTCCTTGGTTGAAGTGTCAACCTCTGAGAATACCCCTGTGCACAGATTTTTTGATTCTGTTGCTCTTCTATGGAATTGCTATCCTTTTCAGGTCTTATTATCTCCTCCTTCTATCGTAAGATTCTCTGCACTTTGACCAAACTTTGGTTATGAGTCTCAGCATCTGCTTTGATACACTGCTGGGTAAAGTCAAAGGCCCTCTGTTTTAGGCCGTTATTTCCAATGATGTTTAAAGATATCATTTTATTTGTTATTTTTAGGTGGAAAATTTTGATGAATAAATTAATTTATAAAGGAGTATTTGGTTCTATGGAGGCATATAAAATAAATATTCAGATGGATCTAAAATTTGAAATAATATTCAATGCAATCTGTTTCCTTAAGCCAGATATTTCACTGTTAAAAGGAACAAATATGAGCAGTCAAGGTAGAACACCTGTAATCATAGCATGGTTAAAGATTGCAAGTCCATGGCTATTATATTAAAAAGCATGACAAACTATTTTAAAAGAAACTTATAAATAAAATACAAAATAAATATAAAATGATGGCTTTCTAGGAAATTGTAATTAATTTCATGTGAATGATGCTTGTTTAAATAAAGACACATTTGTATATAATATATATTTATATATGTATATACCTTTATTTTTCATGTCACATTTTATATTTTCCATATATTATATATTAGTTCTAAAAATGTATTATTTATATACATTATGTGAATGTTATACTATGCATATTTAATATCATACTACTTCTATAACATATATGTTATATATGTGTGTGTGCATATATTTAGATATAGACAGATTATACACGATAAATAGATTTACCTCAGCTCTTGCTATATAATATAAATACTTAATTTTTTGGAGAGACAAAGTACAAATTTAAAATTTTAAAATATTGAAGGAACAAGCATTACAGGTTACCTTTAATTTTTTATATAAATTCCCACCCACTACCACAGTACAAATATACATACATAGTTTTTGCACTCAATGCTCACCTGTTTAAACTAATACCATAAAGAATATTTCAATAAATTGAGTCTATGACTCTACATATATAGACCTTTTTAGTTGTCATTATTTCTTAACAATACAGCTTAACAACTTCTTGAATAGAACTTGTATTGCATTGTACTTTGCACTACAAATAATTCAGAGGTTATTTAAATTATATGGAATTTTGCTCATAGTTTATATGCTAATACAATGCCATTTTAAACAAAAATAATTTTATATTCCTGAGCTTTGATAGACATATGTTTGAAGAATTCCAATGTGCTGTTAATGAGGGGACACAGAATTTACACTGCTGTCACAAGCCAACTTATGACAGTTTTAATATATCATCATATATTATCCACTGTATATATGGTATGTATGTTTCTAATATAGGCTTGTGTGCTTTTAAAATGATTGCATTTTTCTATAATGTATATAAAATTATGCAGTCAATCTAGAAATGATATTAATTTTCAAAATTAATTTAATAAGCAGATTCAGGGAGACAAATATCACAAGGTGTGTTAGCTAGTGTAAGAAGTTAAAATCATCTGAAATGAAGGACCCCAGATAGAGAAAACGCTTCCATTAGGTCGTGCTACAGCCAAACTTAAGCAAATTTCTTAATTAGTGATTGATATGGAAGGGCACAATTCATTTTCTGAGGCCACCCCTTGGTCTTAGATTTTAATAAAAAAAAAAAAAAAAAAAAGGAAGAAGCAGGAAAAGCAAGCTATGAGGGACAAGCCAGAAAACAGCACTCCTTCATATTATCTGCGTTAGCTCCTCCTTCAAGGTTGTTTTTTTAAATTCTTTTAATTAATTATTTATCACAATTTATTCAATTTGTATCCCAGCTGTGTCCTCCTTCCCCACCTCCCCCCAGTCCCACCCCTCCCTCTTCTCATCCTATGCCCCTCCCCTAGTCCACTGATAAGGGAGGTCCTCCTCACCTTCCATCTGACCCTAGCCTATCAGGTCTCTCTGAGATTCTTTTCTGAAGTTTTTCATTGATGAGCAGTGAGATGGAAGGGTTAGCCAGATAATCCCTTTTTTTGCCATTTTTCTTTGGTCAAGGGATTGCATTGCAGCAATTGTAACCCTAATTGAAGCACATGGTTTTGATCAAATTTTAAAGCTTGATAAAAATAATAATAAGAAATTAAAATTAGACTAGGTGATTTTTGAAATTGTTTTTTAATTAATAAGTTGAATTACTTATTAAAAGTGTTATAAGTCTCTCACAATTCAGATAGACTTTTAGTTTCTCACACTAGCCAAAACATATTATTGAGCTTAGAAATACACCCACTTACATATGTTCTCTCTTTTTTTAAAGGAAGTCAATTATTTTTATTTTTTAAATATTACTTATAGTTTATTAACTTTGTATCCCAGCTGTAGCCTACTTCCTCATTCCCTCCCAATTCCACCCTCTCTCACTCATCTCCTCCCTGCCCTTTCCACGTCCACAAATAGGGGAGGTCTCTTCCTCTTCCATCTGACCCTAGCTCATCAGGTATCTTCAGGACTGGCTACATTGTCCTCCTCTGTGGCCTAGCAAGGCTGCTCCTCCCTTGAGAAGAGGTGTGTGTGTGTCAAAGAGCCTTGGAAAGGGGCAGAGAGGAGATGAGGGAGGGATAGGAGGGATAGGGAGGGAATGCGGGAGGCGGCTAAGACTGGGGTACAAAGTAGATAACCTGTGATTAATATAAAATAAAAATGTAAAAAAAATGAAAGAAAGACAAAGGGGATGGACATTGGATGTAGGAGAAAACAAGTAGCAGGACAAGAGCTTACCATAGAGGGCTTCTGAAAGACTGTACCTAGCAGTGTATCAAAGCAGATGCTGAGACTCATAACCAAACCTTTAGCAGAGTGCAGGGAATCATATGAAAGAAGAGGGAGTTAGTGTGACCTAGAGAGGACAGGAGCTCCACAAAGACCTAATATATCAGGGCACAGGGGTCTTACATGAGGCTGTATTTCCAACCAAGGACCATGTATGCATAAAACGTAGGACCCCTGCTTGGATGTAGCCCATGATAGCTCAGTATCCAAGTGGGTTTTCCTAGTAAGGAGAGCAGAGGCTATTTCTGACATGAACTCAATGGCTGGCTCTTTGACATATGTTCTCTTAAAATTTATCAAGTAAAAGACATTTTAGTGAAATAAGTACATATTAGTAAATACATAATTACTGAGTATATGTGAAATTGCAGCACCAAAAATTTTTATATAAACTTTGCTAAATAAACAAACACTAGGTAGATAAGATTGTAACCTCAACTTTGAAAATGAAAAAATATTGAACCTCCTGAAAGAAACTAAACAAAAATTTGTGTCTATGGCCTAAGGTAAGTGACATATATTTTGATTTCAATAATAAATGCGTAGTCAAAGAAAGTATCACAATTTCCTACTAAATTTCATTAACATTGATTTTTTTTCTCTTTGACAGACACTGTTCCCAGACCAAAAAAAAAATAGTGAAGATATATTGTATTATAACTAAATGAAATATCATCAAGAATCCATAAAAGGGGTCTGGAAAGTTGACTCAATGACTTAGAGCACTTAGTACATAATCACTATGCTCTGAGTCAGAATTAACAGGCCCTAAGCTGAAGTCAGGCACAACTCCATGACTATGCCTCATTCTGGGAATAGTTGCCAAGTGGATCAGCCCAGTCAAAATAGGAGATCCAGGTTTTGAACAACAACAACAAAATTCTGATGTTATTGGAAATCAAGTTGGATTCCTCCACTCAAGTACTAAGTTAAAGAAAAACAACTCCTAAATCTGGCTACTAGTTAAGATTACTTAAGTATAAAAGACTTCTTTATTTTATCTTTATTAATGTGCAGTAATGCTTGTTCTAACTTGTATTTAAAACAAAAATCCTTTCCAAAACAACAACAAAAAAAGATGGTTTTCAAATAATTAAGATGGGAAGTAGTAGAGAAGTTAACCCATTTTCTTCTGGTCTCCTAAGCACATGTCCTAAGTATAGGTCCCTATAGTTCAGGCCATACATGGGCTCATATATATCTCCCTGTATAGAGTCACACACACATACATACACACAAACATACAAACACACACTATATATAAATATATTATATACACTCACACAAAGAAATATATTTTCAAGATTTATTAAAGAAAATTAAAAATTAAAAATAAGAATATTTAAACATATTTTGCAAACCAATGTATTTAATCAATTGACATGCCAATGGAAACCAGTAAGTTACAAATTATACACATATTATAATTTTTAGAAAGTATAGCTTTCCCATTGTCAAGATTGCCTGGCATCCTTATCTTGAGGTATCATGAGAAATATGTGCCCTTATCACCTTGACTCTCTACTGAGTGAAAGAATTGTTTCTATTGCTGTGAAGAGACAACATGAGTACAGCAACTCTTATATAGGACAACATTCAATTGGGGATGGCTAAAGTTTCAAACATTTAGAACATTATCATCACAGCAAGAAAAATGGGGGCTTGCAATGTGTCATAGTGCTTGAGGAGCTGAGAGTTCTACATCTTGATTCACAGGCAGCAGCAGAAGTTTGTAGGCCACAGGATGCATAGCTTGAGCATTTGAGACATCAAAACCCACTCTCACAGTGATGCACTTTTTCCACCAATGCTACGCTTACTCCAATAAGGCCAAATACCTCCTAATAGTTCAAGTTTCTATGGGACAGGCATTCAAACACATGAATCTATGGGGTACACTCCTATTCAAACCACTACACACATCTAAAAAATATAGGTCCAAGTTTATTAAGATTTGAGAGTGACATGTCTGGACTCAACATGACCACATATACAAAGGGAACAATAATTTTATTCATGGAAAAATAGTAAGGATTAATTGTTAAAGAACAGGTGGCACTACCATAAAGTGGTATTTTCAATTACTTCTTTGGAAATACTATTTATGCTATCATGGTAAGCACACATCCACAGATTTTTTAGGACTTTTTTTACTTGCTGCTTACGAGAAAGGATTGAAATGAACCTTTTATAGGTTA
This sequence comes from Pachyuromys duprasi, assembly GCA_028658305.1. Classification (NCBI taxonomy): domain Eukaryota; kingdom Metazoa; phylum Chordata; class Mammalia; order Rodentia; family Muridae; genus Pachyuromys; species Pachyuromys duprasi. The sequence continues at coordinate 61,785,808 of CM053743.1, forward strand.
ATAACTGATTAGTATAAATCCCTGGGTAAGAATTCACTGAAATACTAGCCCCACCAATGCATACTAGAAATCTTCCTTTCTAAAGCTGCAAATGTGAGATTATAGGTAGACATCCCTGGATTTTTATTTCAGTAAGTGATTAAATCTTCTGTTTTTTTGACCCTGAGATTTCACCTTACACCTGTCAGAATGGCGAAGATCAAAAACTCAAATGAAAACACATGCTGGAGAGGATGTGGAGAAAGAGGAACCCTCCTCTATTGCTGGTGGGAATGTAAGCTGGTACAACCACTCTGGAAATCAATTTGGCATTTTATTAGAAAATAAGAATAGTGATTCCTCAAAACCCAGCTATACCATTCCTAGGCATATACCCAAAAGATGTTCAAGTACACAACAAGGACATTTGCTCAACTATGTTCGTAGCTGCTTTATTCGTAATAGCCAGAACCTGGAAAGAACCCATATGCCCCTCAGTTGAGGAATGTATACAGAAATTGTGGTATTTTTACAAAATGGAATACTACTCAGCAATTAAAAAGGAGGAAATCATGAAATTTGCAGGCAAATGGTGGGACCTAGAAATGATCATCTTAAGTGAGGTATCCCAAAAGCAGAAAGACACACATGGTATATACTCACTTATATAGACCTATAAGATAGGATAAACATACTGAAATCTATACACCTAAAGAAGATAAACAAGAAAGAGAACCTGGTATAAGTGGATTAATCCTCACTTAGAAAGTCAAATTGGATGGACATTGGATGTAGGAGAAAACAAGTAGCAGGACAAGAGCCTACCACAGAGTGCCTTGGAAAGACTCTACCTAGCAGGGTATCAAAGCAAATATTAAGAAACATAACCAACCCTTTGGCAGAGTTCAGGGAATCATATGAAAGAAGGAGGAGTTAGTATGACCTGAAGAGGACAGGAGCTACACAAGGACCAAATATATCAGGGCACAGGGGTCTTTTATGAGACTGTCTCTCCAACCAAGGACCAAGTATGGATATAACCTAGAACCCCTGCTTTTATGTAGCAAATGGTAGCTCAGTATCCAAGTGGGTATACTAGTAAGGGGAACAGGGACTATTTTGGACATGAACTCAATGGCTGGCTCTTCAACCTCCCTGTCCCCCCGAGGGAGGAGCAGCCTTGCTAGGCCACAGAAGAGGACACTGCAGCCAGTCCTGAAGAGACTGGATAAGCTAGAGTTTGAAGGAAGGGGAGGACCTCCTCCCCAATCAGTGGACTTGGAAAGGGGCAGGAAGGAGATGAGGGAGGGAAGGGTGGGATAGGGAGGGAAATCATGAGGGGGCTACAGCTGGGTTACAAAGTATATAACCTGTGATTAAAATAAAATAAAAATGTTAATATTAAAAAATCTTCTGTTTTTTTAATATACACTTACTGCACAAAAACTAATCCTCAGAAAATATATAGGTTAGTTTCTAAATTTTCTTAAAATGTTGCAAGATTACTTCCCCCAAATTTTATGTTCTCCTAATGCCAAGGATCTTACTGCTTTCTCTATGTAATCTTTTTGTATTTCTCTGTGTGTTTATGATAGAAAGAAATTCATTACTACGGTCTTCCCTTGGATTCATAATATCATCTCTTTATATGACAAAAGTATCAACTAATTTTCTTTCCTCATTTCATAAACGTACACATTTTCTTTAGATAATTATAATTTTCTCATAATCATGTTGTTTCTTGCTGCCTTTCATATTATAGACACAATGAGGTAATATGAAACCATCTTACATCACTGAAAGTCATTATGCTCTTTGTCTACTTCCTGCAGTATTAACACATTGAATATTTTGTACATCCTCACCAAGAAATTTATATCACAACATATGAGTACATACCACATTGAAATGTATCTACAGGTAAAATCATGTGATATCTACCCAATTATTTTTATTACTCTTTCTTTTGTTCCTTGCCTTGAATATCATAAACCTCTCCATATGCCTAATGCATTAATAAAATATAATATTGGACTTCCTGACACTCTGGTTTACAAAACATAGAAACAATAACTAATACATAAAATAAAAAAGATTATATGACTCTCCTGAGGGATATTTTACATTTTCAGTAGTTATGAAAATGCATCAAGAGATCCAAGATGGCTGCCACGAGAGAACACTGTGTCTGAGGAGTAGGAGAGCAGAAACAACACAACGACCAGGAGACTGAACTCTGGGACTTAAAACGCCAGCATTGTGAATGCCAGGTGAGCAGAACTCCTACCGTGAGAAAATCAAGTGGGAAAACCCTAGGGACACCCAGTTATTACCTGGAGAAATTTCCCTGTGACCAGCGACGCACAGCTCTGATCTGGACGAGCAGCTCTGGGTGCCCGCAGCCGCCATTATACACTGGATCACACAATCTCCCGGGCAGTATCAGGAGGAACCAGGTGCCATTTTCACTGAACTGCGCCCTACGAGCGCACACTGCACCCGGGTTCTGCTTCGACCCACAGGAGTGCTGTGGGTTCGGTCCGATCATCACACCAGACTGATGGATTGGGGGACCATTTTGACCAGTCCACACATTGCCGGGGCACAAGCCGAACACTCCACCAGCAAAATCTCAGTCAGTGTGTGAGTCCTCCGGCAGATCTGGGAGGAGCCTGAGTTCTGCACCAACCCACAGGTGTGCTGCAGGTACGAACCGATCATGGGAACCACCACAGACTGAGTGGATTGGGGGACCATTTTGACCAGTCCTCACACTGCAGGGGCACGGGCCGAACGCTTCTGCCAGCAAAATCTCAGTCAGTGTGTGAGTCCTCCAGGGGATCTGGGAGGATCCCAAGTTCTGCATCAACCCACAGGTGTGCAGCTGGCTCGAACCAATCGCGTGAACCACCACAGACTAAGTGGATTGGGGGACCATTCTGACCAGTCCGCACACCTGAAAATTATAAAAATTCGGTACTGATCCCAATAGTTGGAGCAGAATAATCAGCAACACATTAAGTTAGGAAATGATGCACATTCTAGACCTGTATTTCTATTTAGCCAATTTATCAATCAGGAAAGAAGAGAGAGGGAGAAAAGAGCAACTCATAGTTTCTGTTCTCTGATCTAGTCCTAGAAGCAATCAAAACATAAAGATTTCATGATTTCCTCCTTGTTAATTGCTGAGTAGTATTCCACTGTGTTAAAGTACCACAATTTCTGTATCCATTCTTCAGCTGAGGGACATCTGGGTTATATCCAGGTTCTGGCTATTACAAATAAAGCAGCTACGAACATAGTTGAGCAAATGTCCTTGTTGTGTACTTGAGCATTTTTTTGGATATATGCCTAGGAGTGGTATAGCTGGATCTTGAGGAATCGTTATTCTTAATTGTCTAAGAAAGTGCCAGATTGATTTCCAAAGTGGTTGTACAAGTTTACATTCCCACCAGCAATGGAGGAGGGTTCCTCTTTCTCCACATCCTCTCCAGCATGTGTTGTCACTTGAGTTTTTGATCTTAGCATTCTGACAGTTGTATGGTGAAATCTCAGGGTTGTTTTGATTTGCATCTCCCTGATGGCTAAGGACTTTGAACATTTCTTTAAGTGCTTTTCTGCCATTCTACAGTCCTCTAGAGAGAGTTCTCTATTTAGCTCCATACCCCATTTTTAATTGGATTACTTAATTTGTTGCTTTTTAACTTCTTTAGTTCTTTATATATGCTGGATATTAGCCCTCTGTCAGATAGAGGGTTGGTGAAGATCCTTTCCCAGTGTGTAGGCTGTCATTTGGTTTGGATGAAAGTGTCTTTTTGCTTTACAGAAGCTTTTCAGTTTCATGAGGTCCCATTTATTGATTGTTGATCTTGTTGATCTGAGAGCCTGTACTGTTGGTGTTCTATTCAGGAAGTAGTCTCCTGTGCCAATGAGTTCTAGGGTCTTCCCCAGTTTTTCTTCTAAACAATTTAATGTGTCTGGTTTTATGTTGAGGTCTTTGATCCACTTGGAGTTTAGTTTGTGCATGGTGATAAATATGGATCTATTTTCACTTTTCTGCATATACACATCCAGTTGGTCCAGCACCATTCATTGAAGATGCTGTCTTTTTTCCATTGGATGGATTTGCAGGCAAATGGTGGGACCTGGAAATGATCATCCTGAGTGAGGTATCCTAAAAGCAGAAAGACACACATGGTATATACTCACTTATATAGACCTATAGGATAGGATAAATATACTGAAATCTATATACCTAAAGAAGATAAACAAGAAAGAGGACCTGGGGTAGGAGGATTAATCCTCACTTAGAAAGACAAATTGGATGGACATTGGATGTAGGAGAAAAGAAGTAGCAGGACAAGAGCCTACCACAGAGGGCCTTGGAAAGACTCTACCTAGCAGTGCATCAAAGCATATATTAAGACACATAACCAACCCTTTGGCAGAGTGCAGGGAATCGTATGAAAGAGGGGGGAGTTAGTATGAGCTGAAGAGGACAGGAGCTCTGCAAGGACCAAATATATCAGGGTATAGGGGTATTTTATGAGACTGTATCTCCAACCAAGGAGCATGTATGGATATAACCTAGAACCTCTGCTTGAATGTAGCAAATGGTAGCTCAGTATCCAAGTGGGTATACTAGTAAGGGGAACAGGTACTATTTTGGACATAAATTCAATGGTTGGCTCTTTGACCCGCCTGTCCCCGGAGGGAGGAGCAGCCTTGCTAGGCCACAGAAGAGGACATTGCAGCCAGTCCTGAAGAGACCTGATAAGCTAGAGTTTGAAGGAAGAGGAGGATGTCCTCCCCTATTAGTGGAATTAGAAAGGAGCAGGGAGGAGATGAGGGAGGGAAGGGAGAGGATAGGGAGGCAATGTGGGAGGGGGCTACGGCTGGGATACAAATACATAACCTGTGATTAATATAAAACAAAAAATGTTAAAAAAGAATAAAATATTAAAATGTATAAATAAAATATTAAAATTTATCAAGCAACAACAACAAAAAGACCTGATTGGCTAGAGTCTGAGGGAAAGGAAAGAAAACCTCTCATTTCACTGGACTTGGGGAGGGGCATGGGAGGAAATGAGGGAGACAAATAAATTTAAAAAAATAATCAAAATTCATATTTCATTTTGATTGTCAACCAACTTCTAGTATTGTGACATGTTTAAGGGAAGGGAAAATTCTAGACTATTTTACTAAACTATTGCAATGAGGGCTGGGGAGATGGAACAGTCAGTAATGTCCTGCCCAAGCATGAGGACCTGAGTTCTCATCTCCAGCACACATGTGAACAATGCATGCACAGAGCATGTGCTTTCAACACTGGTGCTGTGCGGTGGACACAGGTGACTCTCTGGGGCTCACTTGCCAGGCAGCCTAAGAGGACCAGCAAATTCTAGGCCAGTGGAATCCTGTCTCAGAAGCACCAAGTACAAGGTACCTTAGAGTCAACAGCTGAGGTTGTCTTCTGGCCTGCTTATGCACAGGCACAGCCACACACACACACATACACAATAAGTCTAATTAATTAATTAGTTAGTTAAAGCTTGTTATATGAAAAAATAAGTTTTTCTCTACCTCAGCTGTAGCAAGATTGAAGTCATCCAGGGCTTCATGAGACCCTATCACAGTAAAGGGCAGGTTCTCTCCAGAGTAATTTGCAGTTTTAACTTTAATGCTGATGTATGTGTATGTTCTGTTTCTGTATGTACACAAATGGTGCATGACGGTGTCTGAGGAAGGCAGAGGAGAGTGTCAGATGTCCTGCAGCTGGAGTTGTGAGCTGCACCATGTGTGTGCAGCAGGTGTCCTTTATAGCTGAACTCTCTCTCCATTCTGTCCAGATATATAGTACTCAGATCACTTGAATGATGATCTCAGACTCTGTCAAGGCTTTACATATCATCTAGGAATTTTCATGTCAAATGTGCATATAAAAATTAAATTGAGTTGTTCACAAAAAACATATAGATTTAGTACACATATATATGTTATAGATACGTATACCACGACAATAAAGAAAATAGGTTTGTTCTGTATTTCCTTTTATCACATAAAATATATAAAAATGTACTTCTAAATTTCAAGTATTCTTATTATTCTTAGAGAATTCCATTGTGTGCATTAGATATCATAATATGCAAACTTAAGAATGAGATATATAAATCCCATTAATAACTTCCTTTCCCTTCTCCCAGTAGTCCCCTATCCCTCTTCTCTTGATACACTGCTCTCTTTTCTTCAGAGAAGCACAGGCCTCCCAGTGATATCAAGCCAAACATAGCATAACAATGTGCACTAAAATAAGACTAGGTATAAACCCTCATCTTAAGGATGCATAAGGCAACCCAGTAGGGAAAAAATAAATACACAAAGGCTGCAACAACAAGCAAAAGAGTCAGAAACACCCTTACTCCTAGGGTAGAGTCCAACAAAACCTCATCTAAATCACTACAGCATGCATGGAAAGGGTCTAGCTCAATCCCATGTAAGCTCCCTACTTGCTGCTTCAGTTTGCGAGTCCCTGTGAGCACTGCATAGTTGACTCTGTGAGCCTTGCTCTCCTGGTGTCCTTGATCTTACAATCCTTCTCCCCAATTCTTAGGGTTGGCCAATCTCTGCCTACCATTTGCCTGTGTGTCTTTGTGTCTGCTTTCATTAGTTGCTGGAGGAATCCTCTCTAATGATGATTGGGCTAGGCACCAATCTGTGAGTATAGCAGAATATCATTAAGAATAATTTCGTTGTCTTTTTTTCCAGTTACATTTGCTTCTACCCTAAGTCTCTGAGTCATCCAGTTTCTGTATCATGGGCATCTATGCATGTTTGGCATGGGTTCCTTGTGGCTTGGGGCTCAAGTTAGACCAATCATTAGTTGGCCACATTCACTAGTTTTGAGCCCTCCTTGCTCCAGCCTATCTTTCAGTAATTTTTGTTGATAAACAATGGCTTCTGTTAGGAAACAATTTTCAAAACAAAGAAAAATATCTATAGATGGTAATTTCAAAGTGTAATATAAGTATATATTAATCAAAATAATGTGATATTTAAAAGGAATTAGGTAAAATATTCATGGGACAAAATAGATAAAAAAGACTATCCATTCATATATTGTTAATTTTTTTGTCAGTGATGCACAGTATATTATTGGAATATAATGTTAATATAAGCAAGTATTTAAAGTTTTCTCAATGGATTTATATTAGAAATAACTTTCTACATTTATTCATACCACATACTATAATTATCATGGATACCATAATTTTAAATACATGCTAAAATTATGGAGCTCTTTGGAGAAATCTTGGAACAATACCCAAAATACACTTGGCAAACATTTTTTATACAATATTCAAAGCACACACAGTACTACCAAAGAAGGAAAACAAAATTGAAAAAGTATGCTGCATTGAAATTATAATGTCTCCTCATTAGAAGACTCTGAGTGCATTATTTAAAGTTAATTTACAGACTAGAAGAAAATATTTGGAAAAGAACTGTACAAAATAACTGATGTTACATTCAGTAATTAACAAAAAAGCAAATCACTTGCTCTTAAAAATAAACATAATTTATCAATGTGTGTGTGTTTATATCAAACACAAACATATTCATGCAAGGTTGGTCACCAATTTTATTCTTTAAGGACCACAAATAAAAATAAGAATGGGGTCAGACCTGCTGGCATTCAACAGTAGTGCCAGCATTTAGAATTCAGTAGCAGGAGGATACCAAGTTTAGGCCATCATTGTCAATACACAGTAAGATTATGCATAGTCTAGAACATTCCCATCACAGAACAAAATCAGCAGAAAAACAACTAATTACACCATAGGTTGACAAAGCAGTTAAATGCATAATAATCCCATATATATTCCTGGGCCATAAATTGCAGTTAAATACCTTTAGCAGGTTTTGTTTGTTTTATTTTGTATTATACATATACATTTATATATATATTTAATATTTGACACAAACAAATATATACATGTATATATACAATACATATGCATATATATTTGTGTCAAATATTAAAAATGTTTTAATCACAATTCAAAATAAATTGTGTAACCAAAACTTATACTGATTATTCTTCTTTTAAAAGCAATTATATGTAAGGAGCATAAAAGACTACATTGTGTTTACTTCGATTATTTTAGGCTAAATAGATTCCTTTATTAAATCCAGACATCGAGTATACCTCTTTCCACAAAGAACTCTGGGCACTGAAGCTCAGGTGTACAACATTTATAAAGGCAAAAATCCTCAAAAACAAACAAACAAACAAATAAACAAAAACAATACAGTAACATCATCAGGAGGTAGTGGTCACGGAAAACTTGTAGCATTTATTTGGGTTATACAAACAGCAGATATTTCGTTTCTACATTTGTTCCATGGTCAGGGTCATGGAAGGTCCTGAGTGTATTGCCAAGGAATACCTGACATTTCAGGGTGGTAAGGTTGAAAAACCCCTGAATAGACACAAAATAGAGCTATGGTTAGATCAAGATAAGGTGGCACTTGTCACTTTGCAGCTGTATTGGAAAATCTGCAACCAAAATGGTTTAGGGCTTTCCCACATATTCACAGATGTTACTCCTTCCTTTGACATTCCCCAGTGTGTTTACTCTAACAAGCTATGTGTAATTAGAGTGAAATTACATACACATGATTCTAGAGGTCCTCCACACACTGTTTGTCAGTGAGGGAGTGCCAACAATCAACAAGCCCAGCTTGAAGTTCTTTTGTAAGCAGGCAGAGCTTGTTTGAGTCACAGGACAGTGGTGTTTAATTCCTGCCCAACTTCTGCAAGAGCCATTCACAATAATGTTCCTCCACCTCAGCTCACTCATGACAGGCTGGAGGCTTCAGCCAGCTTTCAAGCACTCTGCCCATTACGGCTATTCCTACACAGAAAGAGACACAAATGAGGCATTGAAGCCTAGATGGAAAATATGAGGCTCCAGGCTTTGTAACCATCTTGGCATGTTTCTTCCATCTGACAGCTGTAGGCAACTGTTCATTCTGGGCAAGTGCAGTAGGTCACTTCGCTTTACTGTTTTTTATATAATAATAGATGTTTTTTTAATTTTTAAATTAAAATATTTGAATTAAAATATAGTTGATAATATTCTTTCCCTCCCAAAAGTCTTAAAAATTCTGTTGCCCTCCTTACAGAACTAATTTTCACTTCTGTCTCAAAAAAAAAAAAGAGACAAAAACACTATACAACATTTAAATAAAGAAAACAAAATAAAACCAGGTCACCCTCACCACACACACACACACACACACACACACACACACACACACACAAGTAAGCAAGCAAACAAACAAACCTGACTGAACAATAATCAAATAAAATCACACAACAAAACTGAGGTGTCTATTATATGTTAGTTAACTACTCCTGAATGTGAGACCTATCCTGGAATGGTTGATATACCAAGTGTCTTTCTATTTGAGAACACTGATATCCTTCTCACAATAAGTATAAATGACACTTCAGTTGGTAGCATTTACACTAGTGGATATGTTTTAATTTACTCATTTACTGATACATATTAAAATATGACAAAATAAAATAGAATAGAATAAAACTAAAACTATCACTTTGAATTTGGACAAGACATATCAACACAAATAAAAAAGCCCAAGAGAAGGCACAAGAATCAGCGATCCTCCCAGGCACACACTCAGCAATCCCATACAACACTAAACTGAAACCTATACTATATACAAAAAGGAACTGATGCAGACCTTTGAAGGTCGTGGGCATGCTGATTCAAGTATCTCTGAGCTCATATGAGCTTCAGCCATGTTTATTTAGACAGTGTTGTTTTCTTTTCTTTTTTTTTTGTTTTTTCTTTTTCTTTTTTTTTTAAATTTTAATCACAGGTCATTGATTTATATCCCAGCCATTGCCTCCTCCCTCTTTCTCTCCCATTCCTACACTCCTTCCCTCATCTCCCTGTCTGCTTCCAAGTCCACTGATAGTGGAGGTCCTCCTTCCGTTCCATCTGGCCTTAGCTTATCAAGTATCTTCAGGACTGGCTGCAATGACTTCATCTGTGGCCTAGCAAGGCTGCTCCTGCCTTGGGAAGAGAAGGGAAGCTCAATGAGCCAGTCATTGAGATCATATCAGAAATAATTCTTGTCGCCTTACTAGGGAACCATCTGGGATACTGAGATACCATGGGCTATATCCAAGCAAGGGTTATAGGTTATATCCATGCATGGTCTTTGGTTGGAGAAACAGTCCCATAGAAGACCCCTGTGCCCTGATATATTTGGTCCTTGAGGGGCTCTTTTCCTCTCTAGGTCATACTAATTCCCCCTTCTTTCATATGATTCCCTGCACTCTGCAGAAGGTTTGGTTATGAGTCTCAGATTCTGCTTTGATACACTGCTAGAAAGAGTCTTTCAGAGGCTCTCAGTGGTAGGTTCCTGTCTTATTGTTTTCTCCTACATCCAATGTCCATCCCATTAGTCTTTCTAAGTGAAGATTTATCATCTTACCCCGGGTCCACTTTCTTGTTTATCTTCTTTAGGGGTACAGATTTTAGCATGTTTATCCTATCTTATATGTCCAGTACCTACTTATAAGTGAGTATATACCGTGTGTGTCTTTCTGTTCCTAGGATACCTCACTCAGTATGATTTTTTCTAGATCCCAACAATTGCCTGCAAAATTCATGATTTTCTTGTTTTTAATTGCTGTGTAGTATTCCATCATGTAAAAGTACCATTGATGGACATCTGGGTTGTATCCAGGTTCTGGCTATTATGAATAAAACTGCTACAAACATGTTTGAGCAAATGTCCTTGTTGTTTACTTGAGCAAATTTTGGATATATGCCTAAAAGTGGTATAGTGGATCTTGAGGAAGCACTGTTCCTATTTTTCTAAGAGAGTGCCAGATTGATTTCCAAAGTGGTTGTACAAGTTTACATTCCCACCAGCAATGGAAGCGGGTTCCCCTTTCTCCACCACCTCTTCAGCATGTGTTGTCACTTGAGATTTTGATCTTAGCCTTTCTGATGGGTGTAAGGTGAAATCCTGGGTCATTTTGATTTTTTTCTCTCTAATGGCTAAGGATGTTGAGCATCTCTTTAAGTGTTTCTCTGTCATTCTATATTCTTCTACAGAGAATTCTCTGTTTAGCTCCATAACCCATCTTTTAAATGGGTTGCTTGAATTTGAATTATTGCCTTTTAACTTCTTTAGTTCTTTATATATTCCGGATATTACTCCTCTGTCAGATGTAGGGTTAGTGAAGATCCTTTCCCAATATGTAGGCTGTCATTTTGTTCTGAAGACCATCTCCTTTGCTTTATAGAAGCTTTTCATTTTCATGAGGTCCCATTTATTGATTGTTGATTTTAGAGCCTGTGCTATTGGTAGTCTGTTCAGGAAGTTGTCTCCTGTGCCAATGAGTTTTAGTCTCTTCTCCACTTTTTCTTCTAACTTATTTGGTATGTCTGGTTTTATATTGAGGTCTTTGATCCACTTGGACTTTAGTTTTGTGCAGGGTGATCAATATGGATCTGTTTTCATTTTTCTGCATGTAGACATCCATTTGGTCCAGCACCATCTGCTGAAGAAACTGTCTTTTTTTCTATTGAATTGTTTTGGCTTCTTTGTCGAATATCAAGTATTCAGAGGTGTGTGGGTTTATTTTTGGGTCTTCTATTCATTTGCATTGATCCAACTTTCTGTTTCTATGCCAATACCATGCCGTTTTTATTACTATTGCTTTGTAGTACAGCTTGAGATCAGGAATGGAGATACTTCCAGATGATCTGTTGTTATACAGGATCGTTTTGGAAATTCTGGGTTTCTTATTTCTCTATATGAAGATGAGAAGTTTTCTATCAAAGTCTGTAAAGAATTGTGTTGGTATTTTGATGGGAATTAAACTGAATCTGTAGATTGCCTATGGCAGAATTGCCATTTATACCATGTTAATCTTACTGATCCATGAGCACAGGAGATCTTTCCATCTTCTGATGTCTTCTTCAATTTTTTTCTTCAGAGACTTGGAGTTTTTTTTTCAAATTGGTTGCTGCTTAGTCAGAGCCACCCCAAGGTACTTTACATAATTAGTGGCTATTGTGAAGGCTCTTGTTTTCCTGATTTCTTTTTCAGCCCTTTTGTCTTTTGTATACAGGAGGGATACTTATTTTTTTTTTTTTAGTTAATTTTGTATCCAGCCACTTTGCTGAAGGTATTTATCAGTTGAAGGAGTCCTCTGGTTGAGTTTTTGGTGTCACTCAGGTATACTATTACATATATCAATTGTAAATATTGAAACTTTGACTTCTTTTTTTCTGATTTGTATCCACTTGGTCTCCATTACCTGTCTTATTGCTCAAGCTAGGACATCAATTACAATGCTGAAGAGGTATGGGAAGAGTGGGCAGCCTTGCCTAATCCCTGATTTCAGTGGGATTGATTTAAGTTTCTCTCCATTGAGTTTGATGTTGGCTATAGGCTTGTTTTATATTGTCTTTACTATGTTTAGGTATGTGCCTTGTATCCCTTATATCTCTAAGACTTTAAACATAAATGGATGTTGGATTTTGTCAAATGCTTTTTCAGCATCAAAAGGAGACAATCATGTGTTTTTCTCCTTCAGTTTGTTTATGTGGTGGATTACATTGATGGATTTCTGTATATTGAACCACCCTTGCATGCCTGGGATGAAGCTTACTTGGTCATGGTGGATGATTTCTTTGATGTGTTCTTGGATTCAGTTTGCAAGTATTTTATTGAGTATTTTTCTATCAATGTTCATAAGAGAGATAGGTCTGAAGTTCTCTTTTTTTGTCGGGTGTTTGTGTTTGGTAATATTCCTTCTGTTTCTATTTTGTGGAATAATTTGAAGAGAAATGAAGTAAGCACTTCTTTGAAGGTCTGGTAGAATTCTGCACTGAAACCATCAGGCCCAGGGCTTTTTTTGGAAGGGAGGCTGTTGATTGCTGCTTCAATTGCCTTGGGGGATATAGGGATATTCAATCTTTCTACCTGGTCTTGACTTAATTTTGGTAGATGGAATCTATCAAAATATTGTCCATTTCTTTTAGATTTTCAAATTTTGTGGCATATAGGCTTTTGTAGTATGACCTAAAGATTGTTTGGATTCCCCCTTTTCATTTCTGATTTTGTTAATTTGGATTGTTCCTCTTTGTCTTTTAGTTAGTTTGGCTAAGGGTTTGTCTATGTTGTTGATTTTCTCAAAGAACCAGCTCTTGGTTTCATTGATTCTTTGAACAGTTTTATTTGTTTCAAATTGATTGGTTTCAGCCTTGAGTATAATTATTTCCAGCCTTCAGCTCCTCTTGTATGTATCTGCTTCTCTGTTTTTCTAGGGCTTCCAGTTGGGACATTAAGTTGCTTCTTAAAGGCACTTAGTGATATGAATTTTCATCTTAGCACTGCTTTGTTTCCCATAAATTTGGATGTGTTGTATCTTGATTTTCATTGAATTCTAAGAAGTCTTTAATTTCTTTCCTTATTTCATCCTTAACCCAGCTGTCATTGAGTAGCAAGTTGTTAAGTTTCCATGTGCATGTAAGCTTCTTGCTATTTCCATTGTTGTTGAGGTCCAGCTTTAGTCCATGGTGGTCAGATAAAATACAGGGAATTATTTCAATCTTCTTGTATCTGTTAAGGCTTGCTTTGTGACAAACTATATGGTTTATTTTGGAGACAGTTCCATGAGGTGCTGAAAAGAATGTATACTCTGTTGAGGTGGGTGAAACATTCTGTAGACGTCTATTAGGTCCATTTGAAATAGGGCCTTTGTAATTGCCTTAATTTCCCTACTTTTCTTCTGTCTAGCTGATCTATCCCTTGGTGATAGTGGGGCGTTTAAGTCTACCACTATTGAAATGTTGGGATCGATGTGTGATTTAAGCTTTAATAATGTTTCATTTATGAATGTAGGCACTCTTATATTTGGGGCATAGATGTTCAGAACTGTGATGTCCTCTTGGTGGATTTTTTCTGGATGAGAATGTAGTGCCCCTCCTCATCTTTTTTGTTTACTTTTGGTTGAAAGTCTATTTTATTAGATATTAGGATAGCTACCCAGCTTCTTTTCTGGGTCCATTTGCTTAAAAAAACATTTTTCCAGCCCTTTACTCTGAGGTCGGATTTATCTTTGTTGCATAGGTGTGCTCTTAGATGCAGCAGAATGTTGGATCCTGTTTCAGCACCCAGTCCATTAGTCTTTGTCTTTTTATTGGAGAGTTGAGTCCATTGATGTTGATAGATATTAGTGACCATTGAACATTATTCCTATTATTATGGAGTTGGTGATGTTACTGTGATTCATTGCTTGTTTTCTTTTAATTATTGTTGGGAAATTATCTGTATTCTATGTTTTCTTGGGTGTAGTTGTTTTCTTTTGATTGGAATTTTATTTCTAGTATCTTCTGTAGGGCTGGTTTACTGTTCAGATATTGCTTAAATTTAGTTTTGTTGTGGAATATTTTGTTTTCTCCATCTATGTTGATTGAAAGCTTTGCAGGGTATAGTAGTCTAGGTTGGCAACTGTGGTCTCATAAAGCTTGCATGATATCTCCTCAGGCCTTTCTGGCTATCATAGTTTCTGTTGAGAATTCCTGTGTGATTCTGATAGTTCTATCTTTATATGTTATTTGGCCTTTTCCCCTTGATGATTTTAATATATTTTCTTTGTTCTGTATATTTAGTGTTTTGACTATAATGTGGCATGAGGAGTTTCTTTTGTGGTCTAGTCTATTTTGTGTTTTCTAGGCCTCTTGTATGTTTTCGGACATCTCTTTCTTCAGGTTGAGAAAATTTCTTCTATGATTTTCTTGAAAATATTTCCTGGTCCTTGGATCCTGGAATCCTCTTCTTCATCAATTCCTATTATTCTTAGCTTTTTCCTTTTCATGGCGTTCTTGATTTCTTGGATGTTTTCCAATTTTACTTTTTATTTGAGAGAAATAGCAATTTCTGTGAGTATATCTTCAGCACCAGAGATTCTTTCTTCCATCTCTTGTATTCTATTGGTGATGCTTATCTTTGTGGTTCCTTCTCTTTTCTCTAAGTTCTCCAGCTCCTTGGTTTTCTCAGTTTGTGTTTTCTTTATTGATTTCAATTCTGTTTTCATGCCTTGCAACATTTCCTTCATCTGTTTGAATGTAGATTCCTGTGTCTTCAAGATGGTCTTCATTTTTTTGTTTGTTTGTTTCCTCTCTATATGCCACTACATGTGCTTTCATTTGGCTATATTTGCCAGTGTTTCTTTGAGAGCTTCATTCATTTCATTTTTCTTTGCTTCTGCTTATTAGGACAATTTTTTGAGAGATTGGTTTGTTTCCCTTTTATGTGCCTCTAATAACTGGATAAGAATAGCTTTAAAGTCATTTTCTTGTTTTCTGATGAGTTGGAGTATCCATTATTTTGGGGGGTTGCTGGTGAATCCGTGATGTTTTGATTTATGTTGGGTGTGTTCTTTGGCCAACCCCTGGCCATTTGGTTATCTGTAGTATTCACTGTTTGTTCCTGGATTCTGTAGATCATTCTGGTCTTTCTCTGGTGTCTGGAGAATTCGTCAGGAAAATGAGAGAGGTCCAGTGGTTTCAGCCTGTGCATTGGTGTTTCAGGTGTACCTGTGGGAGGAAAGTCCACAGGCACAGCAGGGCAAATGCTAAGTGTGTGTGTGTATAATATGTACAATATTAAACCACATATATTAGCATTGGGGAAATGGTAGCTCTTCCATCCATTATTTACTACCAAACAAAATGCATTTTTACAGCAACTACAGCATAATTCCCTAAATGTAGAATATGAATTCTGAGTTACAAATCTTGAAGACTAAAAAAATACCTAAGAATAATGACTAGCAATACTGCACACATGAATTATACTTAAAATCTTATCAAGTTAATAAGAGGTGACAGGAATATATTATACTGCTAGATGCAGTTTTGGCCTTTATTACATGATTTGATTTTTTTTTTGATCCATGGAGATAAACTGAAATAGATAGTGACAGTTTTTTAAAGCTATCTATTGCTCAGAAACAGATCAAACGCTATAGACATGTAATTCATTATTCCTGGATTCCAAACATTTTCTGAGTATTTGCACAACTGATAAGCTTTACATTCCCTGCTGTATTTTATTTATGAAAATTTTCATTTCATATGTGTAAGAAATAAAACTTCCTACAAATACATAAATATATTTTTTAGTCATGAAAGATAGAAGCATGACATTAAGAAGTAGAACAAATATTTTAATATATAATCTCATCTACAAAAGTAGAGTTAGGATTGGAGAAGCCAAGATGGCTGCACCAGGAGGATACTGCGTCTGAGGAGCAGAATAGCAATGTCGGTACAGCAACCAAGAGACTGAACTCTGGGCCCTAAAACAACAGCAACCATGTTTCCCAGGTGAGAAGAAACTCCACAGTGCAGGAATCAGTCAGTCCCACCCTCAAGTCATACATCCAGAACTGGAAGAGATCCCGGGTCTTGCAGGAACTCAGTTGCCAGACCAGAGCCATATGCCTGAATGTCCTGATCATCTTCCCAGGCTGAACAGTGGGGTACAAAAAAAACAAACAAACAAACAAACAAAAACAAAACAAAACAAAACAAAACAAAACAAAAAAACAGAGTCTGGGAGTCCCAGTCATGAGAAAACCCCATAGGGAATGTAGGAAATGGGACTGACCTCAGGTCACCCAGTATATCCCTGGAAAAGGTCCCCGAGTCCAGTGGTCTCCAGCAGCGAGCACAGAGACCTGCTGCACACCTGACTGTCTAATACAGAGCTGTGTACCCCAGGGCATCACAGACTGGGTTTTCCTGTAGGGAGATAACCCCACAGGGAAGGAAGCAAATGGGGACTGAGTTAGGGTACCCAGGATCTCCCTGGAAAAGATTCCACAGACCTGCAGGTACATGCTGCCAACCCAGACCTGCTGCGTGCCCAACTATGAGTAAAAGACAGAACTGTGTGTCCCAGGGCATCAGAGACTGGGAGTCCCTGTCAGAAGACAACCCTACAGGGAGGGAAACAGCGTAGAGTACTCAGCTGACCTCCCTCCCCCATCACCAGCACACCCTGGAAAGTTCTCAGGGAGGAGCCACCACCCATGAGTGCCTGCATACCACAGCAAACACCACAGACTGGGCCTTCCTTTTGGGAGAAAACCCCATAGTGGGGGAAATATCTGGCCCTACCTCAGGACACCTAGCTCTGGAAAAGTTTCTGGCTATCCACAGGCTCCTGACTCTTCCTCCAGCTACACACATGAGAGCAGAGCTCACATGCCACTGACTACCGCTTGGGAACTGGGGCACAGAGCCCCAAACTCAGACCCACAGAATCCTGGGATCCCTAAGATCAACCCCCAGATACTGATCCAATGGGCAACCAGTTATCCCTGATTAAACTGACCAAACCACAGGGCACACAGGTTACAGCAGCAACTCACTAAATTTACAGCAAGAAACCCAGAAGCAGGGCAGCTGTCCCCAGGACTTCTCTAGGAGAGAGAAGAGCCCTGTTGGTAACAACGACCACAGCTACCACTCCTGAGCTGAGCAAGTCCTGAAAAACACTGGACATTCAGTGACAATACCCAAAAATCTGAGGAGACTTCCTTCAGGACAAATCATCTTCCTGGCAAGGGGATTCTCTCCATCACAGGATTCCAGGAACCACCAGAAACTAACACACACCAC
The DNA here is from genome assembly GCA_028658305.1 of Pachyuromys duprasi. Lineage (NCBI taxonomy): Eukaryota > Metazoa > Chordata > Mammalia > Rodentia > Muridae > Pachyuromys > Pachyuromys duprasi. The sequence goes on from CM053743.1 coordinate 61,803,534, forward strand.
CTAAGATAGCCCAATAGGTAGAGGCAAGCATAAAAGCTCAACCAACAAAAGACAGAGCAGTATGGCATGTCCCAAACCCAATGATCCAGGGGCAAGAAGCCCTGGACACCCCAGCATAATAGAAATTCAAGAAGATAACAACTATGCTTATGAAGAGGATAATAGAGGAAACAAATAAAATGCATAAAGAACTAAAGGAAGACAATGTCAAACAGATTATGGACATCTGTGAAGAAATACAAGAAGCTGCTGCCAAACAGTTTGTGGCCTTTAGAAAGGAAATACATAAATCACTGAAAGAAATAAAAGAAACTGAGGATTGCTCAAAAAAAAGAGAGGAAGGAATTGAAGGAAAAACATAAAAATATAGTCAGACAGGTGAAGGAAATCAACAAAATTGCTTAGGATCTGAAGATAGAATTGGAAAAATTAAAGAAAACACAAATGGAGGAAATTGTGGCAAGAAAGAACTTAGGAAATAAAACAGGAACTACAGAGGTAAGCATAAACAATAGACTATAAGAGATGGAAGAAAGAATCTCAGGTGTGGAAGATACCATGGAAGAAATAGATGTATCAATCAAACAAAATGTTAAATCTAAAAAATTCCTGACACAGAGCATCCAAGAAATTCAAGACAACATAAAAAGACAAAAGCTAAGAGTAATAGCAATAGAGGAAAAAGAAGATTCCCTCCTCCAAGGCCCAGAAAATATTTTCAACAAAATCATTGAAGAAACTTTCCCCAACTTAAAGGAGAGGCCTATAAAAATACAAGAGGCCTACAGAACATCCAACAAATTAGACTAGAAAACAAAATCTTCCCACCACATAATAATCAAAACAGTAAGTATACAGAACAAAGAAAAAATACTAAAAGCTGCAAGGGATAAAAGACCAAGTAACATATAAATGACAAACTCATCAGAATCACATCTGACTGCTCAAAAGAGACTATGAAAGCTAGAAGGGCCTGGATGGGTATCATACAGACACTAAGAGAACACCTAGCAAAACTCTCAGTTCTCATAGATGAAGAAAACAAGATATGCAATGACAAAAACAAATTTCAACAGTAAATACCCACAAATCTAGTGTTATAGAAGACACTAAAAGGAAAAATAACTACTTTCAAGAAAACACGGGAAATAATTAACCTCAATACAGTAAAACAGAAAGTAACCAAGCACACAAACTTACTACCACAGCCAACATCAAAATCAAAGGATCTAACAGGCAATGGTCATTAATCTCTTTCAACATCAATGTACTCAATTCTCCAATAAAAAGACACAGACTAACAGAATGGATGCATAAATAAGACCGAGTAATCGGTTGCATACAAGAAAAACACCTAAGTCACAAAGATAGACATTACCTGAGGGTAAAGGGCTGGAAGATGGTTTTCCAAGCAAATGAACCCAAGAAGCAAGTAATAGTAGCCATTCTAATATCTAATAAAATATACTTTCAACCAAAATTAATAAAAAGAAATGAAGGACACTTCATACTCATTAAGGGAAAATTCCACCAGGAAGACATCACAATCCTGAACATCTATGACCAAAATACAAAGGCACCACATTTGTAAAAGAAACATTTAAAAAAGATTGAAACCACACATAGATCCCCACACATTAATAGTGGAAGAATTCAACACCCCACTCTCAACAGAGGGCAGGTCAACAAAACAGAAATTAAACAAGGAAACGATGTCTCTAAGAGAGGTCATGAATCAAATGGACCAAATAGGCATCTGCAGAACCTTACACCCAAACACAAAAGAATTTACCTTCTTCTCAGCACCTCATAGAACCTTCTCCGAAATAGAACATATGGTTGGTCACAAAACAAGCCTCAACAGATACAAGAAAATTGAAAGAATCCCTTCTATCCTACCTGATCACCATGGACTAAAGGTGAACCTCAACAATAGCAGAAATAGCAAAAAGCCTACACAAATGGAAAGTGAACAATTTGCTACTAAATGACAGCTGGGTAAGAAAAGAAATAAAAAAAGAAATTAAAGTCTTCCTAGAATTCAATGAACATGAAAACACAACAAACTGAAACTTATGGGGTACAATGAAAGCAGTGCTAAGAGGAAAGTTCATAGCACTATGTGCCTTCAGGAAGAAATTTGAGACATCTCATTCAACCAACTTAATGGCTCACCTAAAATCCCTAGGAAAAAAAGAAGCAGACAAACGAAAAAGGAATAGATGGCTGGAAATAATCAAACTCAGGGCTGAAATCAATAAATCAGAAACAAATAAAATAATTCAAAGAATCAATGAAACCAAGAGCTGGTTCTTTGAGAAAATCAACAAGATAGAAAAACCTTAGCCAAAATAAATGAAAGACAGAGAGACACTATCCAAATTAACAAAATCAGAAATGAAAAGGGGGACATAACAAAAGACTCTGAGGATATCCAAACAATCATTAGGAATTACTTCAAAATTTGTAAATCTAAATGAAATGGACAATTTTATTGATGGATTCCACTTACCAAAGCTGAATCAAGACCAGGTAAATCACTTGAATAGTCCTATAACCCATAAAGAAATAGAAGCAGTTATCAAAAATCCTCCATCCAAAAAAAGCTCAGGACCAGATGGTTTCAGTGCAGAATTCACCAGACCTTCAAGGAAGACCTAACTCCAATTCCCTTCAATCTATTCCACAAAATAGAAACAGAAGGAACATTACCAAATTCATTCTATGAATCTCCAGTCACCTTGGTATCTAAAACTCACAAAGACCCAACAAAGAAAGAGAATTTCAGGCCAATGTCCCTTATGAACACTGACACAAAAATACTCAACAAAATACTTGCAAACTAAATACAAGAACACATCAAAGATGTCATCCACTATGACCAAGTAGGCTTCATCCCAGGTATGCAGGGGTGTTTCAATATATAGAAATCTATCAATGTGATCCACCATATTAACAAACTGAAAGAAAAAAAAAACACATGAATAACTCCTTAGATGCCGAAAAAGCATTTGACAAAATCCAACATCCATTCATGTTTAAAGTCTTGGAGAGATCGGGGATACAAGGCACATAGCTAACCACGGTAAAGACAATATACAGCAAGCCTATAGCCAACATCAAACTAAACAGAGGGAAACTTAAATGAATCCCACTGAAATCAGGGACAAGACAAGGCTGCCCACTCTCTCCATATCTCTTCAACATAGTTCTGGAAGTCCTTTCTAGAGCAATAAGACCATTGAAGGAGATCAAGGGGATACAAATCAGAAAGGAAGAAGTTAAAGTATCACTATTTGTAGATGATATGATAGTATACACGAGTGACCCTAAAATTCTACCAGGAAACTCCTACAGCTGATAAACATCTTCAGCAAAGTGGCTGGATACAAAATTAACTAAAAAAAATCAGAAGCCCTCCTGTATACAAAAGACAAAAGGGCTGAAAAAGAAATCAGGAAAACAACAGCCTTCACAATAGCCACAACGGACATATAGCACCTTGGTGTGACCCTAACCAAGCAAGTCAAAGACTTGTATGAAAAAAAATCCAGTCTCTGAAGAAAGAATTAGAAGATATCAGAAGATGAAAATATATCTGATGCTCATGGCTTGGCAGGATTAACATAGTAAAAATGGCAATCTTACCAAAAGCAATCTACAGATTTAATGCAATTCCCATCAAATTACCAGCACAATTCTTTATAGATTTTGAAAGAAAAATTCCCAACTTCATATGGAATAACAAGAAACTCAGAATTGCTAAAATAATCCTCTACAATGAAAGATCTTCTGGAAGTATCTCTATCCCTGATCTCAACCTGTACTATAGAGCAACGGTAATAAAAACTGCATGGTACTGGCATAGGTAGAACAATGAAACCAAACAGAAGACCCAGACATAAACCCACACACTTATGGACATCTAATTTTTGATAAAGGTGCGAAAACCGTACAATAGGAAAAAGGTATCATCTTCAACAAGTGGGGCTGATCTAACTGGATGTCTACATGTAGAAAAATGCAAATAGATCCATACTTATCACTCTGCACAAATCTAAAGTCCAAGTGGATCAAAGACCTCAACATGAAACCAGACACATTAAATCGGTTAGAAGAAAAAGAGAGGAAGAGCTTTCAACTCATTTGGCACAGGAGATAATTTACTGAACTGAACATCAACAGCACAGGCTCTAAAAGCCACAAACAATAAATGGGACGTCATGAAAATGAAAACCTTCTGTAAAGCAAAGGACACAGTTGTCAGAACAAAATGACAGTCTACAGACTGGGAAAGGATCTTCACCAACCCTATATCTGACAGAGGGCTAATATCCAGTGTATGTAATGAACTCAGGAAATTGAAAAGCAACAAATCAAGTAATCCAATTAAAAAATGGGGAACACAGCTAAACAGATAATTCTCTATAGAGAAATATAGAATGGGAGAGAAACACTTGAAGAAATGCTCAACATCATTAGCCATGAGAGAAATACAAATCAAAATGACCCTGAGTTTTTACCTCATGCCCATCATAATGGCCAAGATGGAAAACTTAAGTGACAATACATGCTGGAGAGGTTGTGGAGAAAGGGGAACCCTCCTCCATTGATGGTGGGAATGTAAACTTGTAAAACTACTCTGGAAATCAATCTTGTGCTTTCTTAGACAAATAGGAATAGTGCTTCCTCAAGATCCAGCTATACCACTCCTAGGCATATTTCCAAAAGAGGTTTAAGTACACAATAATGACAGTTGCTTAACCCTGTTTGTAGCAGCTTTATTTGTAATAGCAGAAGCTGGAAACAACCCAAATGCCCCTCAACTGAGGAATAGATGCAGAAATTGTGGTATATCTACACAATGGAATATTACTCAGCAATAAAAAACAAGGAAATCATGAAATTTGCAAGTAAATGGTAGAAAATGGAAAAGATCATCCTGAGTGAGCTATCCCAGAAGCAGAAAGACACACATGATATATACTGACTCATATAGACATTTCATATACAACAAACCTACATCAGAAGAAGGAGAAAAGAGGGAGCAAGTCAGGAGCCTTACCTAGAAGTCCCCTGAAAGGCTCTGCCCTGCAGGATATCAAAGCAGATGCTGAGAATTATAGCCAACCTTTGGGCAGAGTCCATGGAATCTTATAAAAGAAGTGGGAAATAGTAAGTTCTGGAGAGGACAGGAACTCCACAAGGAGAGCAACAGAACCAAACCAAACCAAAACAAAACAAACCAAAACAAAACAATACAATACAAAACTGAGCTTTGGGGTCTTTTCTGAGACTGATACTCCAACCAAGGACCATGCATGGAGATAACCTAGAACCCCTGCACAGATGTAGACCATGGCAGTTCAGTGTCCAAGTGGGTTCCATAGTAACATGAATGGGACTGCCTCTGACATGAACTGATTGGCCTGCTCTTTGATCACCTCATCCTGAGGGTGGAGCAGCCTTACCAGACCACAGAAGAAGACAATACAGCTAGTCCTGATAAGACCTAATAGACCAGGATCAGAAGGAAGGAAAAGAAGACCTCCCCTATCAGTGGACTTTGGAAGGGGCATGGCTGGAGAAATGGGAAGAAGGGAGGGTGTGGGAGGAGAGGAGGGAGGGCTCTACAGGGTAGACACAAAGTGAATAAATTGTAACTTATAAATTTCTTAATAGAAAAAATATAAGGATATGTTGCTAAAAAAAAAAGTAGAGTTAGTATTCTGACAATATATCTTCATCCACATCCAAAATGCAGTTTTAGATGCCTGTTCAAGGAACATTGTGTCATTGTAGTCGTATGATCACACAGATTTTGTAGGCTTCTAGCGTGTCTATTGTGTTTTATAATTAATCAAATATTTATTCATTTTAAAACTTATTAATTTATTACAATTTATTCAATTTGAATACCCGTTGTAGTCCCCTTCCTTGTCTCCTCCTAGTACCACCTGCCCATCCTCCTCTCATTGATCATACAAACCTGGGTCCTCCTTCCTGTATATCCTCTCTGGGTGCATAGATTTCAGCTTGAACTTCCTATCCTATAGGTTTATATAAGTGAGTATATACCATATGTTTCTGCTTTTGGGATATCTCACTCAGTATGATCGTTTCCAGGTCCCACCATTTGCCTGCGAATTTCATGATTTCCTCCTTTTTAATTGCTGAGTAGTATTCGATTGTGTAAAAGTACCACAATTTCTGTATCCATTCCTCAACTGAGGGACATCTGGGTTGTTTCCAGGTTCTGGCTATTACAAATAAAGCAGCCATGAACATGGTTGAGCAAATGTCCTTTTTGTGTACTTGCGCATCTTTTGGATATATGCCTAAGAGTG
>CM053743.1:61810380-61867393 GCA_028658305.1 Pachyuromys duprasi
TTAAGACTTTCGGTTAAGCCCTTGGCAGAGGGCAGGAAGTAATAATAAATATAGGGGAAGTTAGTAAGACTTGGGGAGAACAAGATCTCCACAAAGATCAAACTGAGCAGGGCACAAGGGTCTTATATGGGACAGTTTCTCCAACCAGGGACCATGTGTGGATATGGCCTAGAACCCCTGCTCAGATGTTGCCCATGATAACTCATTGGTGAACTGAAGACCCTAGTAAGGGAAACAGGGACTGTTTCCGTCTTGAGCTTGATGGCTGACTCTTCCACCCTCCCCCATACATGCCAGGGAATAAAAGCCTGGCTAGATCCCAGGGGAGGACATTGCAGCCAGCCCTGAGGAGACAAGATGAACTGGGGTCAGATGGAAGGGGAGGAGATCCTCCCCCATTGGTGGACTTGGAGGGGGTGGGGAGGAGAAGAGGGAGGGTTGGGGAGGGTGGGAGGGAGCGAGGGTGGGGGCTACACATGGGATGCAAAAAACCTAACCTGGGATTGATATAAAAATAAATAAATTTATTAATAAAAAAGATTAAAGATTCTTGCTAATAGAGGGCCAGTAACTTGGGTGAAGTATATCATATAATAAATAAATCACAGTTTACCATAATCATGGCTATATGCACATTTGCTAGGCATTAAAAGTATTGTTCAAAGAATATGTTATACCTCATTGAAGAGTATACAATATGTTATGTACTTTCAGTGCACATGCACACAACGATGCAAAAATCAAACAGACAAAAATATCAAACATATTATTTTCATTGTCTTACAGACAAGACTGGTGACATTTAAAGTCATAGTCATGATTCTGGCAAAACTTTACCTAACTCAGTAACACTATTTAGAAAACCTGGATTGGTATAATAAATCACATTATACATTTACAATATTTATTCAAGTAAACTTATAAGTAACTTGTCCACTACAAAGTGAAAATTTCCAATCATTAGAATAGCTAGATTATATCAGAAAAACACTCAAATGTATTTTCACTGCTCTTTAATAAAAAGAACAAACAACTTTAATTGGAATAGAAGTGAGAATGGGCTTAGCAATCATCTGAAGAATCATATATTAGGTATTCTTCTATAAAGTATGATATTATCAACATATAAAATGTAGCCTTAAAAATTAGAATGGTCTGCCCAACAGTTGGTCATAAGTCTCTCAGCATCTGCTTTGATATTTTGCAGGGCAGAGCCTTTCAGGGGCTCTCTGTGACAGGCTCCTAGATTGTTTCCTGTTTTCTTCTTCTGATGTCAATCTGCTTTGCCTTTCTGGCTGGGGATTGAGCATTTCAGCCAGAGTCTTCCCTCTTGATTAGTTTCTTTAGGTATACAGATTTTAGAAGGTTTAATCTATTTTATAAGTCTATATGAGTGAGTATATACCATGTGTGTCTTTCTGCTTCTGGGATAGCTCACTCAAGATGATCCTTTCCAGTTCCCACCACTTACCTGCAAATTTCATGATTTCCTTGTTTTTTTTTTTTTTTTTTTTTTTTGCTGAGTAATATTCCACTGTGTAGATGTACCACAATTTCTGTATCCATTCTTCAGCTGAGTGGCATCTGGGTTGTTTCCAGCTTCTGGCTATTACAAATAAAGTTGCTACAAACATGAGAAAATGTCCATATTGTGTACTTGAGCCTCTTTTGGGTATATGCCTAGGAGTGGTATAGCTGGATCTTGAGGAAGCACTATTCCTAGTTGTCTGAGGAAGCGCCAGATTGATTTCCAGAGTTGTTGTACAAGTTTACATTTCCACCAGGAGTGGAGGAGGGTTACCCTTTCTCATGGAATCTTACTAAAGGTGTCAGAAATAGTAAGATAGGGAGAGGACAGGTACTCCACAAGGAGAGGAACAGAACCAAAAAATCTGAGCACAGGGGTCTTTCCTGAGACTGATACTCCAAGTACCATGCATGGAGAAAACCTAGAACCCCTGCATAGATGTAGCCCTTGGCAGTTCAGTATCCAAGTGGGTTCCATGATAATGGGAAAAGGGACTGCCTCTGACATGAACTGATTGGCCTGTTCTTTGATCACCTCATCCTGATGGGGGAACAGCCTTACCAGGCCACAGAGGAAGACAATGCAACCACTTGTGAGGAGAGCTGATAGACTAGGATCAAAAGGAAGGAAAAGAAAACCTCCACTGTTAGTGGACTTGGGGAGGGGCATGTGTGGAAAAGGGAGAGAAAATGTGGGATTGGAAGGGGAGGAGGGAGGGGTTTATGTGGGGATACAAAGTGAATAAAGTGTAATTAATAAAAATTAAAAAAATTAAAAGATGAGAAAGAAAAGTAGAATGGTCATCAAAATTTAAAATGAGCAGAGTTATTACAAAATGTACACATTGATTAAGTAATTATATAGGTATCAATGTGCATTAAATATATATATGCATATACATATAATTAATTTGGAAAACATGAGAAGCTGGCTAGTTCTGTTTGACTCCTGGATTTGTAGAAGAATGAAATTTTTATTTTAGCATCCATATTAAGTGTCTCAAAAGTGAGGTAATTCTACTTCCAAGGTATCCATCACCTTATTCTAGCCTCTGAGGGAACCTGATCTAATATGCACATCAGACATGTATACAGAATTAGAAAAGAACAAAAATAGGAAATACCTAAGGATTTGATTTATATAAAGATTAATAAAAATGCTAACTTAATACTGTGTTTTACATTCAAAACTGGCTAATAGCTTCAGTACAGAAATCTTACTAAAACATTTGGGGGTTTTGTCTTCCAATAGGCTAAAAAAATGATTGAACTGAAAAATATCAAGCTGAAACCGTTATAAGCATGGAGGAAATTCTCAGTAATCTTTTTGCCAATTTTCGGTTTGGTACATTTCCTGAATACCTCCTTTCTTAATACTATTTATTTTTATTTTATATGTGAAAAATAAATGCCAAAATATTTAATTTCAGAAAAAAATGCATCTATCCAATGAAAATATTTGTTTAAAATGAACATCTATTTTCAATGTATATTCCTTCAATTACTGAATATTTCTCCTTAAATAAATCTGTATATCAGATGGCATTTGTAGTAGTGTATATAATGGAAAGAAAATAATTATTAGATTGCAGAATGTATACTGAGTAAGCATTTATTCAAAGTGTTTAAATAAAACACTTAAAACCTACTTGAAATCATTCCCTCTCACCTGATACCTTTAAACTATTTAAAGAAAGAACTCTAATCCTGCAAACTACAGACTGAATTGTCTTTAATATCTCAAAACGTCATCATTGACACACTTGTCCTCCTTTGGGTTCAGATAATGTAGAAATGCCAAGCATTCCTCAAACCCTTTTACCTGCAAATAATGCTACTTTGTGTTATGAAAGGAATGATGGAAATCCACGCGTTCTGCTTACCTTCCTTAGCATGTTCAGATTTCTATTCCACACTTTCTCCTCATTATCTATACATGATGCTTCTTTATTCCTTTTTTATTACAAAAAATAAAGATTGCTGAGATATCTTTTATTCCACTACTAACATATTTCTCCTCCTCTCTTGAAATTTCTATGAAAAGAAAGTAGAATTACCTTCATTTAAACATTCCTAATGTCTTTGAAAATAACCGTCTTGCAAAGCTTCTGCTGAGTTTCAAAATAAATCAATCTGTCACAGTCAAAACTAATGTCTCAGTTATGAAACTACAGTGAAAGCCATGTTCCAGCCCTCATTTTACTTAAGATCTAAACTTACTTTTTCTCTAGGATATAGAAATCTGCTTCATATTTACACTCATTTGACTCATTCATTCATTCATTTTGCTAATTAATCCATATCATTCTAACCTGTTAAATTAGAATGTCTAGAGCTGACTCACACAGTAACAAAAGGCTGGTTTTGTATACATAAGCATTTACAATTATGTGTAATCCAGAGACTACAACTTGGTAAGAGCAGTAGATTCCTTTTGGTCTCTCTCCTACCATCATGTTCCATTGAATGGCAGCAACAGTTTTAAAGAATCAGTGAGAGTTATTTATCATCATTGACATTTTTCATTATCTTTATAACCTGTATTTTAACTCCCTGCTAATTGTTACTCCTAATATTGATATGTTTTATTAACTTTTTGAAATTTTATACTTGCATTACTTATATTTCTATTACAATTACCCCCAAGCTGATTCCCTCTTACTCTACTTATCAATGATCTAAAATCCACATTTAATCCCTTCCTATAGAAAAATTGCAATCCAGTAACAAGGCTGTTGTGGCAAGGAATCACATGCAAAGAACTTCTAGGTCTGTGTGATCCAGATGGAACGCATACACAGTCTGGATTACAGTATGATCTGACTGGAACACAGACACACGTTAATATACACCTTAAACCCAAACAAAGAAGGAAGAGTTAGTTCAAAAAAAGCAGCAACCATATTTGAAAGTGATGATTAATTGAGGGGAAGACAAAGTGATGAATCAGAGAAAGGTTTGAAGGGATAAGTCAGAGATAGGATATTCCCAACTGAGGCGAGAACACGGTAGGAAAGGGAAGCAACTTAAGAGCTGAGCACGGAGAGAAAAAGGGAAGAGAGCTGATTATCCATTATTGGGACAGCTTTCCAGAAATAGCTTGGAGATAGAAAAAGCTTGACACACATGAAGACAGAACAAGCCAGAGAATGAGGATTCAGAAGCTTTAAACCTATTGCTAGAGTTAGTTTGAGTCTAGGCAGAGCAATTCAGTCAAGAAAAACCAGTTTGAATCAGTCAGGTTGATAGGAGTTTAGGCCAGAAGGACTAAATTGAACAAGTCAGCAAAAGTTCAGAAAGATGGCTATTTTTACTATGTTAATCCTACTAAGCCATGAGTATGGGAGATCTTTCCATCTTCTGATATCTTCTTCTGATTCTTTCTTCAGAGATTGAAAAAATTTTTTTCGTACATGTCTTGGACTTGCTTAGTTAGGTTCACACCAAAGTATTTTATGTCCTTTGTGGTTATTGTGAAGGGTGTTATTTCTCTAATTTCTTTTGCAGCCCCTTTTTCTTTTGTATACAGGAGAGCTACTCACTCATAAGTAGATATTAGACATATAATATAGGATAAACATACTAAAATCTGTACACCTAAAGAAGCTAATCAAAAAGGAGGACTCTGCCTAAGATGCTCATTCCCCATTCAGAAAGACAAAGATGATGGATATAAGAAGAGGTAGAAAACAGGGAAAAGGACAGGAGCCTGCCACAGAGGACCTCTGAAAGGCTCTACTCTGCAGGGTATCAAAGCAGATGTTGAGACTTATGGCCAACCTTTGGGCAGAATGCAGGGAATCTTATGAAAGAAGTAGGAAATAGCAAGACATGGAGAGGACAGGAGCTCCACAAGGAGAGCAACAGATCCAAAATGTCTGGGCAAGGGTTTCTTTCATGAGACTGATCCTCCAACCAAGGACCATTCATGAAAATAACCTAGAACCCTTTCACTGAGGTAGCCTGTGGCAGTTCATTGTCCAAGTGGGTTCCATAGTAATGGAAACAGGGATTGTCTCTGATGCAAACTGATTGGCCTACTCTTTGATCACCTCCCCCGGGGGGGGGGGGACAACAGTCCTACCAGGCCACAGGAAGACAATGCAGCTGCTCCTGATGAGACCTGATAGGCTAGGATCAGAAAGAAGGAGAGGAAGACCTTCCTATAAGTGGACTGGGGGAGAGACATAGGCAGAGAAAGAGGAGGGAGGGCGAGATTGAGAGGGGAGGAGGAAGGGAGCCAAAGGGTGGATACAAAGTTAATACATTGTAAGTAATAAAAAATAAAAAAAAGAGCTGAGACAGAGCTAGAAACCCTAGGGAACACCTCTCATTTCATCCCTCCTCTCTAGAAAGAAAATCAACATTTACATATTCTCAACTTTGTATTATCTTTTTCTAAAAGCTACCAAGTCCTATTTGTGCCATCCATTTAGTTGTGGTTTTGGAGCCACTCACGGCAACATGTTCAACCTAAGAGTTAGCATAACTGTGAAGAAAAGTAATCTTTCTACCCAGAAGACATGATATTTAAATAATACATAATTTAGCAGTGGGGCTTCATCATGTCTCTGCCTCCAAAGTAGAACCTTGATTGGCTTCATCTTATCTAGGCGATCCAGTTACTGTGCGTTCATGATCACAGTGGTCCTCCTGTAATGACACAAAGATTATTTCAACTCCTCTACTCCCCGTGACTCCTATCTCTTCTAATCTTTCAGTCCCCATTTCTGCTGTTATCTGTGAGCTCTGGTAGGGAGGGTATATTGTGTAGGTATTTCAATTATTGCTGAATACTCCATGGACACTTACTTCTTGCACTTTGTCTAGTTATGAGTTTCTCAGTTAACTATCACTTAGCAAAAACCTCCTGATAAAGTAATACAGTTCCATTAATTTATAGGTTCAGAGAAACAAATTCAATATTAGTACAAAAATAGGAATAAGTTTCTTCTCTTCTAACAAACTACCAAAGTGCTATGTGCATATTTAAAACTTCCTAAAGAGAATTTTAAGATTTTCTTTGATGCTGGGTAAAATACTCAAACCTCATTCAGAAAAGCATATGGGATAGACCTTGGAAGTGGGAGAAAACCGAGAACAGCACAGGAGCCTACCACAGAGGGCATCTGAAAGACTCTACCCAGCAGGATATTAAAGTGGATGCTGAGATGCTTAGCCAAACTTTGGGGAGAGTGCAGAGAATCTTGTGGAAGAAGGGAAAGATAGAAAGATTTGGAGGGGACTGGAGCTCCACAAGGAGAGCAACAGAACCAAAAATATCTGAGCCCAGGAGTCTTTTCTGAGATTCATATTTTAACCAAGGACCATGCATGGAGGTAACCTAGAATCCCTGCACAGATGTAGCCCATGGCAGCGAAGTTTCCAAATGAGTCCCTTAGTAAAGGTAATAGGGGCTGTCTGTGACATGAACTCAGTGGTTGCTCTTTGATCAGATTCACTTTCCCCTGAGGGAAGGGGCCAGCCTTACCAGGTCACAGAGGAAGACAATGCATACAGTCCTGATAGGCTAGGGTCAGATGGAAGGGGAGGAAGACCTCCCCTATCAGTGGACTGGAGAAGGGGCATGGGAGTAGAAAAGGGAGGGATGGAGGGTATGATTGGGAGGGGACAGGGGAGTGGGCTATAGCCGGGATACAAAGTGAATAAATTGTAATAAAAAATAAGTGAAAAAAGATTATGGTTTATTTTTTATTTTTATTAATTATTTTTTATTTATTACAATTTATTCTCTTTGTATCCCAGCTGCGTTCCCCTCTGTCATCTCCTCCCAATCATACCCTCCCTTCCTGTTCTAGTCCTATGCCCTTCCCTCAGTCCATTGATAGGGGAAGATCTCCTCCCTTTCTATCTGACCAGAGCCTATCAGGTCTCATTGGACTGGCTTCATTGTCTTCTTCTGTGGTCTAGCATGGCTCCACATCCCAGAGCAAGATGATCAGAGAGCCTGCAGCTGAGTTCATACCGGAGACAGCCCCCCCTCCCCTTATTAGGGAACACACTTCTAGACTGAACCTATGGGCTACATCTGAGCAGTGGTTTTAAGTCCTCTCCATGCATCATCCTCAAATGTCTCCCTGCCATAAAAGCCCAGGGTCTGATGGTTTCAGAGCATATTTTGTTTTAAACAGAAATAATGAGCAAAAATGACTTGAGAATAAAGAGGAAAGATGCTCTTCGTTTTCTGCATGATACTTTACAATATTTACCATCTTTTTTGTAATCTTTGTTTCTTATCAAAAGAAATTTTTTTCTGTCCTTTTCCCTATATGATAAAGCTTCTCTTTGGTTGATCTCTTTCTCCCACAAGGTAGAAAACCTAATATTCTTTTTCATTGATATACAGGTGTGTACTCTAGAGTAGTTTTTAAAATTGATTTGACTATCTAGTTTTAAATGAATTAAAACATAGAAATGCATCCATCTGGATCTAGAGGTATTTATTTTATCATCTAAGATATAAACATACAAAAACTCTTTCTATATTTGTAATTAGTTATAGTTTATAATTTGTTTGTATATTCACACAGTGGCTAAATTTTTCTGCTTGGCTTCAAACTAACTCTGGCAATTTGTTTTAATGTCTGGTCCCTTCTTATTCTCTGGCTTCAATTGCCTCAGATGACCTGCACTGAACTGTAAGAAAACATGAACTCAACTCAACTGAACTCCAGGGCATTGATTCCAAACTACTTCCAATTGACAGAACTCAACTCAGTGAACTCCCCTGGCCTGTCTTAAGTGGCCTCTTTTTTTTTTTTTCTTGTGCTTTTCTCATGAACAGCCTATTCTGTCAAATGTGTCTCTGATTTGCCACTTTGTCTGTCCTTCAATTAGACATCATTGGTTGGGATTAAAGGTGTGAACTAAAGGTATGTCTGTATTCCAACCATAGGAGATAAAGTTCACCTAGAAGGATTAAAGGTGTATGTCATGTCTGTCTTCCAGGCAAATAACACAGACATAGGTTTTAGAATGTGATCCCTTCCCAGAGCATCCATGTTGCTAAATTAAAATTTCAACACATCTTCCTCCTTTTTGTTTAAGGTAAACATTGTCTACCGTTTAACTATTGCAACAGAAACATTTATCAATCCCCTAAACTTAACAGTTCTAATATTCTTAATCTTAAAAGACTTAAGATCCTTTAGAAACTTCAGTAGTGAAATGATCTTCAACCTGTAATCGTAGGCCTGATCAGCTGTCTTTCAGCAAATGTCCATTTCAGCACCAAGATTTTCAGTGTGCCAGTCTCATAAACAATCTGTTTTTCTTCAGCTGGTTTGTTGAACTATTCCCATGTAGGGAGGATCAGTTTTCTTTATTTGTGTGTCTATTCCTTCCTTCAGTCATGCCTCTTATCTAGAAGCTTTTCTTATTCAGATTGCATCTTTATCAAATTTGAGGGACCATGGTCTTTCAACAGTGAAAACGTAGCCAAAACCCTTCCTAAGGTACCACGTTCCCTGATTTTCAAATTTTAAAACATCTTTAAAGTCTACAGGTTAATCTAATTCAGCAGTTTCTTCTACAATCGAATGTTTTTCAACTAATCTTATCCCTCTTTCTGTTTACTAAGGTATAATTAGATTTTTATGAATCCACACATGAACTAGAAACTTCACATCCATATTTTATGCCTGGCTACATAATAGCAAGCTGGGCTTTTCATTCAGTTAAGCACAGAAACATCAAACCATGTTACATAAACTGACAATATATACTGTCAGTTAAAAATGGGTATATGTTGTCTGAGATTAAAGGGAAACTAATCTGAGCTCTCCATTGTTGCAATAGAACTTTCCCCCATAGTTTTATAGCTGTATCTGCTATATAAGGCTTTAATTTTCCTATTTGACCTTCTGGTCTCAAACATTTAATTTTTCTTGCACTTTGTTTTACTTACAGTAATACTTCAATCCTTACAAACTGTGCATATACCTTCTGAAGGGGCCAATGAGGATTTCAAAATTCCCATGAGATTATAGTTACATTCACTTCTGTGTCCATGAACCTTCAATTTCAATACCATTAAATATTAATTTTGGTACCCAGTTTGCCAAAACACTTCTCTTTCAGTACTTCCAAATCCTCTTTTTTTTTTTTAAGTTGGAACCTCTTTGCCTTTGACATAGGAAAACAGAAAAGCTTTAAACTGCATATTTTTCTTTACATAAACTCGAATCTCAGTCTCTTCTTTGAAGTTTTCATGTATTATTCCTAGATTTACAATGGATCCTTGAGATGTTAGGCTATTTCTTGTTAATCTATTCCTACTCTCTTCTTTGATGGAGGTCCTTGAACTCCAGTGAGTATTTTATAGCATTGAATTTTTGGTGATGGTATGAAATTTATCTTTAGGGCTAAGTCTAGGGTAGCACTTCTTTCTGTAGCATGCAGTAGATCTCTAGTACTTAATTTAGCTTTCTTTAGTTGCTCTGTGAATTGTTGACAGGATGATACCTGTTGTTTATTGCTTGGATACAAGAAAACTTCAAAGGAGGTAAGGTAGGGCAGAGAGGAGAGGAGGGAGGGGACTATGTTGGGATGTAAAGTAAATTAAATAATTAATTAAAAATGAAAGTACAAAGGGGTTTACTCCTACTTGTAGTTTACTACAATTGCAGTAAGTAGTACAATGGCTTTTTCAAGCAATGTTTCTATCCCCTCAATTCCTACCCATGGTTTTAAGGAACCTGAAATGAAGTTTCCCACTTTTTAATGCAGAAATGTCTGTCTTTATAATTCAAATTGTCTTTGTGAGTAGCTTACTGTGATTCTCTTTCTCAGAGGCTTCTGAGTTGTCCTTGCTGCATTTATTTCTGTGATTCACTATCTCAGAGGCTCCTGCATTTTATCCTTGCACTGAATTTGAGGCTTCTTCATCTCTGGAGTCTCCTAAGTCCAGCTGATGCTTTCTCTGGAGATAATCCAAGGCATATTTCTTCTTTGTGGCTTTCTGCCAGTTGTTTCTTATCTACTGTGAAGTTTTTCTCAGGTATTTTCTGCTTTCTGCAATATTGGTGGGTTTCTTCAGATGTCTCTTGTCTACTGTGACATTTGTCAGGTATCTTCTGCCTTGTGCAACATTGGTAGAATTTTTTTTTTCTCTAATAATGTTGAGGATTTTGATGTCCCAAATGGAGGGTTAGATGGAAATGTTTTGTTTCCTCAGATGAAAATATAAGATGAGAGCCATACCCAAATTTTACGAATATATGGATTGAGCTAACCCTAAAGAGTTTTTATTTTACTATCCTTAGACCTTGGCTTGGAAGCTTTGATCCTACATAAAATCTAATCTTCCATAAGCCTGGATACTGATGGCTTCAGCTTCCAGTCTCTGTGTGTTGACATAGGCTTAGAATAATTTTAGCCTCTGAGACTTATTGTTGAATAAGCTCACACTTTCCAGATTTTTCTAAACTCTAGTTCGCTTCTTTAATTTAGCTGTTTTGGCTCAAACTTTCTCCAAGCTGACTGATTCAATCGGCTTCTCTCAGCTTCTTACTAAATTGTTCTGTTTGGAAAAACGATCTCTGAACTCCACAAAGCGGACTGCATTGAATGCAGAAACTGAAAGGAACTGAACAGAATGGCACAAACTCTACCGCATTCCACTGAGCTGCACAGTACTCAACTTTATTTTCTCCCTGCTCTGCTCTTATGTTGCCTCTCTTTCTTTTCCAGTAAGAATTATGCATATCCTATCTCTGACTCATTCTGTCAAATTTTTCTCTGGTTACTCATGTTTTCTTTCTTTAGTAAGATGTCTTTGTTTAGAATTAAAGATGTGGACATCTGGGTTGGTTTCAGGTTCTGGCTATTACAAACAAAGCTGCTACACACATGGTTGAGCAAATGTCCTTGTTGTGTACTTGAGCATATTTTGGATATATGCTCAGAGGTGGTATAGCCGGGTCTTGAGGAAGGACTATTCCTAGTTGTGTGAGAAAGTGCCAGATTGATTTCCAAAGTGGTTGTACCAGTTGACATTGCCACCAGCAATGGAGGAGGGTTTCCTTTTCTCCACAACCTCTCCAGCATGTATTGTCAATTGAGTTTTTGATCTTAGCCATTTTGATGGGTGTAAGCTTAAATCTTAAGGGTTGTTTTGATTTGTATCTCTCTGATGGCTAAGGATGTTGAGCATCTCCTTAAGTGTTTCTCTGCCATTCTATATTCCTCTACTGAGAATTCTTTGTTTAGCTCCATACCTCATTTTTTAAAATTGGATTGCTTGATTTGTTGCCTTTTAACTTCTTTAGTTCTTTATATATTCTGGATATCAGCCCTCTGTCAGATATAGGGTTGGTGAAGATCCTTTCCCAGTCTGTAGGCTGTCGTTTTGTTCTGACAACAGTGTCTTTTGCTTTATAGAAGCTTATCAGTTTCATGAGGTCCCATTTATTAATTGTTGATCTTAGAGCCTATGCTGTTGATGTTCTGTTCAGGAAATTGTCTCCTGTACCAATGAGTTCTCGGCTCTTCCCCACTTTTTCTTCTAACTGATTTAGAGCATCTAGTTTTATCCTGAGGTCTTTGATCCTCTTGGACTTTAGTTTTTTGCAGGGTGATAAATATGGATCTATTTTCATTTTTCTGTATGTAGACATCCAGTTAGACCAGTACCATTTATTGAAGATGCTGTCTTTTTTCCATTGAATACTTCTGGCTTCTTCGTCAAAAATCAACTGAGGAATGGGTACAGAAATTGTGGTATTTTCACACAATGGAATTAAAAACGAGGAAATCAGAAAATTTGCAGGCAAATGGTGGGATCTAGAAAATATCATTCAGAGTGAGGAATACCAGAAGGAGAAAGACACATGTGGTATATACTCACTTATTTAGACCTATAAGATGTGATAAACATACTGAAATCTATACACCTAAAGAAGATAGACAAAAAAGAGGACCCGGGGTAAGATGATCAATCCTTACTTAGAAAGAAAAATGGGATTTAGGAGAAAACAAGTAACAGAACAAGGTCTTAACACAGAGAGCTCCTGAAAGACTCTAGCTAGTAGTGTATCATATCAGAAACTGAGACTTATAACCAAAACCTTTGGCTGAGTGCAAGGAATCACATGAAAGAAGGGGGAGTTAATATTATCTGGAGAGGATAGGAGCTCCACAAGGACCAAATATATCTGTGCACAAGAGTCTTATGAGACAGTTTCTCCAACCTAAGACCATGGGGGGATATAACCTAGAACCTCTGCTTGCCTTTTTCCCATGGTAACTCAGTATTTAAGTGGGTACTCTAGCAAGGGAAATAGGGACTATTCCTGACATGAACTCAATGGTAGGCTCTTTGACCTCCCTAACCAAGTTAGGGAGGAGCAGCTCTCCTAGGCCACAGAATACTTTACAGCCAGTCCTGAAGAGACCTGATAAACCAGGGCCAGATGAAGGGGAGGAAGTCCTTCCCTATCAGTGGACATTGAAATGGGCAGGGAGTAGATGAGGGAGGTTGGGATTGGGAGAGAATGAGGGAGTGGGATTCACCTGAGATACAGAGTTAATAAAATGTAATGAATAACAAAAAAATAAAAAAAATTTAAAAAGAATTAAAAAATTAAAAAAGAATTAAAAAAATAAAAAAGAATTAAAGATGTGTACTAAAGGTGTGCCTGTATTCCAGCCTGGGGAGAAAATGTGTGTATTAAGGGCATGCCTATATTTTAGCTGGATCAAACAAACCTAGGTCTTCGGATGTGGTTTGTTGATAGAATAGCCATGTTG
Source organism: Pachyuromys duprasi (assembly GCA_028658305.1). NCBI lineage: Eukaryota > Metazoa > Chordata > Mammalia > Rodentia > Muridae > Pachyuromys > Pachyuromys duprasi. Next base: position 61,823,677 of record CM053743.1, read on the forward strand.
CTAGATTAAATATCCTCTATAATGGGGTGGGTTCCCAAATAAAAGTAATTACATACAGAGTAGAAGAAAGATTGAAATGTTCATGACAACTCTGTTTTCCCAGATACCCAAATGTCTTCTCACTCAGGGTAATAGGACAAAAATGTGTAAGAGTATCATCAGTCTGGTTACTATTTTCATTAATAACGCTAGGAGTGAAAAATATTTAAATAGTCACATCATCAGGATCACAAGTCAAGGTGGTGAATCTTGTTGTATGAGTTGGCAGCATCTGAAAGCTGCATTCCCATGAACTGCAGCTGGGCAAGTCAAGGAATTGTTCAAAATCATTAAAGAGCCAGAATAAACCCATTCATCAAATTTCTTGAATCTTTCTGATCATTATTATAAATTAAGTTATAAAGTCATCACATAGATAATTACCGTTTGAATAAAATTAAAGAAATAAAACTGTCTTCCTGTTTTGGCACTTCCTCTCATGCTATCTGATATTGACTATCAAATTATTTCCAGATTAAATAATATTAGTTTTCTCTGTCACTCATTAAGACAAATTAATTTTTATTAGAAGAATATTTTTGATTGTGACAAGAAGGAAAAGATTCAGAGTCTGTAGGAAACTGAGAGGTCAGAGAAGTGACGATGTTAAGGTACAACTTTGTCTCACTGTGAATTTCTTACTAAATAAAAGACCAGGTAATATTTTCCCCTGCTACATTTGTCAACAATAAAAAAAAATCCGAAAATTTTCAGGAAATCCCAGAGTCTGTCTAGAAATCTAAATGGCAGGATGTGGAACACCTATATCACAGGAAATTTACTTTTGTTAAGAGACCGAAAGCTTTTCTCAGTGTAAAGAATAACTTGACCTTTAACTACCTAGTAATGAACTCATTTAGTTTCATATCTGCAAAAGCACTAAGGTTCATAGTGATATCTGATGATAAAATAACATAGTTAGTAGATAGTCCAAGTAATTTCTGAAAACATGAAATGTATATGGTATCTAACTAGAGAAATTTTAACTAAGGTACACAGAGTACAGAAGAGGTAACAAGCATAATTTTATTTATTTATTTATTTATTTATTTATTTATTTATTTATTATTTTCCTTTCAAATCATTTTTAATATTAATTACAGTTTCTTTACTTTGTATCCCAGTTGAAGCCCCCTCCTTCATACCCTCCCAGTCCCACCTTCCCTCCCTCATCTCCTTCCTGCCCCTCTCTAAGTCCAATGATGGGGGAGGTCCTCCTCCCCTTCCATCTGATCCTAGCTTATCAGGTCTCTTCAGGACTGGCTACAATGTTCTCTTCTGTGGCCTAGAAAGACTGCTCCTCCCTCCTGGGAGGGGGAAGGGGTCAAAGAGCCAGCCATTGAGTTCATGTCTGAGACAGTCCCTGTTTCCTTAACAAGGGAATCCACTTGGATACTGAGCTTCAATGGGTTATTTCTGGGCAGTGGTTCAAGCATATATCCATTCATGGTACTTGGTTGGTGCAACAGTCTCAGAAAAGACCCCTGGGCCCAGATACATTTGCTTCTTGTGGAGCTCCTGCCCTCTCCAGGTCTTACTAACTCCCCCTTTTTATAACGATTCCCTGTACTCTGGCCAAGGTTTGGTTATGAGTCTCAGCATCTGTTTTGATACAATGCTAGGAAAAGTCTTTCAGTGACCCTCTCTGGTAGGCTCCTTTCCTGTTATTTGTGTTGTCCTATTTCCAATGTCCATCCCATTTATCTTTGTAAGTAAGGATTGATCATCTTACTCTGGGTCCTCTTTTTTGTTTACCTTCTTTATGTATACAGATTATAGTATGTTTATCCTATCCTACAGCTCTAATACAAACTCATAAGTGAGTATATACCATGTGTGTCTTTCTGTTTCTGGGATACCTCACTCAGGATGATCTTTTCTAGGTCCCAAAATTTGTCTGCAAAGTTCATGATTTCCTTGTATTTAATAATTAAGTAATATTCCATTGAGTAAAAGTACCACAATGTCTGTATCCATTCCTCCGTTGATGGACAACTGGGTTGTTTCCATCTTCTGGCTATTACAAATAAAGCTGCTATAAACATGGTTGAGTAAATGTCCTAGTTGCGTACTTGAGCATATTTTGGATATATGCTTAGGACTGGTATAGTTGGATCTTGAGGTAGCACTATTCCTAGTTGTCTGAGAAAGTGCCAGATTGATTTCCAAAATGATTATCCAAGTTTACATTCCCACCAGCAGCGGAGGAGGGTTCCCTTTCTCCACAACCTCTCCATCATTTGTTGATCATTTGTTGTTACTTGAGTTTTTGATATTAACCATTCTGATTGGGTGTCAGATGAAATCTCAGGGTCATTTTGATTTGCATCAATCTGATGGCTAAGGACTTTGAACATTTCTTTAAGTGTTTCTCAGTCATTCTGTATTCCTCTACTAAGAATTCTCTGTTTAGCTCTATACCCCCTTTTAAAAATCAGATTGCCTGATTTTTTGCTTTTAAACTTCTTTAGTTCTTTATATATTCTGGATATCAGCACTCTGTCAGATATAGGGTTAGTGAATATCTTTTCCCAGTCTGTAGACTCTCATTTTGTTTTGACAACAGTATCTTTTGCCTTACAGAAGCTTTTAAATTTCATGTGGTCCTATTTAGTGATCGTTGACTTAGAGCCTGTGCTGTTGATGTTTTGTTCAGGAAGTTGTCTCCTGTACCAATAAGTTCTAGGCTCCTCCCCAATTTTTCTAACAGATTTAGTGTGTCTGGTTTTATGTTAAGGTCTTTGATCTACTTGGGCTTTAATTTTGAGCAGGGTGATAAATATGGATCAATTTTCATTTTTCTGCATACAGATATCCAGTCTGACCAGCACCATTTGTTGAAGATGCTGTATTTTTTCCATTGAAAGTTTTTGGATTCTTTATCAAAAATCAAGTATTCATAGGTGTGTGGGTTTATTTCTGGGTCTTCTATTCAGTTCCATTGATCTACCATTCTGTTTCTATGCCAATACCATGCAGTTTTTATTACAATTCCTCTGTAGTAAAGCTTGAGATGAGGGATAGAGATGCCTCCAGATGATCTGTTGTTGTATAGGATCATTTTGGAAATTCTGTATTTTTTGTTTCTCCATATGAAGTTGAGGACTTTTTTCTCAATGTATATATGAATTGTGATGGTATTTTGATGGGAATTACACTAAAGCTGTAGATTGCTTTCGGGAGAATAGCCATTTTCACTATGTTAATCCTACTGAGCCATGATCACCGGAGATCTTTCCATCTTCTGATGTCTTCTTCGATTTCTTTCTTCAAAGACTTGAAGTTTTTTTTCAAACAGGTCTTTCATTTGCTTGGTTAGAATCACCCCCAAGATACTTTATGTTATTAGTGGCTATTGTGAAGGATGCTGTTTTCCTGATTTCTTTTTTGGCCCTTTTGTCTTGGGTATACAGGAAGGCTTCTGATTTTTTTGAGTTAATTTTGTATCCAGCCACTTTGCTGAAGGTGTCTATCAGCTGTAGGAGTTCTCTGGTTGAATGTTTGGGGTCACTCATGCATACTATCATATCATCTGCAAATGGCGATACTTTGACCTCTTCCTTTCCGATTTGTATTCCCTTGATCTCCTTTAGTTGTCTTATTGCTCTAGCTAAGGCTTCAAGTCCTATATTGAAGAGATATGGAGAGAGTGGGCAACCTTGCCTTGTCCCTGATTTCAGTGGGATTGATTTAAGTTTCTCTCCATTGAGTTTGATGTTGGCTATAGGCTTGCTGTATATTGCCTTTACTATGTTTAGGTATGTGCCTTGCATCCCTGATCTCTCCAAGAATTTAAAGATGAATGGATGTTGGACTTTGTCGGAAGCTTTTTCAGCATCTAAGAAGATTATCATGTGGTTTTTCTCCTTCAGTTTTTTTTTTTATACGGTGGATTACATGGATGGATTTCCATATATTGAACTACCCTTGCATGCCTGGGATGAGGCCTACTTGGTGGTGGTGGATGATATCTTTGATGTGTTCTTGGATTCGGTTTGTCAGTGTTCTATTGAGTATTTTTGCATCAAAGTTCATAAGAGAGATAGGTCTGAAGTTTTCTTTTATTGTTGGGTCTTTGTGTGGTTTAGGCATCAAGGTGACTGTGGCTTCATACAATGAGTTTGTGAATGTTCCTACTGTTTTTATTTTGTGGAATAGTTTGAGGAGGATTGGAGTTAGCACTTCTTTGAAGGTCTGGTAGAATTCTGCTCTGAAATCATCTGGCCCAGGTTTTTTTTTTTTTTTTTTTTTTTTTGAGGGGAGATTGTTAATGTCTGCCTCTAAGGGCTATTCAGGCTTTCTTCCTGATTTTGACTTAATTTTGGTAAATGGACTCTTTCAAGAAAATTGTCCATTTCATTTATATTTTCAAATGTTGTGGCATATAGACTTTTGTAGTATGACCTAATGATTGTTTGGATTTCTCAGTGTCTGTAGTTATGTCCCCCATATTGTTTCTGATTTTCCTGATTTGGATGGATTGTCTCTGCCTTTTAGTTAGTTTGGCTAATGATTTGTCCATCTTGTTGATTTTCTCAAAGAACCAGCTTCTTGTTTCATTAATTTGAGTAGTTTTATTTTTTCTAATTGATTGATTTCAACCAATTGATTACTTCCAGCCATATGCTCCCCTTGGGTGTATCTATTTCTTTTTTTTTTTTTTCTAGGGCTTTCAGTTGGGCCAGTAAGTTGCTTGTATGTGATGTTACAAATTCCTTCTTGAAGGTACCTAGTTGTATGAATTTTCCGCTGAGCACTGCTTTCAATGTTTCCCATAAATTAGGGTATGTTTTACCTTCATTTTCATTGAATTCTAGGAACTCTTTAATTTCTTTCCTTATTTCTTCTTTAACTCAGCAGTCATTGAGTGTTACATTGTTCAGTTTCCATGTGCGTGTAGACTTTTGTTATTTCCATTGTTGTTGAAGTCCATGGTTGTAGGATAGAATACAGGGTATTATTTCAATCTTCTTTTATGTATTGAGGATTGCTTTGTAACCAACTATATAATCTAATTTGGAGAAGGTTCCGTCAGGTGCTGAAAACAAGGTATGCTCTTGAGTTTGGGTGAAAAATTCTGTAAACATCTATTAGGTCCATTTGGTTTAGTACCTCTGTAAGTGCCTTTATTTTCTTATTTAGCTTCTGTCTATTTGATCTGTACCTTGGTGAGAGTGGGCTGTTGAAGTCTCCCACTATTAAGGTATTGGGATTATTGTGTGATGTAAGCTTTAATAATGTTTCAATTACAAACTTTGGTGCTCTTATATTTGGGGCATAGATGTTCAAAACTGTGCTATCCTCTTGGTGGATTTTTTCCTTTGATGAGAATGTAGTGCCCCTCCTCATCTTTTGTGATTAATTTTGTTTGAAAGTTTATTTTATTCAATATTAGGATAGCTACCTGTACTTGCTTTCTGCGTCCATTTCCTTGAATAACATTTTCCAGCCCTTTACTCTGAGGTAATGTTTATCCTTGTTGCATAGGTGTGTTTCTTGGATGCAACATAATGTTGGATCTTGTTTCCACAATCATTTTGTTAGTCTGTGTCTTTTTATTGGAGAGTTGAGTCCATTGATGTGGGGTTAGTCTTGTTGCTGTGTTTCATTGTTTGTATTCTTTTACTTTTTGTTGTGTAGTTATCTATGTCATATGTTTCCTTGGTTGTGGTTGTTTTTGTTGGGTTGGAATTTTCCTTCTGGTAACTTCTGTAAGGCTGGGTTACTGTGTAGATATTGTTTAAATTTGGTTTTGTCATGGAATATTTTGAATTCACCATCTATGTTGATTGAAAGTTTTGCTGGGAATAGTAGTCTGGGTTGGCATCTGTGGTCCCTTAAGGTCTGCACGACATCATCCCAGGCCCTTCTGCCTTTCATAGTTTCTGTTGAGAAATCTGGTGTGATTCAGATAGGTCTAAGTTCATATGTTATTTGACCTTTTTCCCTTGCTGCTTTTAATATATTTTTCTTTGTTTTGTAGGTTCAATATTTGAACTATTATGTGACATGAAGAATTTCTTTTCTGGTCTAGTCTTATTGGTGTTCTGTAGGCCCCTTTGATGTTTCTTTAAGGTGGGAAAAATTTCTTCTATGATTTTCTTGAAAATATTTTCTGGACCTTGGAGCTTGGTGTCATCTTTTTCATCTAATCCTATTATTCTTAGATTCTGTCTTTTCATGGTGTCCTAGGTTTCTTGGATGTTTTGTGTTTGGAACTTTTCTGATTTTATTTTTTCTTTGAGAGACATATCATTTTCTGCAAGTGTATCTTTAGCACCTGAGTTTCTTTCTTCAATCTCTTTTATTCTGTTGGTGATGCTTACCTTTGTAGTTCCTGATCTTTTCTCTATGTTCTCCAGCTCCAGGTTTTTCTCTGTTTGTATATTCTTTATTGATTCTAAATCTGTTTTCATGTCTTGCACCATTCCCTTCATCTGTTTTAATGTGGGGTCCTCCTTTTCAATGATGGCTTCTATTTTTTTGTTTGTTTCCTCTCTATATGCCACTAATTGTGCCTCTACTTGTTTGGCTGTATTTGCCTGTATTTCTTTGAGAGCTATGTTCATTTCTTCTTTATTTGCCTCCATTTCTGTGTTTTTTTTTTCCTTTGAGAGCTTTGTCCATTTCCTCTTTATTTGCCTCAATTTGTGTAGCCATTTCTCCGAGAGATTTGTTCTTTTCCTTTTTATGAGCCTCTAATAGCAGGGAAAGCATAGTTTTAAGGTCGTTTTCTTTTGTGTCTAGTGAACTGAAGTGTTCTTTGATTTGGAGGGGGGTTGCTGGTGAAGCCATGATGTACTGATTTTTGTTCTTCTGTAGGCCTCTGGCCATCTGCTTATCTGTAACTCTCACTGTTCCTGGAGTCTGTACTTCAGACTTGGGCCGTTTTTTTTTGTTGTTTGTTTGTTTGTTTTGTTTTTTTTTCTGTTTTCTGGACTGTTTTCCAGGAAGATGAGAGATGTTCACTGGTTTCAGGGTGTGCATTGTGGTTTCAGCTTTACTTAAGTGAGGAACATAATGCTGGCCCTATTCGCAGGTGCTTTTAGTGGGCCCAGTGTGCATGCACAGGTTCCCTGATATCACAGTGGCCTACAGGCCACTGGTATGCAGCTCTGTCTGAAATCCAGGAATCGTTTGCCTGGAATTCACTGGTAGACCCGCAGAGCAGAGGCTTCAGTGTTGGGATAGCTGTCCCAAGAATCCCTAGGATGCGCACACTAGGAGTGTGGGTGGTAAGGATCTGTTGTCTGGTGGCTTGTGTAGAGGGGCCTTGGATCTGGGGCTCTGCAAACACTCCCTTGAAGGCACCCTCACTCCCTTGCAGGACCATTTGGAAAGCACAGGGGTTCCCCTTGTTCTCTCCAATTTGATCCTCCTGGGGCAAATGTGGGTTGGGTATTCTCAGTCCCAGATTCTGAGCCAGGGTTTCTCTGCCAGAATCTGCCAGGGCTAGAGTGTGGAGGCTTGACCCTGGGGAGTACCAGAAAGGGTTGAGTGACCTTAGACCCAGATCCGGTGCTGGGGTTTCTTTGCCAGAGGCTGCTTATAGCGCCTGGTCCCGGGAGAGTGTCAGGAAAGGTTGATTGTCCTCAGTCCCAGGGACGGAGCTGGGATTTCTTTGCTAGAAGCAGCCAGGTGTGCTGGAGCCCAAGTGCTGTGGTCTGTGGCAGAAGCCTTAGTGCACCTCTCTATCCTTCTGCTATGCCAGGGGCAGGCTTATGGCAGCGGTCTCAGGGGAGTGCCCGAAAGGGTTCAGTATTCTCAGTCACAGATCCTGAGCCCAGGTTTCCTTGGTGTGAGCCTCTTCTGTCCCTGGGGCGTTGGCGGTGTGGTCTGTGGCAGATTCTGCCAGCCCCTCCTCTGTCTCCTTTGAAGAGGGAATAGGGAATAAGATATGGGGAAGTGCCTAAGAATCAAGTCTCCAGAGGAGTCTGCCCGTGACCTGAGTTGTATTCTGGATGGACTCAGTTCATGGTTAATCTCTTTCTCTCTGGAAGCCTATATAACTCTGTTCTGGATTCAGCAGCCCCTTCATATACCAATTTCGACGTTTCAGGTCCTTTTCCCCTTCAGATAAGGTGCACGCTGTTCGCCACCATCTTGAATCCCCCATAAGTATAATTTTTAAGTCGGGGAGAATTAAGCCTTTTCTCTAGGGTCCTTGTTGTTTAGCTTCTTTTTTGTATTTTTTTCTTGTTTCACTTTTAATAATTACAGTTTATTGACTTTGCATCTCCCATGTAGCTTCCTCCCTCCTCCTCTCCCAATTCCACCCTCCTTCCCTCTTCTCCACTCATGTGCTCTCCCAAGTCCATTGATAGGGAAGGTCCTCCTTTCCTCATTCTGATCCTTGTCTATCAGGTCTCATCAGGAGTGGCTAAGGGCCTCTAAAAGGCACTGCCCTGCAGGGTTTCTAAGCGGGTGCTGAGACTTAAAGCCTAACTTTGGACAGAGTGCATGCAATATTATGAAAGAAGGGGGAGATAGTTGTGTAACTTCTAATATCCACTTATAAGTGAAGGTATACCATGTGTGTGTTTCTGCTCCTGGGATACTTCACTCAGGATGAACTTTTCTAGTTCCATCCATTTGCCTGCAAATTTCATGATTTCTTTTTCTGTCTTTCTGTCTTTCTTTCAGTCTTTCTTTCTTTCTTTCTTTCTTTCTTTCTTTCTTTCTTTCTTTCTTTCTTTCTTTCTTTCTTTCTTTCTTTAAATAACTGAGTAGTATTCCATTCTGTAAATTCACAATTTCTGTATCCATTCTTCAGTTGAGGGACATCTAGGTTGTTTCCTGATAATGTCTATGAGTAATAAGGTTGCTATCAGCTTGGTTAAGCAAATATCCTTGCTTTATATTTTCAGATCTTTTGGGTATATGCTCAAGAGAGGTATAGCTGGGTCTTGCGATAGTGCTATTCTGAGTTTTCTAAGAAAGGACCAGATTCATTTCCAAAGTGGTTGTACAAATTTACATTCCCACGAGAGGAGGGTTTCCCTTTCTCTACACCCTCTCCAGTATGTGCTGTAAATTGAGTTTTTGATCTTAGCCATAAAACACAAAATAAAAATAAATTAAAAAAAAACTTAAATTCAGAAAATTTAACTTTTTCCCATGGTGAGTAGTTTGAATGTCTTTTTTTGTAAACCTCAATTCTCTCCCAGGCAAAGCCATGTAATACTGTGTCTCCATGCAATACATTTTATTTAAAATCAGCTCATTTAATTAAACATATTTATATATAATACAAAATAAAGCTGTGTACTCATAACATAAAAATAATTAGTATCAGAAATAAAAACAGAAGAATCATTTAAAATACAATAATTGAAAAGAAAATTAGCAGTCATATAGAACTGACTCTCCACCCTCTCCATGGAAATGCTGCATTAATTATTTTAATACTGGAAATAAGGGTATTCCTGACATTGTTCAGTAAGTGTGAAATGGATCTGTGTTCACTGAAAGGCAAATATGTTATGTGACTCAACATATAAATTGGGCCCTACAAGATGGGCATGGACAAAAAGAACACTAACTGAGGGAATGTCCAACAAATGACTGGCCCAACTTGAGATTCACCCCAGGGGAGAGAGTCAGTCCTTGAGGTGAGTAAGGATTCTATACTATGCTTGCAGAGGGGAGCCAAGCACAGCTGTCCTATGAGTGGCTCTCTGGAATGCCTAATGGAAACTGATGAAGAGACCCTCTAGGAAGCACTGGGCAGAGTGCAGGGAGCCTTGTGGAAGAGTTGGGGGACGGATAATAGGACACAGAGGGGACAGGAGCTCCACAAGAACATCAACAGAGATAAGCAGGTCTTAGGGGGAGCTGTGGAGACTGAAGCACCAAAAAAGAACTATGCATGAACTGATGAGCAGCTCCATCCTCACGTGGGTACCCTTGTAAGGGGAATGGGGCTGACTCTGACACAACTCTGTTGTCTGCTTCTTGATCACTGTCCCCTGGAGGGACTACCTTGCCACATTACAGGGGAAGAAGGTGCTCTCAGTTCTGATGCAACTTGATATGCTGGTGTGGGTTAGTGAGAGAATCCTCTTCTCTGAGGAGTAGGAGAGGAGGCATATTATGGCAACATAATATGTCAGGTCTGTTTGATAGACATGGCAGGCCTCTCCTTTTCTGAAGAAAAATAGAAGGAGGAAGAGTGGAGGAGGGTGAGAGGAGGGATGGGAAATTGTGATCAGGATATAAAGTTAATTAATTGGTTAATAAAAATACTTGAAAGGGATTTACAGGTATCAAAGTGCGCAGAAGTAGGTATAGATACACTAGTTGTTTGATTTAAGGGTTGCTGTCCTATGTTTCAAGTGGAGTGTAATAAAATATTCATGATGGAAAAAAAAAAAGAAAACAGGGAGGGAGCATGGGCCTGGAGAGGAGAAGAGGGAGCTAAGACAGAGTTGCAAAATTAATAAAAACAATAGGGGTTTCCCATCTACTGTTGATTCTATTTGTGGTCTTGGATTTTGTTGTTGCTGCTGTTTTGCTTTTTGTATTGTTTTCGTTTGTTTGTTTAGTTGGCTAACTGGTTTGATTTTTTTTGTTTTGTTTTGTTTTTTGAAACAATTCTCTGTATAGTCTTGGTTTGCCTGGACTCCTGGACTCGCTCCAGGCTAGCCTTAAACTCGAGCAATCCCCCTGCCTCAGCCTCCATGAGTGCTAGAATTAAAGCTTTGCACCACCATTCCCAGCTGTGGTGTTGCTTGGTTGATATTTGTGTTGTGAAATAAAAAGGCATTTTTTTAAACTTTTAAGTACTTTGCACCTGGAGACTGAAAAGGTGTTTTCTGATAAATAAATAGATAGATACATATATAACATATATATTTGTAAAATATGTATACTTTACAACTCTAATACGTATACATGTATACAACATACATACACACACACACACACTTCTAATACATATATACCTACAAATGTACACACACACATATATGCATACTGGATAATCAGTCTGTTAGCCTTTCTCTAGGGAAGACCATTTTATATATTTTTTTGCTTTAAGCGCTCCTTACTTGATCTTGGATCTTTGTGTAGCACTGAAACCAAAAAGATGTTCCATATTCTCCTTTGCGTGTTTATTATTGCTGTTATTGTTCAGCTCACAATTTAGGTAATTCTATTGAATACATCTGTTACACAACTCTACTACTTAAGGCTTTTGAATCATTGCAGAAGGGGACCTGGGATCCTTGTAAAGGTCAGACATTTTGCTGTGAGACTATGTCTTCCATGAATGTCAGAATCTGCAGCCATAAATTGATACAACATGCCATCTTTTAAAGGACTGACCACAAGTGTTTAATTTCATGAAAGTAATTTAGTTACTTTCAGATTGTCATATTTAATGGCTCACAATGTCTTTAATTTCAAATTATTTAATGTAGTGTTTTAAAAAGTATAAACTGTCTCGAAAATAAAAGAAAAATCCTATTATTTGGCTTTATTTATTTAACATGTTGGGGAGTGGAAGCATATTTTCACACAACATTTATGAATATAGTGAGCATGTGGACATCTGAAGACAACTTTTAAGAATTCTCTTAACATAGAGTGTCTGGTACTCAAATTCAGATTATCAAGCTTAATGTCAAGAGTCCTTATACACTGAGCCATTTCTCTCATTGGCCTAAGAATATTTTTTTTTTAAGTGGCACTTATCTCATTTGAGTATATGCTTGCATTGCATAAAATGTTATCGGTCTTTAAGTCTGTACTCCTATGTCTTGCTTCACACAATCTATAATAATAGTAGAAATTCATGGAAGGCATACAGAATTATTCTATTCTGAATACCAAAACCAGACAAATATACAATGAAATGGACATGTGAAAACAAGAGCTTACTATTATTAAATAATTTTAGACACATATGTTGCAAATAACATGAACTGGAAAAATTCTCTGAAAGCAACATGTTTCACAAAGATTTTAACATAAATATAAATATGTATGTTAGAGAATATTTTGTTCTAGTGAACGAAAATAGTATTAAACAACTATATTTCCAAGAAAATCAGAATATTGTTTTTGCTTATTCTAAACACTTTCAAAATGAAACATTATTAATTGCTTCTATGAGTGTTCCTGTACATGATAATTCTCTTTTTTTCTGTAATGGGAGATCTCTGTAAATAGACCCCACCCTTTTTTTCTTTGAGTTAGAGCAAATTGGAATGTTCTAGAAAATCTATCCATACTGCATGATTCAAAAAAGACAGAAAATTATTTAGAGATAAGATAATTAAGATGGAAAAGAAAACTATTATTTAAATAAATTTAAGATAGGAAATGGCTCAATGCTTAGGAATACTTGTTGCTTATCTGGGTATCTTTTGTTCAGTTCCAAAGGCTCATGTCATATGACAGCTCATTGTCTTCTGTGACTGCAGAACCAGAAAATGTCATGCCCTCTACTAAACAACAAGGTCATGGTACAGGTGTTTCTAGACATACACATAGGCAAAATAACCATAACACAGAAAATAAAATAAATAAGCGTTTTTGTAAAGAAAAAATGTAGTGATCTATGTATATTAGATAAATAATACAATGTTATGATATGTATGAAGTTATTTTCACTGATATACTGTGCCATTTTCTAATGTTTCCCATTATGATATAAATATTTTCTTTGCCAAATACTTTTTCTTCTAAGCATTAATAATGTAAACTTTAAAATAGCTTTCTGAAAGTTTATCTTAAATGCTGTATGTTAATCCAATTGTATTTCTTAACTAAATTGTAAGCATTTTGATGAAAATATCTGTCATGACCAAATACATTTGGTAAAATTTTAATATTGCTTCACTTTTTGATCTCTTCCTATTGAATAGAATTTCTATCAGTAAAATACTGGGTTGTAACTAAAGAAGTTAAAAAGCAATAAATCAAGCAATCCAATTAAAGAATGGGGTATGGAGCTAAACAGAATTCTTTGTAGAGGAATATAGAATGACAGAGAAACACTTAAAGAGATGCTCAACATCCTTAGCCATCAAAGAGATGCAAATCAAAATGACCCTGAGATTTCACCTTAAACCCATCAGAATAGCTAAAATGTAAAACTCAAGTGACAACATATGTTGGAGAGGTTGTGGAGAGAGAGGAACCCTCCTCCATTGCTGCTGGGAATGTAAACTGGTACAACCACTTTGGAAATCAATCTGGAGCTTTCTCAGCCAACTAGGAATATTGCTTCCTCAAGATCCAGCTATACCACATCTAGGCATATATCCAAAATACGCTCAAGTACACAAGGACATTTTCTCAACCATGTTTATAGAAGCTTTATTTGTAATAGCCAGAAACTGGAAACAACCCAGATGTCCATTGATGGAGGAATGGATATAGAAATTGTGGTACTTTTACACAATGGAATACTACTCAGCAATTCAAAACAAGGAAATCATAAAATTTGCAGGCAAACAATGGGATCTAGAAAAGATCGTTCTAAGTGAGGTATCCCAGAGGGATAAGGACACACATGATATATACTTACTTATCTAGACTTGTAAGATATGATAAACATACTGAAATTATACACCTAAATAAGATAAACAAAAAAGAGGACCTGGGGTAAGATGATCAATCCTCACTAGGAAAGACAAATGGGATGGACATTGGATATTGCAGAAGACAGCTGGCAAGACAGAAGCCTGTCACAGAGGGCCTTTGAAAGACTCTACCTAGTAGTATACCAAAGCAGGTGCTAAGATTCATGACCAAACCTTCAGCAGGGTGCAGGGAATTGTATGAAAGAAGGGGGAGCTAGTATGACCTTGAGAGGACAAGAGCTCCACAAGGACCAAATATATCTGTGCCCAGGGGTCTTTTCTGAGAATGTTTCTCCAACCAAGGACCATGTATGGATATAACCTAGAACCTCTGCTAGGATGTAGCTCTTGGTAGCTCAGTATCCAGGCATGTTCCCTAGTAAGAGAGGAACAGGGACAGTTCCTGGCAAGAAATCTGTTGCCTGCCCTTTGATCATCTCTCCCTGCTAAGATAGCCTTAGAAGTCAACAGAGAAAGAGAATACAGACAGTACTGATGAGACCTGACAGGCTAGAGCCATATAGTAGGGGTTGAGGACCTCCCCTAACAATATTTTCATATGGGATTACATATTTACATATATACATATATATATATATAATAAAATTCTTCAAAAAAAGCTAATAAATTAAGGAATATATCATTCTCTGGATTCCATTAGAATAACGTATTTTATGTGTCTTGAATTTTTTATTTTTTCATTTTAATTTTTCTTCACAATTGATTCATTATATATCCCCATCAAACCCCCGCCCACAACTCCTCCAGTCCCATTTTCTCCCCCTCTTTCTCTCATGACTTTGCCCTAGTCCACTGAAAGGGGGAGTTCTCCACTATTGTCATCAGCCCATAGCTTGTTATGTCTCATCAAGTCTGTTTGGATCCTTTTCCTCTAACACCTGGCAAGGCTGCATCAGCACGGGCAAACAATCAGAGAGCAGTCACCTGAATTGAAGACAGAGGCAGCACATTCTCCTCTCACTCAGAGATCCACATGGAGACTGAGCTGCCAATTGGCTACATCCCAACAGGTGATTGAAGAAGATGCTGAGACTCAGGGCCAAATTTTGGGCAAAGCATAGGAAGTCCTGTGGAGGAAGACAAGGGTGGGATTAGAGGTACATGGAGGGGACAGGAAGCCTACAAGGAGATCAATAAAACTAAAAGGAGTGTGTCCAGGGGATCCTGCAGAGACTCATGTATCAATGGAAGACCATGAATGAAAAGGACCTATATACCTGGCTCAGATATGTCTTACATTTTTAAGAACATAAAAAAACATTAATTTTCCTTTTTTAACCTAATTTATTTTTATGAATTACAAGTTATTCATTTTGAATCCCAGCAATAACCCCCCCACATCCCCTCCTAATCCCACCCTTCCTCCCCCTCCTCATCCCATAGACATCCCCTGGTCTACTGATAGGGGAGGTCTTCCTCCCCTTCCATTGGACTGGTGTCTATCAGGTCTCACCAGGACTGGCTGCATTTTCTTCCTCTGTGGCCTAGTAAGGCTATTCTCCCTTCAGGGGGAAGTGATCAAAGAGCCAGCCACTGAGTTTATATCAGAGACAACCTCTGTTCTCATTACCAGGGACCCTACCTGGAGGCTGAGCTGCCATGGGTTACATCTGGTCAGGGGTTCTAGGTTATCTCCATGTATGGTCATTGGTTGGAGGATCAGCCTCAGAAAACACCCTAGGGTCCAGATTTTTTGGTTCTTGTGGAGCTCCTGTACTCTCCAGGTCTTTATATCTCCTCCTTCTTTCATAAGATTCTCTGCACTCTGCCCAAAGTTTGGTTATGAGTCTGAGCATCTGCATTGATACCTTACTGGGTAGAGTCATTCAGAGGCCCTCTGTGGTAGGCTCTTGTCTTGTTCCTTGTTTTCTCCCTCTTCTGATGTCCATCCTATTTGCCTATCTGAACGAGGATTGATCATCTTACCCAGAGTCCTCTTTCTTGCATAGCTTCTTTAGGTGCACAGATTTTAGTATGTTTATCCTATATTATATTCCTTATTTCCACATATAAATGAGTATATAAATGTGTGTCTTTCTGATTCTGGGATACCTCAGTCAGAATGATCTTTTCTAGTTATCACCTTTTGACTGTAAATTTCATGATTTCCTCATTTTTAATTGCTGAGTAGTATTCCATTATGTAAAAGTACTACAATTTCTGTATGCATTCCTCCATTGAGGGCCATCTGGGTTGTTTTCAGATACTGGCTATTACAAATAAAGCTGCTACAAACTTGGTTGAGCAAATATTCTTGTTGTATACTTGAGCATATTTTGGATATAAGCTTAGGAGTGGTATAGCTGAATCTTCAAGTAGCAATATTCCTATTTTTCTGAGAAAGTACCAGATTGATTTGCAAAGTGGTTGTACAAGTTTGCATTCCCAGCAGCAATGGAGGAGGGTTCCCCTTTCTCCACATCCTCTCCAGCATGTGTTGTCACTTGAGTTTTTGATCTTAGCCATTCTGATGGGTGTATGGAAAAATCTCAGGGTCTTTTTTATTTCCATCTCTCTGATGGCTAAAGATGTTGAGCATTTCTTTAAGTGTTTTTCTGCCCTTTGATAATCTTCTATTGAGAATTCTTTTTTAGCTCTGTACTGCTGACCTCAAGCTGTAATACAGAGCAATAGTAATTAAAACTGTATGGCACAGGTATAGAAACAGAATTGTGGATCAATGGAATTGAATAGGTGACTTAGAAATAAATCCACACACCTACAGATACTTGATAGTTGACAAAGAAGCCAAAACTATACAATGGAAGAAAGACAGCATCTTTATCAAATGGTGCTGCTTTAACTGGTTGTCTACATGTAGAAAAACGCAAGGAGGTCCATATTTATCACCTTGCATGAAACTCATGTCCAAGTGGTCAAAGACCTTAACATAAAACCAGACACACTAAACCTGGCAGAAGAAAAAGTGGGAAAGAGCCTTGAACTCATTGGCACAGGAGACAACTTCCTTAATAAAACACTAACAGTATAGGCTCTAAGATCAACAATCAATAAATGGGTCCTCATGAAACTGAAAATCTTCTGTAAAGCAAAGGACATTGTAATCAGAATAAAATGACTGCATACAGACTGGGAAAGTATCTTCACCAACCCTATCAGACAGAGTGCTAATATAAAGAACGTATAAAGAACTCAAGATGTTAAAAAGCAATAAGTCAAGTAATCCAATTAGAAACAAAATTTTTGAAATCCTATTGTGAAAGTAACTTCAATATAGGTGAGTTATCAACCATAAAGTCATAGTGAAGCATGTCTCCTGTTCACAGTTGATCTTCCACGAACAATTCATAAATAGGTACTTTAAAAACGTCACGCCAACTCCTCCTTATGTGAAAGTCTCCAGACCAATAACAAGGTTATGTAGACGTATGGTAACCGCCTCATAGAGCTTGACAACACAGATGCCAAATCCAAAAATCTATTAGGCTAGAAGGGCTCTGGCACATTACTCTGAAGGATGTATACAATAATAATTACGTGGAACTAAAAATATCTGATAGCATTCAGTATGAAATGACAAACCATTTATCCAAGATCGTCAATTTATAAAAATGTTGAAAAGGAAAATAGCATTCAAGTCTTACTTCTCAATACATTCAGTATGATCAACACCTTATCGTTTTCAGATTAGTTACCACAAATAACAGGAATATAGGGCAATTTAATTCTTTTCAAATCACACAAATTACCATATATACTAAACCATTGCATCTATGGTTGTTTAATATTTTATATTTAATACAAAAATATTTGTTGAGATTAGTAACAGGTATTTAATATTCAATACAAGGAATATTTGTTGATATTAGTATCAGCTATTTATTACTCACTACAAGAAATATTTGAAGATATTAGTATTAGTTGTAGTAATGGTAAACATTTTCTTAAATACATGTAAAGATCAGAGTAAAGATTGCATCACTAACGTTAGCAGCAGATTGGCCCAGTAGAAAGCACTCTGTTAGTATTATTCTTTAACTACACGGCAATATCATAATCGTATTTTCAGAAAGGAATTTCATTTAAGGATGAGACTTCTTCTGCTTGGCTTAAGTTTCCACTTAACACATTATCTATAGCCTAATTGACACTAGAGTTAAGTTATCTCATCCCACTATCTATTGAATTATTTCTAGACCACACAGATTAGGAAAGAACATAGTTGGAGAAAAACTGATTCTTTAAATATGGTACAGAGGTAGTTGGGAATTTAAGCAACAGTATATTTTATTTTACCAAGAACAAGCTCAGGAAATAAAGAAATGCACAGGAAAATCTAAATGAAATGGATGGGTTTTTTAATAGCTTTCACCTGCCAAAATTAAGCCAAGTTCAGGTAAACAGTTTAAACCGACCTATAACACCTAAGGAAATAGAAGCAGTCATCAAAAGTCTCCCAAACAAACAAACAAACAAAAAAAGCCAAGTATCAAATGATTTTAGTGCATTATTCTACCAGGCATTCAAAGAAGAGCTAATAAGAATACTCAAACTATTCCACAGAATAAAAACTGAAGAAATATTGCCAAACTCATTCTACAAAGTGACAATCATTCTGATACTTAAATACACAAACACTAAACAAAGAGAACTTCAGAGCAATTTCACTCATGAACATTGATGCAAAAATACTCAATAAAATACTCACAAATAGAATCCAAGAACACATCAAATACATCATCCACCATGACCAAATAGGATGCAGAGATGGTTAAACATAAGAACATCCATCCTTCATCCAAGGTGACAGCGACCAGTGCGCACCATATCTGAGAGGCAGAGGATCTGAAACTACAAAATTGGTGACTGGAGGGGCAACTGAAGCCAGAAAATCAACACTGAGGTTTCCTGAATGAGAGGGAACATCAGACCATTTAGACCATTTAGATTCAGGTCACCTGTAGACTTCTCTGGGGACAGAGAGTGGTGAACACTCAACCCCTTGCACTTCCCTGTTTCCGGCCTCCCTCCTCCTCAGCAGAGCCATAAGGCCAGAGACTCTCAGCACAGAACTCACTGCCTGGGGACTGAGACAGCAGAGGTGGGGCTCCTAGGACCTCAGCTGTGGCTTCCATCTGTACCAGCCTTCTGAGTCCCAGATCCAGGGTACCTTCTTTCCTGTTCCTGGGTCTATGAGTGGCTTTACTGACTCCACAGCACCTCCCAGCCAGTGACTGTACAGGCTGCTCAATCACTCAGTGGCAGATAGCCAGCTGTACATCCTCCAACCTTGCCAGACTGTCCAAACCCCCAAGTTACACCAGGCCAGCTGTGGACCACTGTTGTGGCTCCCCGGGATTTCCCAGCAGGCACCTGGAACTGCTTCCTAGTTCTGCTGCTGCAGCTGGACTCCCTAGTTCAGCAGATGCACACCAGCAAGCTAATGGAGCTCCTACTCCCGCATTTGACCCAGCAGGCACCAAATTGAGAGTAGAGAACTGGAGGAACCCCTGTGCTTTCTGATTTTACCTGTTGTAGAGTAAATGTGTCTTCAAGTTTTTGCAGAGCCCCAGATCCAGGGTTCTTCTATGCTAGCAGCCAGACATCAGATCCCTCCCACCCACACACCCACTGTGGGAAACAGAGGGACAGGTGTTCTCAACACTGAAACCCCAGTTCTGCGGGTCTACTAGTGGAGTTCAGGCAAATAACTCCTAAAGATCAGAGCTGAATATCAGAGGCCTAAGGTATTCAGGGAATCTGCACAAGTGAATTGTGCCTGTGAAGACCTCCAGCACCTGCAATCACTTTGGTGCCTGCACAGTACTTTTGCACCACACTTCAGGCATCTACACCCTCTAATAGCCTGTCTTTCAAGGGACACTTCCATGCACACACACATTCACATGCTCACCTGAATTTGTCCTTCTCCACCCCCAAATCGTTCTCCCTTAGGTACAGATGAATCACCAATACACACACTCAAACCACTGGACCTCTCTCATCTTCCTGAAGAATTCTCGAGAAACCAGAGAAAGACCATACCAGTCTGAACTACTGAATCCAGGAACAGTGAAGGTTACAGATAAGCAAATGGTAGGCATAAGAACTCATCCAACAAAAATCAGGACATCATGGTGTCACCAACAACCCCCAAAATCAATGTATACTCCAATTCATAGGAAACACAGGAAAATGATTCCAGTCTCCACAATCCAGAAAATATCTTCAAGAAAATCATAGAAAAAAATTTCCCACCTTACAGAAAGAGATGTCCGTAAACATACAATAGACCTGCAGAACACCAAATATACTAGACCAAAAAAGAAACTACTCATATCACATCATAGTCAAAACACTAAATCTGTAGAACAAAGAAAACATACTAAAAGCAGCAAGGGAAAAGGGCCAACTAACATACAAATGTAGACCTATCAGAATCACACCAGACTTCTCATCAGAAACTATGAAAGCCAGAAGGGCCTGGGCAGAGGTCATGCAGACTTTAAGGGAATACAGATGCCAACCCAGAGTACTATACCCATCAACGCTTTCAATCAACATAGATGGAAAAAACAAAATATTCCATGACAAAACTAAATTTAAGCAATATCTACAGAGTGAACCAGCCCTACAGAAGTTACTAGAAGGTAAACTCCAATCCAACGAAGACTACACCGAAAAAAACATAGGATACAGATAATTTACCAACAAAAATTGAAAGAAAACAAGCAATGAATCAAAGAAGACAACCAACTCCACAATAAAAGGAACTGACATTTATTGGTCATGATTATCTATCAACATGAATGGATTCAACTCTGCAATAAAAAGACACAGACTAACAGAATGGTCCGGAAACAGGATCCAACATTCTGTTGTATCCAAAAAATACACCTTTGCAATAAAGATAAACACTACCTTAGAGTAAAGGGCTGGAAAAAATGTTTTTCAGGCAAATGGACAAAGAAAATAATTTGGTGTGATGATCCTAATATCTAATTAAAAGGACTTTCAACCAAAATTAATCAAAAAGATGAGGAAGAACAATTCATTCTCATCAAAGGAAAGTTCCACCAAGAGTACATCATAATTTTAAACATCTATGCCCCAAACATAAGAGCGCATATGTTCATAAATGAAACATTATTAAAACTTCAATCACACATCGATCCCAATACCCTATTAGTGTCCCCACTCTCACCAAGGGACAGATCACCCAAACAGAAAATAAAAAGGGAAAAAGGGCATGTACAGAGGCTCTAAATCAAATGGACCTAATAGATGACTACAGAACTTTTCACCAAACTCAAGAGTATACCTTCTTCTCAGCACCTCATGGAACCTTCTCAAAATAGACCATATAATTAGGCACAAAGAAAGCCTCAACTGTTACAAGAAGACTGAAATAATCCCTTGTATCCTATCTGACCACCATAATCTTAAACTGGAACTCAACAACAACAAAAATAGGAAAAAACCTACACAAAAATGGAAACTGATCAACTAACTATTCAATAACAGCTGGGTTAGGGAAGAAATAAAGAAATTAAAGACTTCCTAGAATTCAATGAAAATGAAGGAACTACATACCCAAACTTATGGGACACATTGAAAGCAGTGCTCAGAGGAAAATTCATAGCACTAAGTGCCTTCAAGAAGAAATTTGAAACATCATATACAAGCAACTTAATAGCTCACCTAAAAGCCCTAGGGAAAGAAAAAAAAAAGAAGCAAACACACCTGAGAGGAGTAGACAACTGCAAATAGTCAAGCTCAGGAAAAAATCAATAAATTAGAAACAAATAAAACAGTTCAAGCAATCAAAGGAACCAAGAGATAGTTCTTTGAGAAAATCAACAAGACAGACAAGCCCTTAGCCAAACTAACAAAAAGGCACAGAGAAACTGTGCAAATCAGCAAAATAAAGAACAAAAAGGGTGACATAACAACAGACACTGAGAAAATGAAAACAATCATTAGGTTTTACTACAAAAGCCTATATGCCACAAAATTTGAAAATATAAATGAAATGGACAATTTCCTTTAAATTCCACTTACCAAAATTAAATCAAGATCAGGTAGAAAGATTGAATAATCCCCTATCACCCAAGCAAATAAAACTTTCCCTTCCAAAAAGAACCCAGGGCCAAATGGTTTCAGTGCAGAATTCTACAAAACTTTAGAGAAGAGCTAACTGTAATTCTCTTCAACTATTCCACAAAATATAAACAGAAGGAGCACTACCATACTCATTCTATAAAGCCTCAGTCACCTTGGTGCCTAAACCACACAAAGACCTAACAGAAAAGAAAATTTCAGACCTATCTCTCTTATGAACATTGATGCAAAAATACTCAATAAAATACTTGCAAACTGAATTTAAGAACACACCAAAGATATCATCCACTATGACCAAGTAGGCTTCATCACAGACATTCAAGGGTGGTTAAATACATAGAAATCCATCAATGTGATCCACCATATAAACAAAGTGAAGGAGAAAAACCAGATAATCTTCTCCTTAGAAGCCAAAAAAAAAAAAAGAAAGAAAGAAAAAAAAGAAAGAAATTGACAAAGTCCAATATCCATTCAAGTTTAAAGTCTTGGAGAGAGCAGGAATACAAGGCATATACCTAAACATAGTAAAGGCAATATACAGCAAGCCTATAGCTAACATCAAACTCAATGGAGAGAAACTTAAATCCCTCCCACTGAAATCAGGGACAAGGCAAGGCTGCCCACTCTCTCCATATCTCTTCAACATAGTACTTGAAGTCCTAGCTAGAGCAATTATACAACTAAAGGAGATCAAGGGGATACAAATCTGAAAGGAAGAAGTCAAAGTATCATAATTCACAGATGATATGATAGCATACATGAGTGACACAAAAAATTCAATGAGAGAACTCTTTCAGCTGATAAACACCTTCAGCAGAGTTGCTGGATACAAAATTAACTAGAAAAAGAAAAAAAAAATCCCTCCCAAACTCACCTTCTCTCCCTCATGAAGAAGAGAGATAAAGCTGGGATATAGAGTTAATAAAATGCAACTAATAATTAAAATAAAATAAAATAAATAATCAGAAGCCCTTTTGTATACCTAAAACAAAAGGCCAAGAAAGAAATTAGGGAAAAAACGTCCTGCACAATAGCCACTAATAACATAAAGTGTATTAGTGTGAATCTAACCAAGCAAGTAAAAGACCTGTTTGAAAAATAAACTTCAGGTCTCTTAAGAAAGAAATTGAAAAATATATCAGAAGTTGGAAAGACCTCCTGTGCTCATGGATTGGTAGGATTAACATAGTGAAAATAGCCATTCTGCCAAAAGCATTCTACAGGTTCAATGCAATTCCCATCATAATACCAATGCAATTCTTTACAGACCTTGAGAGAAAAATTCTCAACTTCCTATGGAAAACAACAACAACAACAACAAAAACAGAATTACCAAAGCGATCTTGTATAACAAACAGATTGTCTGGAGGTATCTCCATCCCTGATCTCAAGCTGTACTACAGAGCAATAGTAATAAAAACTGCATGATATTGGCATAGGAACAGAATATTGGATCAGTGGAACAAAATAGAATACTCTGAAATAAATCCACACACCTATGGATACATGATTTTTGAAAAAGAAGCCAAGATTATTCAATTAAAAATTAAGAGCATCTTCAACAAATGGTGATGTTCCAACTGGATGTCTACATGCAGAAAAATGAAAATAGATCCATATTCATCATCCTGAACAAAATTAAAAACTTCAACATAAAACCAGACATATTAAATCGGTTAGAAGAAAAAGTGGGGAAGAGCCTAGAACTCATTGGCACAGGAGACTATATCCTGTATTACTGGTAAAGGGTCTTTACCAACTCTATATCTGACAGAGGGCTAATATCCAGAATATATAAAGAAATTAAAAAGCAACAAATCAAGTAAAAGTGGGGTACAGAGCTAAACAGAGAGTTCTCTGCAGAAAAATATAGAACGGTGGAGACAGACTTAAATAAATGCTCAGTGTCCTTAGTCATCAGGGAAATACAAATCAAAACGACCCTGAGATTTTACCTTACACACATCAGAAAATCTAAGATTAAAAACTCAAGTGACAACACATGCTCCACATGTTGTGGAGAAATGGGAACCCTCCTCCTTTGCTGGTGGGAATATAAACTTGTACAACCACTTTGGATATCAATCTGGCACTTTCTCAGGAAATTAGGAATAGTGCTTCCAGCTATACCACTCCTAGGCACATATCCAAAATATGCTCAAGTACAAAATAAGGACATTTGTTCAATCATGTTCATAACAGTTTTATTGGTATTAGCCAGAACCTGGAAACAACCCAGATGTCCTAGAATAAGGGAATGGATACAGACATTGTGGTACTTGTGCAGAATGGAATTCTACTCAGTAATTAAAACAAGGAAATCATGAAATTTGTAGGCAAGTGGTGGGATCTAGAAACGATCATCCTGAGTGAGGTATCTCAGAAACGAAAGACATACACAGTATATACTCACTTATAAGTGGATACTAGACCTACAAGAGATGATAAACATAATAAAATCTGTACACTTAAAGAAGCTAAAGAAGAAGGAGGACCTGGTTAGGATGATCAATCCTTACTTAGGAAGACAAATGTGATGGACATTGGAAGTAGGAGAAAACAAGAAGCAGGACAGGAGCCTAACACAGAGGGCCTCTGAAAGACTCTCCCTAGCAGTATATCAAAGCAGATGCTGAGACTCATAAGCAAACCTTGGGCAGAGTGCAGAGAATCATATGAAAGGAGTGGTTGTTAATAAGACCTGGAGAGGAGAGTAGCTGTACAAGGACCAAATATATCTGGGCACAGGGATCTTTTCTGAGACTGATTCTCCAACCAAGTTACATGTATGGATATAACCTAAAACCTCTGCTTAGTTACAGCCCATAGCAGCTCTGTATTCAAGTGGGTTTCCCAGTAAGGGGAGCAGGGACTGTCTCTGTCTGACATGAACTCAGTGGCTGGCTCTTTATCCTTTTCCCCCCACTTCCCCACCCACGAGTTAGGAGAAGCCTTACCAGGCCACAAAGGAGGACTTTGCAGCCAGTCCTGATGAGACCTGATAAGTTTGGGTCATATGGAAGGGGAGGAAGTCTTCCCTTATCAGTGGACTTAGAGAGGGGCAGGGAGCAGATCATGGAGGGAGAGTGTAAATGGTAGGGATTGAGGGATGGGGTTACAGTTGGAATACAAAGTAAATAAACTGTTGTTAATATAAAAAATAAAAATTCAAATAAAAAAGAAAATCCATCAACATAATACACAATATAAACAAACTCAAGAAATCACATGATGATCTTGTTAGATGTAGAAAAAGCTTTAGACAAATAGCAAACACTCTTCCATGACGAATGTCTTGGATATATCAGGAATACAAGGACATATCTAAACATAACAAAAGCTATATACAGCAAGAGAACAGCCAACATCTAATTAAATCAAAAGAAACTAGAAACAATTATACTAAAATCAGGGACAAGACAAGGTTGCCCACTCTCTCCATAGTTCTTCACTATATTACTTTAACTTCTAGATAGAAAAAAAAGGATATATAAAAGAGAACAAAGTAATACAAATTAAAAAGAAAGAAGTGAAATTATCACTATTTGCAGGTGATATGATAGTGTATATAAACTACCTCAGAAATTCTACCAGAAAATTCCTACAGGTACAAACAGCTTCAACAAAGTGGCTGTATATAAGATTTGTTTAAAAAAATATCAGTAGTCCTCTTGAAAACAAACCACAAATGGTCTGAGAAAAAAATTACGGAAACTACATCTTTCACAATAGCCACAAAGAATATAAAGGATCTTGGTGTAACTATTACCAAGCAATTGAACAACTTGTATGACAAGAACTTCAAGTCTGTGAAGAAAGTAATTGAGAAGATATAAGAAGGTGGAAAGTTGTTCTATGCTTTTGGATTAGTAGGATTAACCCTGTAAAAATGGCACTCTTAATCAAAAGAAATCTACAAATTCAATGCAATTCCCATCAAAATACCAACAGAGTTCTTTACAGACCTTGAAAAAAACAATTCTCAATTTCATATGGAAAACAAAAAGCCCAGAACAGCTAAAACAATCCTTTACAATAAGAGAACTTCTGGAAGTATATCCTTTCCTAATTTCAGCTCTACTACAGAGCAATAGTAATTAAAAATTAAAAAAATCTTCAATGATCCTGATATATAAGTAGACTGGTGGATCAATGAAATCAAACGGAAGACCCAGAAACAAACCCACATACCCACTGACACTTGATATTTGACAAAGTACACAATACCATTGAATATAAAAAAGAAAGAAAGAAAGAAAGAAAGAAAGAAAGAAAGAAAGAAAGAAAGAAAGAAAGAAAGAAAAGTCAGCATCTTGATCAAATGGTGCTGGTCAAAATGAATGTCTACATTTAGAAAAATGCCACCATCTCTGAACTAGCCGCCACCCCTGAGCACAGAGACTTGCTACATGCCCAACTCTCCAGCACAGAACTGTGTGCCCCAGCGCATCAGAGCCTGGGTTTCCCTGTCAGGAGAAAACCCTACAGGGAAGGAAACAAACAGGGACTGAGTTAGGATACTCAGGATCTCCTTGGAAAAGTTCACCTAGACCGGCAAGTGCATACTGCCAGCACAGAGACCTGCTGTGCACCAACTACCTGTCACAGACAGATCTGTGTGACCCAGAGCACCAGAACCTGGTTATCCCTGTCAGGAGAAAACCCCACAGGGAAGGACTCCGAATTGGTGAATCAAGGGGCTGTGGAACCCAAAACAACTATATGAGGAGCCCTGGGAGAAGGGATCAAAACCTGATCTGAGTCCAATAGGACTTAGGTCAACCTGGATATCTGGCAGAAGCAGCAGTGGATGTAGCCAAGTCTGCAGCAGAGGAAGCTGATACCAACGCCAGCAGGAAGGCAGCAGTGGAGGTACCCCAACCAACATTGACGCAGAGGAGGCAGCCCGCAGTGCACACAACAACGTGCAAGGAGCACAGTGCTGCACACTCCAAGCATAAATCTCCGGCATTCCCCCACAGCCTTGTCTGAGCGGGTAGCAGCTGAGGAACCAGAGAGCACATTCCAACTCAGGGAGCAGAGTGCAGCCTGCCGGACTTCCAGCTTCCAGCACAGAACTCAGGGCCAGGCACAGAGAGTCCACAACAGAATACATGTCCCGCCCACAGCGCCAACCACAGACCTCAGAGTCCAGCCTGTTGACCCCACCACAGACTGTAGACCACTGGGTTTTCAGGAAACCTGCACAGGCACTTTGCGTCCACAATCTGTGCCGGCTAACTGCTCAGAGCTCCTAGCTCAAAGCACAGGGCCCGAACTTAGAGAACCTACAAGAGTACTTGTCCCTCCCACAGCATCAGCCACAGACCTGAGTCAAGACTGCTGACACCATCACTCCCGAAATCTGTGCCTGATAACTGTGCTAACATACACATCCCCTCCTGCTCTTGCTCCCAACCCATTTATCGCAAGCAGCTACACACTCTAGCACTCCCCTTCAAGACAAACATCCCTGCACCCACCTCCGTGCATGCGCACACACACACATACACACACACACACACACACACACACACAAACACAAACACTCTTATGATTCTGCGCCAACGGCTTTTTCTCCCTCAGGTACAACTGAAGCAACAACACACACTCTCAAAATGCTGGACCCCCCTGATCTTCCTGAAGATTTCTACAGACACCAGAGTAAGATGGTTCCAGTCCGAAGTTCAGACTCAAGGAACAACCAGCAAAGATTATATATAAACAATGGCCAAAGGTCGAATTAAGAACTCACCAAACCAAAATCAGGACACCATTGACCCACCAGCAACACCGAAAAACAATGGATATATTAATTCAGAAGAAACACAGGAAAATGAATTTAAAGCTATGATTATCCCTTTATTACAGGAACAAAAAGAGGAAATGAACAGATTTTTCAAAGAAATTCAAAAGAATATAATGGCCCATGTAGAGGAACAATTAGAAACATATAGAGAAGAAACAAATACAAAAATAGGAGCCACCCTCAATCAAATGAAGGAAATTGTGCAAAGCATGAAAACAGAATCTATAAAGAAATCCCAAACAGAGAAAAGCCTGGAACTGGAGAACTTAGAGAAAAGATCAGGGACCACAAAGTTAAGCATCATCAATAGAATACAAGAGATGGAAGAGAGAATCTTGGGAGCTGAAGATTCACTTCCTGAAAGTGATTACTTACTCAAAGAAAAAGTAAAATCAGAAAAGTCCTAACCACAAAACTTTCAAGAAATCAAGGATGCCATGAAAAGACAAAACCTAAGAATTATAGGAATAGATGAAAAAGAAGACTCCAGGCTCCAAGGACTGGAAAATATTTTTTAAGAAAATCATAAAAGAAAACTTCCCTAATATAGAGAAAGAGATGTCCATAAAAATACAAGAAGCCTACAGAACACCAAACAGACTAGACCAGAAAAGAAATACCTCTTATCACATCACAGTCAAAACACTAAACATACAAAAAAAAAAAAAAAAAACGAAAAAAATATTAAAGGCAGCAAGGGAAAAAGGTCAAGTAACATAGGAAGGGAGACCTATCAGAATCACACCAGACTTCCCATCAGAAACTATGAAAGTCAGAAGGACCTGGACAGAAGTCATGCGTCATGCAGTCTTTAAGGGAACGCAGATGCCGACCACGACTACTATACCCAGCAAAGCTTTCAATCAACATAGATGAAGAAAACAAAATATTCCATGACAAAACTAAATTTAAGCAATATCTACAAAGAAACCAACCCTACAGAAGATACTAGAAGGAAAACTCCAATCCAACGAAAATAACTACACCAAAGAAATTATAGGATACAGATAATCTCCCAGCAAAAATTAAAAGTGGAAGAAAAGCAATGAATCATAGTAAGACCACCAACTCCACAATAAAAGGAATAAAACAGTCATTGGTCACTATTATCTATCAACATCAATAGATTCAACTCTGCAATAAAAAGACACAGACATAGAATGGTTGCAGAAACATGATCTGATTCTGCTGCATTCAAGAAACATACCTATGCAACAAAGATAAATATTACCTCAGAGTGAAGGGCTGGAAAAATGTGTTTCAAGCAATTGGACTCAGAAAAAGAGCTGAGGTAGCAATCCTAGTACCTAATAAATTAGACTTTCGACCCAAAATAATAATAATAATAATAATAATAATAATAAAGATGAGGAGGGTCACTTCCTTTTCATCAAAGGAAAATTCCAACAGGAGGACACCACAATTTTGAACATCTATGACCCAAATACAAGACCAGCTACATTTGTAACTAAAACATTATTAAAGCTGAAATCTCACATTGATCCCAACACCTTAGTGGGAAACTTCAACACTCCACTGTCACCAATGGACAGATATTCTGGTCAGAAACAAAACAGGGAAACAAGGGCACTCATAGAGATTCTAAATCAAATAAACCTAATAGATGTCTACAGAACTTTTCACTGAAAATCAAAAGTGTATACCTTCTTTTCAGAACCTTATGGAACCTTCTCCAAAATAGACCATATAGTTGGTCACAAAGCAAACCTCAGCAGATATAAGAAGATTGAAATAATCCCTTGTATCCTATCTGATCATCATGGTCCAAAGCTGATCCTCAACAACAACAGAAATAGCAAATAGCAAAAAGCCTGCACATGGAAACTGAACAACTTGCTATTCAACTTGCTACTTGCTTGGTTAGGGAAAAAATTTAAAAAAAAAATAAAAATTGAAGACTTCCTAGAATTCAATGAAAATGAAAGCACAACATACCCAAACTTATGGGACACAATGAAGGCAGTGTTAAGATAAAGTTTATAGCACTAAGTGGCCTCAAGAAGAAATTTTTAACTGGTCATACAAGCAAATAATGGCCCAATTGAAAGCCCTAGGGAAAAAAAAAAAGGAAGCAGATACACCAAAAAGGAGCAGACTGTTGGAAATAATCAAACTCAGGGCAAAAATCAATCAATTAGAAACAAATAAACCTATTCAAAGAATCAATGAAACCAAGAGTTGGTTCTTTGAAAAAATTAACAAAATAGACATGCCCTTACTCAAACTAGCAAAAAGGCAGAGAGAAACATCCAAATCAGCAAAATCAGAAGTGAAAAGTGGGACATAACAACAACAGACAATGAGGAAATCCAAACAATTATTAGGTCATACTACAAAAGCCTATATGCCACAAAATTTGAAAATCTAAATGAAATGGATAATTTTCTTGATAGAATCCATGTTTCTAAATTAGGTCAAGATCAGGTAGAAAAACTGAATAGACCTATATCCCAAAAGGAAATAGTAGCAGTCTTCAACAGTCACCCTTCCAAAAAAAAAAAAAAAAAAAGCCGTGGGCCAGATGGATTCAGTGCAGAATTCTAACAGACCTTCAAAGAAGTGCTAACTCCAATTCTCTCTAAGCTATTCCACAAAATTGAAACAGCAGGAACATTACCAAACTCATTCTATGAAGCCACAGTCACCTTGATACCTAAACCACACAAATACCCAATAAAAAAAAAAAAAAACTTCAGACCTAACTCTCTTATGAACATTGATGCAAAAATACTCAATAAAATTCTTGCAAAGTGAATCCAAGAATATATAAAAGATATCTTCCACCATGACCAAGTAGGCTTCATCCCAGGTATGCATGGTGGTTCAATAGACAGAAGTCCATCAATGTGATCTACCATATAAACAAACTGAAAGAGACAAATCACATGATCATCTCCCTAGATGCTGAAAAAGCTTTTGACAATGTCCAACATCCATACATGTTTAAAGTCTTAGAGATCAGGGATACAAGGCACTAACTTAAATATAGTAAAGGCAATATACAGCATGCCCATAGCCAACATCAAACTCAATGGAGAGAAACTTAAATCAATCCCACTGAAATCAGGGACAAGGCAAGGCTTCCCACTCTCTCCATATTTCTTCAACATAGTAATTGAAATCATAGCTAGAGCAATTAGAAAACTAAAGGAGATCAAGGAGATACAAATCAGAAAGGACGAGGTCAAGGTATCCCTATTTTCAGAAGATATTATAGTTTACATGAGTGACCCCAATGATTCAACCAGAGAACTCCTTCAACTGATAATCACCTTTAGCAAAGTGGCTGGATACAAAATCAACTAAAAAAAAAAAAAAATCAGAAACTCTCCTGTACATTAAAAACGAAAGAGCATAGAAAGAAATTACGGAAACAACACCCTTCACAATAGCCATTAATAACATAAAGTACCTTGGTGTGACTCTAACCAAGCAAGTGAAAGATCTGTTTGAGAAAAACTTCAAGTCTCTGAAAAAAGAAATTGAAGAAGATATCAGAAGATGGAAAGACCTCCCATACTCATGGATTGGTAGGATGAACATAGTGAAAATGGCTATTCTACCAAAAGCAATCTACAGATTCAATGCAATTACCATCAAAATACCAACACAATTCTTTACACACCTTGTAACAAAAATTCTCAACTTCATATGGAGAAACAAAAAACCCAGAATTTCCAAAATGATCCTGTACAACAACGGATCATCTGGGATTATCTCCATCCCTGATCTCAAGCTGTACTACAGAGCAATAGTAATAAAAACTGTATGGTATTGGCATAGAAACAGAATAGTGGATCAATGGAACCGAATAGAAGACCCAGAAAGGAACCCACACACCTATGGAAACTTAATTTTTGATAAAGAAGCCAAATCCATTCAATGGAAAAATATAGAATCTTCAACAAATGGTGCTGGTCAGACTGGATATCTGTATGCAGAAAAATGAAAATAGATCCATATTTATCACCGTGCACAGAACTAAAGTCCAAGTGGTTTAAAGGCCTCAAAATAACACCAGATACATTGAATCAGTTAGAAGAAAAAGTGGGTAAGAGCCTAGAACTCATTGGCACAGGAGACTACTTCCTGTATAGAACACAGGCTATAAGAACAACAATCAATACGTGGGACCTCATGAAATTAAAAAGCTTCACTAAAGCTAAAGACACTGTTGTCAGAACAAAACTACATCCTACAGACTGGTAAAGGGTCTTTACCAACTCTATATCTGACAGAGGGCTAATATCCAGAATAAAGAAGTTAAAAAGCAACAAATCAAGTAAAAGTGGGGTACAGAGCTAAACAGAGAGTTCTCTGCAGAAAAATATAGAATGGTAGAGACAGACTTAAATAAATGCTCAATGTCCTTAGTCATCAGGGAAATACAAATCAAAAAGCCCTGAGATTTCACCTTACACACATCAGAATGGCTAAGGTCAAAAACTCAAGTGACAACACATGCAATAGAGGTTGTGGAGAAATGGGAACACTCCTCCTTTGTTGGTGGGAATGTAAACTTGTACAACCACTCTGCAAATCAATTTGGCACTTTCTTAGACAACTAAGAATAGTGATTCCTCAAGATCCAGCTGTAATACTCCTAGACATATATCCAAATATGCTCAAGGACACAACAAGGACACTTGCTGAATTTTGTTCATAGCTGCTTTATTCACAATAGCCAAAACTTGGAAAAAAAATCAGATGTCCCTCAGTTGAGGAATGGATACAGAAATTGTGGTACTTTTACACAATGGAATACTACTCAGCAATTAAAAATGAGGAAATCATGAAATTTGCAAGCAAATGGTGGGACCTTGAAATGAACATCCTGAGTGAGGTATCCCAGAAGGAGAAAGACACACATGGTATATACTCACTTATATAGACCTATAAGATATGACATACATACTGAAATCTATACACCTCAAGAAGATAAACAAGAAAGAGGACCAGGGATAAGATGATCACTCCTAACTTAGAAAGACAAATGGGATGGACATTGGATGTAGGAGAAAAAAAATTAGCAGAACAAGAGCCTACCACAGAGGGCCTTGGAAAGACTCTACCTAGCAGTGTATCAAAGCAAATGTTAAGACGCGTAACCAACCCTTTGGTAGAGTGCAGGGAATCATATGAAAGAAGGGGGAGTTAGTATGACCTGGATAGGACAGGAGCACTCTAAGGACCAAGTATATCAGGGTACAGGGGTCTTTCATGAGACTCTTTCTCCAAGCAAGGACCATGTATGTATATAACCTAGAATCCCTGCTTGAATGTAGCAAATGGTAGCTCAATATCCAAGTCAGTACCCTAATAAGAGGAAGAGGGGCTATTTCAGACAAGAGCTCAATGGTTGGCATTACGACCCCCCTGCGCCCATAGGGAGGAGCAACTTTGCTAGGCCACAGTAGAGGACAGTGTACCCAGTCTTGAAGAGACCTGAGAAGCTAGGCTCAGATGGAAGGGGAGTAGGTCCTCCTCTATCAGTGGACTTGGAAAGTGGCAGGGAGGATATAAGGGAGGGATGCGAAGGATACAGAGGGAATGCAGGAGGGGGCTATGGATGGGATATAAAGTATATAACCTGTGATTAACATAAAATAAAAATGTTAAAAAAGAAGAAATGCATAGAACTAATATCAGAGATATGCCAATGTTCTTTAAATTTTCAGCAGAGAGTAGGTAGACATTATTGTTTAATAAAAGTTATCATCTTTGCTGCAGAAGTGAATGCTAAAAAAGTTAGAAGAGTAATGAACTGTAGCCATCAGGTAGATAAAGTTTCTGCCTCAGTGAAAGCGATAATTAGTTCTGGTCTACATTGTCTTTTCATACTTCCTAACGAATTTTACAAATAAATCTTAAGGGCATGTTTATAGACATCTTACCTATATTGCAGAAATAAAGTACTGTCATGGTTCTTATAGGAACACAAAAATATCCACCTCCTTATCGTGTAAACACTAAAATGCAAGAATATGGGTATGGGTTTGTAGGAAGGGACAGGAAACACTACAACAGTAATTTCTATGCTGACAGATTTTTGAGAAGTAATCCCCCCCTCAACAGGGACAAGATATAGAGATTAACTTCAATAAATTCTTTTTCTTGTATCACCCACACAGTAGATGTCTTGGTGGTTCTGTGCTTTTGCTCAATGATGTCTTTTCTGGTTAAAGACCTTCTTCATATGCACCTAAAATATATTACTCTGCTCTGAATCTATGATGGTATTCTGGAATGACTTCTTTATGCTATTACTTTCATTTCTATAGGAGTCTTTGAGTCAAGGAAGACTTGACATTTCAGCTTTTCTTCATGTCAACAGCACTGTGATGTGGAGTTTATGATTTTATTTCTCTATTTCTCCTCCAGATAGTATGAATACATAACATTTTTAATACAGTCTAGTTCATTTAGTTTTATAAGCATAATTAAAATTGTAATTTTATAGCTGTGGAAATAATATATTTGAATATTTTAAAGGGAATAAAATGAAACCCTTGT
The DNA here is from genome assembly GCA_028658305.1 of Pachyuromys duprasi. NCBI lineage: Eukaryota > Metazoa > Chordata > Mammalia > Rodentia > Muridae > Pachyuromys > Pachyuromys duprasi. The sequence continues at coordinate 61,857,751 of CM053743.1, forward strand.
AGAAATCTAATAAAAATTTAATTTAATTATTCCCAATTAATTTTGTGTGTGGAGAGAGAGGGGGTATTTTGTTTTCTCTATATTAGTATAGTATAATATCACACAGTACTAAAACTGGCTACATTGTGTATGTAATTCTTTTTATTTCATGAAAGGAATTCTTTCTTAGTTACTGAATACTTTTTCTGTTTGTATAAATAGTTTTTATATTATATTATTTGGGGGAAATTAAAAGAAATGTGTCTGCATAGATAATAATGTTTGTTGTATACTCTATTAAGTTCAATTTGTTCTATCTTTGTATGCATGGGGGTATGCCATTCAGTGAAACATAATTGACTTCCCAGGGACCACAACTCTAAAGAAACTGATCCTCTTCCATAAAAGTTATCAGATTTCAACAATTACTCAACAACGGTTCATGGAATCTTTAGGGTCCCTCTTCCCTCCTTCTGAAATGTTGATATATTAATGACTTTTCTGTTGCTGTGATGAAATAGAAAGACTAAAAGTGAGCTCTCTTGGTTTACAGCTTTAGAGTCTGGAGTCCATTCCAGCAGGAACATAGTAGTAAGTGGCATACATGGTGTGAGAACAAGAAGCTAAGAGCTAACATCTTAGACCACAAGCATGAAACAGAGAGAATGAACTAGAGGTAATATGAAATTTTATCTCAAAGTCTAGTCACAGTGATTTTCTTACTCCATCAATGCTGCATCACCTAAACCTTTGTATACAGTGCCAACAACTGGAAACCAAGCGTTCAAGTACCAGACTTAATGAAGGGTATTTCTCAGTTACAGCATCACAGTTGATTAGCTTGATTGTTAGCAGGACTTATACAGGAAAACAGAGTGGCAATGAGTTCATGAGTCTTTGGTCCTTCTAAGTTTGTTGTTTATTATTATATCACCATTTCTGCATTACAATACTGGCTCTTACAATCTTTAGACCTCTACTCCATGATTGTCAAAGGGCAATCAGAAGAGGGTATGTGGTATAGATATCCTGATTATGAGCTTGACCAGTTGGGTTTCTATTTTAAGCACCAACTCCTGCCCAAACTTCTCTGACATGGAATAAATTATAGGGAAAGATATAGATTCTCAAAGAAAAGTCTGATATTGTGTCAATTTAGCAAAATAATAGTAGTATGTTTATTTTGGTGACTTGTGAACAACCCAGCCATGAGTTCTTGGTGACATTTATAGTTTCAGACTTGCATTTCCTCCTATAAAGTGGATATAAGTTAATTTATGAAGCAATTAATTACTTCATATTATCCATAACACTATTGTACCTGTAATTATGCTTTACTCAAAATGAACATTATGGCACTTAGGACTTGCAATCAGGTGCTACTGTTAATGATTTTTCTCTCCCAGGAGGCTAAACATCACCTTAAGCTATTTGTAGGGAAGATTTTTGATCAATATCAGTATAATTTTTCCATGTCTTATGATCATATTGCATGTTATCGGGACAAGTTATGGTAGGCAAACAAGATCTACAACAGTAAACTGTATTGTTTAAGAAGGTGGTGTTTCTTGGACACCAATGATCAAAACTGGAAGGAAAGCATCCCAATCCTGGTACAGGGCTTTTGTATTTGCTGATGGATGGCTTCTGGCAAATGTATTCTTTTCTTGGTAGGGTAACTCCAACTAAAAATTTTATATATGTATATCTATGTCTGTGTGCATATATCTATGTGTGAATGTGAATCTTTTAAAATAGCAAGTTTCTATACTGCCTTTTAAAAATAATTAATGTTAATTTTTCTTTCTCTCGCACCTCTTCTCCTTATTTTCATCTTGGTCCATTATTTAACCTGTCATCCCATTATTCTCCTACCTTATTTTAGGAAGCCTGTGTTCCATTATTTCCTATTCTTTAAGATCTTTCTTCACCCCTCACCTCAGGCACCTCTTTCTGCTTTAATAGTTTCTATAGTTATTTTGCATGAACACATAAATATGAAGATTCAATATCAGGATGCATATATGAGTGAGAACAGGAGATGCTTGTGAAGGTCAGGGTTTAAGAGTATACAAGCTTTTCTAATTCTGTCCATTTACCTGCAAAAAACATAATTTCCTAGATGTGAGTCAACTGAGTAATACATAATAAAAAGTGTAGTACCTATACACTGTGAGATTTTATTCAACTGTGAGGTTACTGAATAATATTAAAATGTTTAAAAATTATAAACTATTTTAGGAAAAATATCAAAATGTTTTATTAAGACATCAAATAAGTGTATTGTTTCAAAGATTAGTATTTCTTTAAATTATTTTAAATAACACTCATGTCCATTTATATATACATTTCCAAATAATAAACATTTTATTATATATGCATGTACAGAGAAACACAATTTATACAATATTTTTTGTGTTTTATTATTTAAGGAATTGCCACTATTACACTATTCTATTATTATTTTGAAAAGTATTTTAAGCATATTTGAATATGTGTGTCCATCTCTGTGGTTTTACAGATTTATGAATGTTGGTGCCTCCATAGTCCAGAAGAGGAAATCAAGCAGCCTGGAGCTGCAGTTACTTCATGTTTAATCATTAACAACAGTTTTCTCCTTGTGTATTTTCATAACTTAGGACTATTGACTTATAGGAGAAAACCTTAACATATGAAATATTGTGGACTTTGCAAGGCTATGTAGCTCAGCAAAGAATTCTGTTGCTGGCAATAAAATGGTGTTGGATTAAATATTGTTTATTACTAGCCCTATAATTATTATGGTTGTATTATCACAATCAATAAGATGCTGACTCCTGTTAGAATTCATAATTGCCTTATTTACCTTGGGCTAGGCAGATATTTCTACCTACACTATTTCAATATCCTCACCATCCATCTCCCAGGTCCCATCCAAAACCATCTGTCTTAACCATTCCTATCCATGTTGCCTTCCATCCATAATCTTATAAATTTTTGCCTATTCTTTATCTAGGCCTTTCCACACCATTATTGGAGTCCTTCCTCCTAGCCCATGTGGCTCCTTCTCCAGGATAACCCATTGTGGTTCCCTTGTTTCTCCTCTCTTCCTGTCTCTCCTGTCTTCTTTCTGTGATTCTCCTGTCCTCAAAGCCTAGGCCTACTGTTAGTGGACATTTTAGTTTCTTTTATGTTATGTAAATACACTTTGGTTTTTATCCCAAGCGTGGAATTTTAGTTGGAACATACCTGTTCATTGCCCCCTGTGTAGAATTATATTTGCCAGCTGGCAATGCTCTTCCACATCAGGAACTGTGAAGGGTGTATTCTAGGTCTCAGAGAGTATAAATATGATAGCCAAGAAGGAAAAAGGTGTGCCATTCTGTGTGGAATTCAGTGTTGGTGTGTGGCATGGAGCATTTTGGAAAGACTGGAGAGCAAAGATGGTGTGGTGGTTTGGAGCAGACAGATGGAGAGAAATGTTTAGGGGCATAGCAGTGTGGAGGAGCCTGCTAGCTTGTGTATGCAATTGATGGAAATTAGTATACAACCATAAAATAGCCCCATGACCCAGGAGAAGTAAAGGGGTCTGGGCCTCATCTCTCCACTAAACTTTTCTCTATCCTACTTAAGGTTGGGGGTTTAGTGGGAGGGAGGTAAAGGTCTAAACACCCCAAATAAAGTAGAGTTTTTAAAAAGGCTGCTATTGGTGGCTTTTTGTTACAGGTGGCTTTCCCCTGCACTTACCCCATTCTGTCCTGCCCAGGTTATAAGCCTTTTAACCAACCAATCAGGAACAATGCCTTAGGCAGGTTATACAACAAGAATAAGATACTAACCGATTCTTGAGGGCAAGTAATTAGCACCAGAATAAAAGCATCAGGTACACACTCAGCATAGTTTCCCCAAAGGCTCATACTTTATTAGGAAAGCAAAACAAAACAAACAAAAAATAAAACAACAACAACAACAAAAAACTGGATGTTATTTCTTCTTGAGAAAACTAAGGCAATATAACCAACATAACACATATTCTTAGAGTATATTATTTAAAGTATATATTCAAGGCAACCTGAAATAAATGATATACATTTCTATAGAAGTGCAGAGAGTTACAAGTTATTGCTGAAGGACAAATGTGATAGACATCAAAATTAGGAGAGCACAGGGAACAGGACTGGAGCCTACCGCCGAGGGTGTCTGAAAGGCTCTGCTGATAGTGGTATCAAAGAAGAGGCTGAGAGTCATAATCAAACTTTGGACAGAGTGCAGGGAATTTTATGAATGAAGGGGAGACAGAAAGACCTGCAGGGGACTGGAGCTCCACAAGGAGAGCAACAGAACCAAAAAATAACTGAGACTGGGGGTCCTGCAGAGACTGATACCCCAATCAAGGAGAGGACCTAAAACCCTGGCTCTGATGTAGCCCCATAGACTCAGTTTCCAAGTGGGTTCCCTTGGGGAACAGGGGCTGTATCTCTGATCACCTCCCCCTGGGGGAAGCAGCCTTGCCAGGACACAGAGGAAGACAATGCAGCCAGTCCTGATGAGACCTGATAGGCTAGGGTCAGATGGAAGGGGAAGAGGACTTTTCCTATCTAATGGCATAGGTGGAGAAAAGGGATGGAGGGAGGGTGGTCTTGGGAGGAGATGAGGGAGAGGGCTGAAGCCAGGATAAAAAATGAATAAATTGTAATAATAATTTAAAAAATTAAATTGCCACTTTCAAAAATAAAGAATTAACACTTGTAGCAATCCTCATTTTCAGCAGAATGTTATTTCCTTAATTCTGTATTTTTTATGGTATCTTCTTTTACTTTTTCTAGAGCCTCCTGGCTCTTTGAATGTGCAGATGATATACTCTGATTTTCCTTCATTTTCTTAATTTTACTTTGTGTGTGTGTGTGTGTGTGTGTGTGTGTAAGCCAAAATCCTAACAAACATTTAATCAATTATTTAACAATAAAAGGCAGGCATGTGAGCATGTCTGTCTGTATGTGTATTTATTCGATTTCTGTTCATAATCAGATATATTTTGCTGAAGAAAGATTTGTGTCTTAGAATTCAGAGCCTTGAGGCTATTAATGAAATTTGATTATGACTTCAGCAAATGACTGTGCAATAGGCTATGAATACAGTCAACTTATCATCATATCTCAGCCTCATTAATTAAAAGCAAAGCTTTCTAATTTGAAATTATGCTTACATATATGAAAATACAGAATCATTAAAACTCTTGAATGATTATGTGAATAGATTGTTTTTTAAATTTTCTTAGTAACACTATTTCTTTTGGCTTTATTTCTTACATTAATTTATTAGAGTAATGATTTTTATTCCCAAGGCAATGTTTTAAACATTCTATGTATCTGTAAATATAATTTCAAAGCAACAATATCTATTGTGACGTTTCTTCCCAGAGGCTTAAATAAAAGCCATTTTTAATCTTCTGTGGTATTTCTGATACCATTTTTAACCACAAAGTTAACAAGATTAATACCATATGTTAAAACAAAATTGAAAACATTATTTTTCACCTAATATATAAAAAGTAAATTGCTGTAACAAATCCATTCATAAAGTTAACCCATTGCATTTATAAATTCCATTATGTAAATTCATAGATTTTATCCAGCATTAATTTGTCTAAAATTAATACAATCTCTAAAACTATAAATCTAAATTTACTGATGGAATAATATGCATCCATAATTTTTAACCACAAATGAGTAGAAATTCAAGTACTAATGAGCCACACAGGACTGAGTTCATCTATCCATCAATAAAGAAAAAATAATACACCAATGCTATAAAATATCTATCAGCTAGAAATAAAACTGAGTATGTTCAAGTCCCAGGATGGCAGCGACTAGTTTGCACCATATCTGAGGGGCAGAGGATTCCAGACTCGAAAAAGAATGGGCCAGCTGCTAGATCCAGAACATTGAGCTTGGGGCCTCCCAGGACTAGAGGGGACATCCACTGAGTTGGGGCCCATAGGATACGGGCCCTTGTGACCATCTCCTGGGTCTGGGAATCTAAAACTGTGGAACCCCGACATTTTCCGGACATCTCAGGGAGTGCGGAACCCCAGGGCCAGGAACCCTCCATAGGATCCCTCCTGTTCCCCTGAGGAGAGCTTCAGGTATCCTCCGACATTTGGAGCTGATCAGATCCAGGCTCCCCTGCCCATTTCCCTGGTTTGAGAGTCACAGAACTGTGGGCTCCCAGCACTCTCCACATACATCAGCGAGAGGGGAGGACCAGGTCCAGGGACAATAATTCTGTTGATATCAATATAAAGTACATAACTGTGTATACAGAAATTCTGTAACACTGAGATGTCAGTTTATGAAAAGCGGTGCTTGTGTATCATACAACAAGCCCTGTCCAATTTATTTGAGTATAAAATTATTTTTTATGTAGTTCCACTTGTTTAGTTGTATTCTGATAAAAGGAGTTAAGAGCAGACTGTAGGAAGATAGCATAAATTATTTCAACTTTTACTGGCTCTTTTCACACAGACTACATGTCTGCCACTTCTAATAACAGCTTGATGTCTGCCAGACATTAAGCTTTAATTCTGTATTTCACAGTTTGTGAGAACCCTGCTGAAGAAATCGATATCTATGAATACTCAATTAATGGTTGCATAATTTTGGTTGCTCTTGTGTTTTTTGGGGTGAGAAATATCTGGCCCTGAGGATTGCTCTAATCTGACAACATTTCTTCTTCTTCTATTAGACTGTATCAGGTCAAGAACCTCTGGGAAAATTGATAAATTTATTCTTTAACTTAGAACAAAACTAAATATCTTCCTATTTTTTTCAACTCATTGTGCTCATATTGAATAATGTTCATATGGACTTGTGAATCTATTTCTTATATTTTTCATAAATAATTTATATGCTCACACTTCTGAGTGTGGAAGTTAACTTTCATCTTTATTTTTTTTGCACCCTATACCATACCTTTTTTTTAAGAGCTAACATAAATTAAAAATCATACTCTTTGTTGAAGAGAAATGCTATGATTTAGTGGCTGAAAAGATGACTCAGCAGTTAGCATAATATGGTACTCTTGCAGAGGAATTGGGTTCAGTTCCCAAAACTCAAACCGAGACAAACATCTCTGCCTACAATTCTAGAACAATGATTGCATGCTTCTGAAGTTCAGGGAAACCACGCACATATATTGAACATATACATTACATATATTGATATATATATGCAAAATGCTCATACACATAAAACAATAAAAATCTTTAAAAATAAAAACACCATAAATTTAATAAAGTAAATATGATATTGTATATATATATATATATAGTGGAAAATTAAATAAGTGAAAAATTTGTTATTTTTTGAAAGCATCTATGATACAGATATTTTGTTCATTGTTTGCTTGTGTCTAATTAGATGTCACAAATGAGCGGCATTTATAATATTAAGGCTGAAACAGCCCTTTGCTGAAAGCAAGCCTAATTGGGCTTTAGAGAATCTAATGCTTTCCACAGTGACTTTATAAATGATGTGCATCATCAGAAGACAAACTTGATTAATAGTTAATGACTAGGTAACATTCCAAAAATTCCTAGCCAGTTGGTACAAATGATAAAATAACAGAGGATAACAGGAAGTATCAGATACTGGAAGTGGAATATTGTAGTGTCACTGACAGGCTCTACTTTAGAGAAGTACCAAGAGGTTGTTTGTTACATTTATTCACAATGAGTTCCTTTATTCAGAGTAGGTTCTAATCCATTTTATCCCCGACAAAGGGAGACGTCTTCTTATCATATCTTCAGACTGAAGATATGTGATTAACACAGGGCAGCAAAGTTTCAATAGTTAGTTACTGGACTGCCTTTGTACTATGTAATGTAGAAATACAAACATTGTCTTTATCTGTCTGAAAAGAAAGCATAGTGGACTCTTAAGGAAAAACAGATATAAACAGAAATAGATAGTGGAGACAGTGTCAGCTTGTTTGACCTAGCCACAGAACCAAATAGTGTGCTAGCAAGAATATCTAATCTCTATTATGTGTACATATTTTATTTTTGTGTGTGATATTCCCTTTTCAGGTGTAGAAACTAATAGACTGCTATTCTAAAATAATTTAATGTTCACATCCCAACAAAACCAGAAAGAATATCTGTACTGTCAAAACCAGCATATATTCACAGGTGATTTCTCTATATAGTGCAACTGTGTGACAAATAATATCTCAATAAATAAATATTTTACTAAATTTTAATTTTTATATTAATTACAGTTTATTTACTGTATATGCCAGCTGCAGACCCCTCCCTCATTTCCAACCAATCCCACCCTCCCTCCCTCATCTCCTCCCTGTCCATCTCTAAATCCATTGATAGGGGAGATCCTCCTCCCGTTCCATTTGACCCTAGCTTATCAGGTCTCACCAGGACTACCTGCAATGTCCTCCTCTGTGGCCAAGCTAGGCTGCTCCTCCCACAGTGGGTGGGCAGGTCAAAGAGCTAGCCATAGAGTTCATGCTAGAGACAGTACCTTTTCCCTTTACAAGGGAAGCCACTTTGATACTGAGCCTGCATGGGCTACATCAGAGCAGGGGTTCTAGGTTACTCAACATAAAACCAGACACATTAACTCCATTAGTAGAAAAAGTGAGGAAGAACTTGGAACTCATTGGCACAGGAGACTACTTTCTGATCAGAAAACCAACAGCACAGGCTCTAAGATCAACAACCAACAAACAGGACCTCGTGAAACTGAAAAGTCTGTAAAACAAAGGACATGTCATCGGAACTAAACAACAGCCTACAGACTGGGAAAGGATCTTCATCAACCCTATATCTGACAGAGGGCTAATATCCAGTATATGTAAAGAAATCAAGAAGTTATAAAGCAACAAATCAAGAAATCCAATTAAAAATGGGATACAGAGCTAAACAGAGATCTCTCTTTAGAGGAACGTAGACTGGCAGAGAAACAAAGAAATGCTCAACATCCTTAGCCATCAGAGAGATGCAAATCAAAAAGACCCTGAGATTTCAACTTATACCCATCACAATGCCTAAGATAAAAAACAACACATACTGGAGATCTCAATAAATAAATCTTAATAAATACATTATACGACCAGTTCATTCACCTGTATTATGAAGCTAACATGGAACTAGAAAGAAACCACACAGTTAATCATTCATATTACAAGATTAAAGTGTTTTAAATTTCCGCATAACTATAGAAATACCATCACTTAATATTATTGACTGTAATGCAATGTATACCTAAGAGACAATACTTCTATTTTACTATATTAGAATGCATATATGCATTATAAATATAGACATTATAATGTAAACATATATATGAGAGAAAGTGAGTATTTTTTATTTCTCTTGTAGCAATATTTATCATGATTACCAAACACCAATATAATTATTTATCAAAATTCAAAAGTTTAATCTAATTTTTCATTGTTATACTTTGTTGATACTAAGTATTTATTAATTTTACTCTATATTGGCTTTAGAGAAATAACTCATATGGCTCCTTTATTAAGTTTAAATGTACTCCTTGTGTTTGAAAAAGTACCATACAACTTAGATTAATCTTATCCCAAATTATCATTTTAATTATTGGATACAAGGCATTTATATATGCTTTTTGATACCCATTATATGCAAATGTGAGAT
>CM053743.1:61867893-61884084 GCA_028658305.1 Pachyuromys duprasi
TGGAACCCCCGCACGGATGGGGCCCATGATAACTTGGTGTAGGGCTGAAGACCCTATTCAGGGAAACAGGGACTGTTTCAGTCATGATCTTGATGGCTGACTCTTTGACCCTCCCCCATACAAGCCGGGGAGTGACAGACTGGCTAGATCCCAGGGGAGGACTTTGCAGCCAGCCCTGAGGAGACAGGATAAGCTGGGGGTGGATGGAAGGGAAGGAGGTCCTCCCTTGTTGGTGGTCTTGGAGGGGGCGGGGAAGAAGGAGATGAGGGAGGGAGTGGGAGGGTAGAGTGGAATGGGGGAGGGGGCTACGCCTGGGATTCAAAGTACCCAACCTGTGATTGAGATAAAAATAAATTAATTAAAAATAAAATAAAAAACAAACAAACAAACAAAAAGTCTTCATTTGACAACTCGAAGAGACTTAGAAGAGAATTTGGTTCTCAAGAAAAAAATGTGCTGATAAACAATACGATTTATTTTTATAAAGCATCAATTCATTATGTAGACAAATAATAAAATGACATATTTTTATTAAAGTTAAAAAAAAGAATGAAATAATTAATGACATATGCCAAAATTATTTGAATTTCAAGTACCCCACAAACTCAAAATATTCTAGGATTTGGGCACAAAGTAAAATTTAATCCTTTCAAATATTTAAGGCAAAATAGTAACATTGAACCTATAGAGAAGATAATAACGTATGTCATATGATGAAAAAGAAATATGCTAATAAGTTCAAATACTTAATTGTATGCAATATTTAGTACGCATATTCAAATAGTGTCTTACTACATTTTAGGCATGGCAGAATGAAGGCTTGGGGTGAATAAATAACTTGACCTAGCTGAGGCTTTGTAATGTCAAGATTTAATCTCCACCAAGTCTAGCAAAGCAAACAAATATTGTCTTTTCTATGTTTGTCTGACTTCTGGTGAAGTTAATACCGCAATTCCAGGTTTGTTGAGAATATGCTATTATTTGTAAATGTTTTGTTTTGTTTCATTACTAGAAACAGAATTGTGATGGGTGTAAATCTGTGAGAGATGATTTTCTATGAGTTTTCAGAATCTTTGATAATACTAGACAAGAGAACAGTGTCATTGTTAATGTCTAAGAATAACATGTATATAGCATGTGTCCACATTAATTTCTAATATCTGTCCTCAGAATAGTTTTCAATTCCTTACACTGTGTTACTGAGAGCATTCACCTGTTTCTCACTAATGATGGTAGGACTCACGTTGTCTGGAAATGTAAGCTAATAACTTATACATGATCTTGTATAAGTGAATTCTCTGACTTTAGCAGCTTACCGAGGAATAAAACAGTGTGGTATGATCCACTTTACAATGGACAAAAGTAACCAAAGATTGCTTGCATTTTCTGTGTGCTATTCAGGTTTGCTTTTAACTTAGTGTATATCTCAGCATGACTGGAACTTCTGGTGTTCCTTCCTCTGCTTTCTAAGTTCTGTAAATACTAGTGAGTACCAACACACCTAATTACATGAGGCTGGAAAGTGAATCCTAAGCATGAATTCTGCTAACTGAGCTGCAGCTCCAGCTTAGTCCCTCATTCTCTTTCTTTCTTTCTTTCTTTCTTTCTTTCTTTCTTTCTTTCTTTCTTTCTTTCTTTCTTTCTTTCTTTCTTTCTCTCTCTCTTTCTTTCTCTCTCTTTTTTCCCTTCTTCCTTTCTTCTTTCCTTCCTACCTTCCTTTCTTTCTCTCTTCTGTTCTTTCCTTCTTTCATTTATTTACTTTATATCTCCACTGTAGACCCCTCCATCATAGCCTCCTGGTACCACTCTCTCTCTTCCCCTCCTATGCCCTTTCCTTAGTCATTTGGTAGGGAAGGACCTCCTCTTCTTCTATCTGAACCTAGCCTATCAGGTCACATCAGGCTTGTTGCATCATCTTCCTTTGTGGCCTGGCAAGGTTGCACCCCTGACCAGGGGGTGGTGAACAAAGAGAATACTACTGAGTTCATGTCAGAGAAAGCCTCTGCTCCACTTACTAGGGTACCCACCTGGAAATTAAGCAGCCTATGGGCTACATCTGAGCAGAGGATAGTCCTCTCCATGCATGGTCCTTGGTTGGAGTCTTGGTCTCTGCAGGACCCCCTGGTACCAGGTTTTTTGGTTCTGTCCATTGTCTCCTTGTGGAGTTCATGCCCCATACAGATCTTCCTATCACCCTCTTCTTTGATAAGATTCCCTGCACTCAGGAATCATATGAAAGAAGAGAAAGTTAGTAAGACCTGGAGAGAAGAGGAGCTCCATAAGGAACAAATATATCTGGTAACAGGGCCTTGTCTGACACTGATTCTTCCACCAGGGGACATGCATGGATATAACCTAGAACCCATGCTCAGATGTAGCCCATGACAGCTGAGTATCCAAATGCGTTCCAGAGTAAGGGGAACAGGGACTGTCTCAGGTATCAACTCTATGGCTAGCTCTTTGACCTGCCCACCCCCTCGTGGGAGAAGCAGCCTAGCTAGGCCACAGAGGAGGACATTGGAGCCAGTCCTGGTGAGACCTGATAAGCTAGGGTCACATAGAAGGGGAGGAGGACCTCCCTTTTAAGTGGACTTAGAGAGGGACAGGGAGGAGATGAGGGAGGGAGGATGGTATTGGGAGGGAATGAGGGAGGTGGCTACACCTGGGATACAAAGTAAATATACTGTAATTAATATAAAAATATTAAAAAAAATGGATTCCCTGCTCTCTGACCAAAGTTTGGCAATGAGTCTCAGAATCTCTTTCGTACCCTGCTAGGTACAGTCTTTAAGGGGTCCTCTGTGGAGGGTTCCTGTCCTGTTTCTTGTCTTCTCCTACTTCAGAAGTCTATCCTGTTTGCCATTTTAAGTGAGGTTTCAGCCTCTTCCCTAGACTCTTCCTTGTTGCTTATCTTCTTTAGGATTATATATTTTAGCTTAATTTGTAAGAGCCAGAATCTGGAAAAAACCTAGATGTCCCTCAACCGAGGAATGGATACAGAAAATGTGCATTTACAGGATGGAATATTACTTAGGACAGGAGCCTACCACAGAGGGCCTCTGGAAGATTCTAACTAGCAATTGTTTTCTTGGGAAAACAATTTAAAATATTGTATTTCAGAAGTTGTTCAAAAACAATTTGTCTTAAAAGTTGGAATATTTAACCACAAAAATTTTATTAAAAATTTGAAAAATAAACAAATACTTGTTATTTTATTAATAATTTTTATATTTTATATTAATCACAGTTTATTTACTTAGTATCCCAGCCTTAGTTCCCTCCTTCATTCCCTCCCAATCCACCCTCCCTCCCTCATCTCCTCTCTGCCACTTTCCATGTCTAGTGATTGAGGATGTCATTCCCCTTCCACCTTACCCTAGCTTATTAGGTATCTTAAATATCTACTAACCACTGACACTAATTCAGTTTTGTGAAATAGATATTAAATTTTAGATATTATTTTTTCATCTTGAATCTGCAATTTATTTTATATTGTTGAAATATTGGGGTGTTTCTTTGTAATAGTAATTTGTTTTTTTAAAAGAACAATATTTTCTTTTTAATGTACGTTATTTATTTTTATATCAATCACAGATTAGGTACTTTGCATCCCAAGCGTAGCCCCCTCCCTCATTCCCTCTCACTCTCCCCATCCCTCCCTCATCTCCCCCCTACCCCCTCCAAGTCCACCAACAGGGGAGGTCCTCCTCCCCTTCCATCTGACCCCAGATCATCAGGTTTTTTTTCATTTTTTTATTTTGTTCTCCGTTTATTTTAAAGCAAAGAAATACCTAGAACTAGATTTAGAAAATATTTTTTTATTGTGAGCCTAGGTTTTACAGGATAGAACTAAACAGAACTGGCAGAAAAAAAAGTAAATGAAATGATATTCTTCTATACTTATAGAATGGATCCTAACATAATCCTCATGAGAGATTTTACCCAGCATGTGATAGAAGAAGACTCAGAATCTCAACGCCAAACATGATGTGGAGAGTAGGGAATCCCTCAGAAGAGGGTGAGGAAGCATTTTAGAAAGAGTGTTCTAGGACACCATAAGAGCATTGTCCACTAAATCAATTAACCAGGGTTCATGGGAAGTCACAGAAACTGAAGTCACCATCAGGGAGCCTTCATGATTCTGACATAGGTCCTCTGTATATATGTTATACTTGTGTAGCTTGGTCTTCTCATGGGACTTCAAACAATAGGCTGTCTCTGATTCTTTTTATTTCCTTTGGAACCCTTTCCTCCTACTGGGTTGACTCAGCCAGCCTCGACATGAAGATTTGTGTCTAGTCTTATTGTATCTTTTTGTGCCATGCTTGGTTGCTATCCCTGGGAGGCTTACTATTTAGGAAGGGAAAGAGTGGAATGGATCTGAGGAAGAGGTTTTGGGTAGGTACTGGAAGAAGAAGAGAGGAGGAAAGCTGGTAAGAATGTAAAATACAAGAGAAAAATGCAAATTTTATATATACATATATATATGCACATAGTGTTTAAATTACAGAATATCATAATATTCTTATTATCTGTAATCATAATATGCATTCATTAGGTGTCATTCGAGTGTTCTGTTGCTTTATAATGTTGCACAGAACTTTGTGTCCAAAGGGCAAGTAGAATCTTGCATATTTTTCTTATTTGATGAATAAACATGAGAACAACCCTCTCAGCAATTTGCAATTTTTTATAAGGCTTCATACTGGTGGTAGTGTGAAGAGTTCAAATTTTTCTTAGTTTATTTAATTTGCATCTCTTGACCTCTGTGTTTTCAACATCTGTTTCTGTATTTCAATTTTGAAAATTCCACCTAGTTTTAAATAAAATGATGAAATGTCATATTTGAAGCAAATAAATCATATAGAAAAATATTAAAACCATTCCCTTCAAGATTATCATGGTTAAGGGCATACTAAAGTTTTATATACATTACAAAAAACTAACTTCTCTTGTATTTTTAAAAGATCACATTTTTAATGAATAAGGCTAGAATTGATATCAATCCTTAATCAATAGATAATTGTGGCAGTCTTTTGGATTTCATTAGTAAGAAAGCAGGAAAGTTACCTGCCTCCATTGTACTTACATTATTGAGGGAAGATTTATATAAGATGAAAATAGGGTACATTGAGCTACTTTTCCACTTGGCAGGTGGTAGAATTTAGGGAAAGTTACAAAGAGATGGTCAGACCACTCAGCCCTTCCACATGGTGGCAAGGTGACTCAGTTTTAGTCTCATCTTAGATTTTTGAACGAGGAATAATCTCCTAGGTTGTATAAAAGTGCAGGAAACTTATCCAGAAAGCAGACGGGGAGTCAGAGCTCCTTTTGGGAATTCTTTACATCTGGACAAAACAGAATCAAAGAAATTTTCATCTCTGTCCAAGGACAAGAATTAAAATTGCTTTCATTTGAAGCTCCTGTCCTGAAACTGGCAGTCCTGCTTATAGCTCTGGTTCTCATTTGTCTAAATATTGCCACAGTATTTCTACGGGGGGAATCTGTTGGAATTAGCTTTGTTTTGCGTGAAATGTCTTCTTCCTAAAAAATTTGTTTTGCACCCTCCTTCTCAGACAGATGACATTGTTGTCCCTCCATGCAGCTGATCTCTCACCCCTCACAACTTAGGGATTTTCCTACTATTTTTTCTTTCATTATCTATCTATCTATCTATCTATCTATCTATCTATCTATCTATCTATCTATCTATCTATCATCTATCTATCTAGTTTTCCTTTACAAACTGATTGTAGGCCCTCCCTCCTCTCTTCCTGGCCTCATCCTCCATATTTCTTCCCCCTATCCTTTATACCATACTCCTCAGGTTAGGGGAACGCCACCCCCACCAACACACACAAGTACTTCAAATATCACTAGGACTCAGTGCATCTTGTTCCCTTCCAGCCGGGTGAGGCAACCCCGCCAGGGAGAAGTAATTGAAAATCAGGCAACAAAGTCCATGACAGATTCACACCCCTTTCTAGAGGACACGCGTGAAATTTGAAATGGACATCGACTAAGTATGTGTAAGGGGCTTCTGTCCTGTCCATGCATGGTCCTTGGTTCGTACATTAGTCTCTTTGAGCCTTTCTAGACCCAGGTTAGTTGGCTCTGTTGGGTTTTTTTGTAGAGCTCCTGTCCCCTCTGGGTCCTTCTATTCTTCCTGCCATGCTTCCACAAGACTTAGACTCCACCCATGCTGTTGAGAATGTGGAGTAAGGAGAACACTCCTCCATTGCTGGTGGGAGTGCAAACTTGTAAAACAACTTTGGAAATCAATCTGGTGCTTTCTTAGAAAATTGGCAATAACTACCTCAAGTCCCAGCTTTACCACTTCTGGGCATATACCTGGAAGATGATACACCAAAGAACACGGACATTGGCTCAATTATGTTCAATGCTGCTTTATTTATAATAGGGAGAACCTGGAAACAACCTAGATGTCCCTTAAACAAAGAATGGGATAAAGAACATAATACAAAGACCTGGAGGGGGCAAGAGCTCCACAAAGAGAGCAACAGAACCAAAAATTCTGGGCACAGTGGTCTTTTCTGAGATTGATATTCCAATCAAGGACCATGCATGGAGATAACCTAGAAACTCTGCACAGATGTAGCCCATGACATCTCAGTCTCCAGGTAGGTTCCCTAAGTGTAACAGGTAATGAGGGAGAGAAGGGAGATTGGGAGGAGATGAGGAAGGGGGCCAGAGCTGGGATACAAAGTGAATAAACTTTAATTAATAAAATAAATAAATTAATAAAAAGAATGTAGTCCATTTACACAATGGAATACTACTGAGCTATTAAAAACAAGGAAATCAAGAAATTTGCAGGCAAATGGATGAAACTAGAAAAAGATCATCCTGAGTGAGGTAACCCGTTCCCAGAAGAACACACATGGTATGTGCTCATAAGCAGATATTAGACATTTAGTATAGGATAACCATACTACAATCCCCAGACCCACAGAAGCTGTGTAGCAAGGAAGGCCCCATGGAGGATACATAAGTCTATTCTATGATGTTATTTGTTTTTCTTTTCTTTTTTTTTTGTATAAAATGAACTGATATTCCATTTTTAAATTTTCTTTCTTTTTTTCACATTGTCCAACTAGATGATTTGATGGGATTGTAAACAAATCTTTTTATCAAATTTTATTTTAATTAATAAGAGTTTATTCACTTTGTATCCCTGCTGTAGCCCCTTCCTCCATCTCCTCCCAATTACAGCCTCCCTCCTGTAACAAATTTTTCACGAAATTTCATTTTCAGTTTTTCTATTGCACCACTTGTTGATATCAGTTTGATATCAAACTTTCAGTAGTCATTGATAAATACATTTTTAGATTATATTATGTTTATTTTCTTAAACTCCTAATAAAATATCTTCATGTTTTTATATGCTTTTCTTGTTTATTTGAATGTGGCACATCCATGGTATTATTCTTTAGTAATATTTTACTTGTTCATTTCTTTCACACTTTATTGCTGATAAATGTATTTTCTAAATAGTTTAGTTTTAGTTTATTGCATTATATTTAGTACTGGAATTTTAGGAAAAATATATTCATTTCCTAATTTCATTAATCATATGTGATCTTTAATTGACTCATTGTTTCTTGTTTTATTTATTTTTATTTTCCCCTGGGAATTTGTGTTTTCAGAGCTTCGGTTCCCTTTAATAGTCTTGTTACACCACTTTCTCTCATACATTTCCTGTGTTTATTTTTCATTAATTTAGTAGATTAAAGCTTCATTATGATACAGTGAATAAATACATAAGAAATAAAGAAATTAAAATGTTCTATACTTTTGGAGAATAAACTCATTTTAGTTTCAGGATTTAAACTGTAAATATTTCTTGCTGCTTTTAATTAGTACATTTTCCTTGCTTCCTTTCTTAATTTGTCTGCTAATGACTGCAGCCATAGTTACACTGGCTCATTGCTTTGACAGTGCTTCTGGAGAACATATCCCTGCTCTCTATTTCCATACCATTGTAAAGGGAATTCTGTTCATTTGTACTTTATGTTCCTCTTTCAGATATCTCCTAGCTATTGTTTACCCAGAGATAGAACATATAATCTTTAGTACAAAATGCCTACCTAAAGTATTTTTTTAACCAAATCGCATTAGTCCACCTTAAAGGTATTTTCCTCATCTGCTGTAAATTCAAATGCATTGCTTTAAATAAAAATATTCATTCCTACTCTTGAGACTTCTTTATCGCCCATGATTGACCTTGTGTCTATTGACATATCCATTGTAAATCGGTGCTACTTTATCAGGATTTTTGAAGATTTTATTTTAAAAGCACTTTAAAAAATGAGCCAGATATATATGTTGCCATTAGTAATTAGCACTAAGTTTATGAGACCTATCTGTCATCACAAAAGTGACCATTTGGGGATCTATAAATACAATGAATTCATGTCCTTATTAGCTGCACAATTTCCATGAACTTTACATTCTTTCCATAAGCTTATAAGCACATAATGCTATATTTTGATTGTTAATGCTGCAAATTTAATTTCATCCAGTGTTTTTATACATAGCATTGTCTCCCAAAGCTTTAATTTTATTCTGTGAGGAATTAGGATCCGGTCTATGTTTTGTTTTGATCTTCAATATGGGCAAATAATTAAAACTCAAGATACACTATCCAATGATTATAAAATACCTTGAGGCAGCTATCCACTTCAAAGCATGCTGAGTTCTTTGAATTCACGCTTTGTCGTCATCTCAAACCTATATGTCTGTCTTCCTTACCTTTCTGCCTGCAGTTAAATGTGCTTGAAATGAAGTTTTCATTACATTTTCTCCTCTTTTTCCCAGCAGCTTGAGTATTTTTTACTTTCAGGTTACTTCAACTTGGTAAAAATTGGCAACTGGTTATTATCATAATTATTCTAGCTTTATAGTCATTTTCTTAAAATTGAAGTTTGTAGGCACATATTGTCTGTCATACTCATTTTTCTTGTTGATTTTAAAGGCTATTTCTGACCTATTCATTATTTTCTGTCTTATTTTAGTTGTTTTACATGGTCAGTATTTCAAAATCTCATAATCTGAAACAAATATTTATAATAAAAATGAAATTGTGGCCACTTAATAGACAAACAAGTACATTAATTTTTGTTGCTTGACTATCTTTTACTTTATTCCTTGAATATGTTGGTGGCAGAATTGTTAAGAAGTTTAACTTCCAGAATACAGCCTTATTGTTGCTAATGAATATGAGCACACTAAATAGAAAATGCTTAACCATAAGTATTTATGTTCTGCCATATAATAGGTGGACATATCTAGGCATTTACAAAAATGTTACTAACGCATAATTTATGTTTTGCTTTGTTGCAGTTTGATCATTATCTCTTATTTTCTGCAAGTTTTTGTTACAAAATGCTGTGACTGGCACAACTACAGAAATGGAATTGAAGCAAACCATTTTGATTAGTAAAGAAAACACATGAAGATAATTTAAAGGCAATATTTTGATTAAAATTTATGAAAATCCAGAAACATATATGTTTTGCTAGTTTCAAAATTATACTAGAAATGTTAACAAAGAATGGCCATTACTCTTTCTCAAGACTCCAATCCTGTTCATAGCAGCTTTATTCATAATAGACAGAATCTGGAAAAAACTTAGCTGTCCCTCAACTGAAGAAAAGAAACTGTGGTGCATTTACACAATGGAATACTACCCAGCTATTAAAACGAAGAAATCATGAAATTTGCAGGCAAATGGATGGAAATAGAAAAGATCATCCTAAGTGAAGCATCCCAGAAGGAGAAAGAATTGAATGGTATATACTCACTTATAAGTGGATATTACACACAGACAGCTCAGTCTCCATGTGGTTTCCCTAGTAAGAACAGAAGAGATAGTCTCTGACATGAACTTGGTTGCCTGATCCTTGTTCACTTTTCCCTGGTGGGTAGACCTAGCTAGCTCACAGAGGAAGAGGATCCAGGCAGTCCTGAAGTGCCCTGGTAGACTAGGGTCAGACAATAGGGGAGGAAGTCTTCACCTATGAGTGGACTAGGGAACAGGGATAGGGAAGAGAGAGGGAGGATGGGACAGGAGGAGATGAAGAAGGTGGCTACAAATGGTATACAAAATGAATAAATTGAAAATAATATCAGTAAAAAACCGAGACGATATGAAGATTATTAAGTTAGACTAGGGTCAAGATTCATTGAAAAAGCTAAAATAGGATAAGAAATATGTAATTATGTTCAGATTATAAGAGGAAATATTCATGCTACCTTATGTCTATTTATCCATTAATAATGGTACATAATGTATACAACTATTTTGTGTGGAGATATCTAATATTTGATAGAAATACAGAAATGTTTTCTTTTTCCCTTATTTCTCTAAATGGACCTTATTACATGGTAAAATATAATAATTAAACTTTAAAATATAGCTAAAATTTTCAGCTGCATAAAAGTTTTCAATACTCAGAATTTCTAAAATACTTAAAGGCTAGACACTGATGATGTTCCATGCCATTTTCTGTTTACCAAACAGTGTTACCTGGAGAGTGTAGAGCCTAGTTCTCTATGTTCCTTTTATTCCTAATTTT
Source organism: Pachyuromys duprasi (assembly GCA_028658305.1). Classification (NCBI taxonomy): domain Eukaryota; kingdom Metazoa; phylum Chordata; class Mammalia; order Rodentia; family Muridae; genus Pachyuromys; species Pachyuromys duprasi. Next base: position 61,878,492 of record CM053743.1, read on the forward strand.
ATCTTGGTGAACATCTTTACTTTTATTTTTCAGCTACCAAAGAACATATTTTTATTTAAATTCATTGATATTTTTATTCAAAAAGCTAACAATAAAAAAGCTAGAACCTTATTTGTTTGCCAATATTTTGATAGTAATATATATACATAATGAACTCATGGGCTGCATATTTAATTTGTGGGCAGAGAAATGTAAGGCTCTTTCTGTTCAGGTTTATATGATCCAGGCTTTAGTTGCTGAAACAATAATGAAGACCAGAAAATATGTGCACACAAAATTATTTTTCAGGAAAACCTATATTTTTCAAATAGACAGTTACCATTTTCCAATAGACAGCAGAGAAAATTGCATGGTATAGCCATAGATAAATGTTAAATTGAAGTAAAGCAAACACTAATTTTGATGTTAACCTCTCCAGTGCCCTGATGTGCTACAATTTTCATCGTGCAGCCTTCCTGAAGTATTATTAGCATTACTCTCCACTACATAGTGTCAGCCAACAGGAGTCACTATGCAAAAAGAGTTAGTAAAAGTATATATAACTCTACCTTCCACAGCTATATAATGTGAGAATAAGATGTCAATATAGATAGATAAATATTCATATACACATAATGCATTAAAATCTTAGCTATATGGTTGTCATAAAGTGAAGAAAATAGAATATGCCTTTTAAATTTTGAAATTTTGAAATTAAAATAAAAAGGCATTTCCGGGGTGGGCAAATCATGGGTTCAATAAACAACTAAGGTGGATTAAGCTCTGTATGGATACTTTGGTTCTTTATCTTGTTTTGTTTTGTTTTGCCTCCATCCAAGGAAGTAGAGTTGTCTCTGCCTCTTTTTCTCACTCTTGTGAGCTATTTCATTCAACTGAGTTTGGTCATCTAGCCTTGAAATGAGGGTGGGTGTCTAGTGTTATTGCATTTGTGATGCTGAGTTTGGTTGATATCCCTCATTACTGAAACAAAAGGAACAGTAGAAGGGAGAGAAGGGAGGGTATTGGAAGGATGGGAAGGAGGGGAAGCTGTTGATGAAATGTATTGTATGGGATAAGAAAAATTAAATAAAATAATAAAAAAGGAGCTTCATAATAGTGAAGGGACTCTTAATGATCAGGTAAAAGAACCTCTCACTAGCAAATTTATGCACTGAGAGGGAAGATATTAGCTTCACATGACACTGGTCCAGTAAATAAGGAAAGAGACCAATCTAAGCAAAATTGGAAGCTAAAACACTTCATCACTATAAATAAAATGGAGAGTAGTCTCTTTTCAAAGATTTTAAGATTTAAACCAAGGCATGACAGAAAAGAAATACCACATACCAATATGATTGTCTTCTTACCTAAGGAGACACATTACTTCCCCATTTCTATTGGCAAACACAGAGAAGGTGATCTCTTTCCTCATCATCCATTCTAGTACAAGTATACTCAAAGACTATTCTCATGTGCTGGTAATTGAGAGAAAAACTTCCTCAAAGGCTTATTCTTGTTCTATGAGGTCATGTGGATCTCATCATTGATTCAAATCTATAGGAAACAGAGATTGTTTCCTGATATAACATGATGCCACATTTCTAATTCTTTGGAACCGACAGGAATATGTTAAAAACAAACAAACTCCAAGATTAAGTTTGTATCAGAGGCCATTTAGAACAAAAAATGTTTGTCAGTAATACAGTTTGAAAGTATCCACAAAGACCAAATAGATCAGGGCACAGGGGACTTTTATGAGACAGTTTCTCCAACCAAGGACCATATATGGATATGGCCTAGAACCCCCACTCAGATGTGGCCCATGGTAGCTCGGTGTCCAACTGGAGACCCTAGTGAGGGTAATAGGGACTGTTTAGGTCATGAACTCGATGGCTGGCTATTTGACCTTCCCCCATACACGCCAGGGAGAACAACCTGGCTAGATCCCAGGGGAGGACATTGCCGCCAGCCCTGAGGAGACAAGATGAACTGGGGTCAGATGGAAAGGGAGGAGGTCCTCCCCTGTTGGTGGACTTGGATGGGGCAGGGAGGAGATGAGGGAGGGATGGGGAGAGTGGAAGGGAATGAGGGAGGGGGCTACACCTGGGATGCAAAGTACCTAACCTGTGATTAATATAAAAATAAATAAATTACATTTTTTTTAAAAAAAGAAAGTATACACTGCTCCTTTCCTAGTCTACTGATAAGGGAGGTCCTCATTGCCAACTATCTGACCCTAGCTTATCAGGTCTCATCAGGACTGGATGCATCATCTTCATTTGTGGCCTGGCAAGGCTGCAACACCACAGGGGGATTTTCTTTGGAGGGGACAGAACTCCAAAGAATTCCATGTTCTTTTGCATGCTTTATGGAAAATATCAGTACTAACTTATAATTAATACTTTCAAGATCAAAGCACAATGTTTATCCTCTAAGTCTAGTATGGATTTTGTAATTATTATTATCATTTATTACAATTATTTCAATGTGTATCCCAGCTATGGCCCTCTTCCTTGTCTCCTCCCAAACCCACTCTCCCTCCTTCTTCTCTCCCTATGTCCCTCCCCTAGTCCACTGATAGGGAAGGTCCTCCTCCCCTTCTATTTGACCCTAGTTTGCCAGGTCTCATCAGGACTGTTTGCACTGTCTTCTACTGTGGACAGGCAAGTTATGGATATTAAATTATATAAATGTATCTAAAATCATTATTTATATTTCACCAAATTAGTAATCATATTTTCTTTAGTGGATGTGATATTGGATTAAATTTAAGAACTAATTTGAGGCAATGAATTTAATAGAAATCTGAAAATATAATTAAATTGTATCCACAGGAAACTATTCTACTGAAAACATATTATGTGAATACCATAAAATGAGAAACCATAAACATATTTTTTAAACATTTAAATATTAAAATTGTATAACCTTCAGTCTTCACTGTAATCAAATTGCTACATATTGTGTGCTGACTTGCATTAGTGATACTTTGTTTTTTTAAAAAAGTGTGTCAATGTGTATGCATTATTAAGGTATTATGAAAATAAAATTAAAATTATGAAAGCAGAACCTAGCAAGGTAGAACATAATTTTATTTCCAGCATTGGCAAGATACAGGCAGATCTCTATCAGTTTGAAAAAAGCCCAGACTACTTAGAAAGTTAAACACCAGCCAGATAATCTTACCATGTGTTTACAGCATGTTCAGCGCTGGCCTGCACTGGGCATACTGACTGCTCTCTCTGTTCATGTCCTTTAGCAGGGAAGTTTTACAGTTTAAATTTTCATAAAGCTATAATTTCTTTTCTTTAATTATTTATTTTTTATTTATTACAATTTATTTACTTTGTATGCAAACTGTAGCCTCCTCCCTTGTCCCCTCACAATCCTATCCTTCAGCCCTCATTTCCTCCCTTACCCCCTTTCAAGTCTATTGATAACGGAGGTCCTCTTCCCTTTCCATCTGACCTAACAGGGCTTATCAGGACTGGCTGCAGTGTCTTCCTCTGTGGCATTATAGTAAGATTATTATGGAAGATCCAAAGGTAGTTTTGTTTCAAATAAACTAAATTCTCAGAAATTGGGAAGAGAATTACAAGGAGACAATTCATTATACTTATTTTGTAAATGATACCAAACTAAAAGGGAAGAAATAAAATTTAAATTGCAAACAGAAAGACACACATGGAATATACTCACTTATAAGACATATAATACAGGATAAACATACTAAAATCTGTACACTTAAAGAAACTAAGAAAGAAGGATGACTCAGATGATCAATCCTCATTCAGAAAGGTAAATGCGATAGACATAAGAAGAGGGAGAAAACAGGGAACAGGACAGAAGCCTACCAGAGAGGGCCTCTGGAAGACTCTACCCAGCAGAGTATTGAAGCAGATGCTGAGACTCATAGCCAAACTTTTGGCAGGGAATCTTATGAAAGACCTGGAAGGGTCAGGAGCTCCATAAGGAGAGAAACAGAACCAAAAAATCTGAGCACAGGGGTCCTTTCTGAGACTGATACCCCAAACATGGACTATACATGGAGATAACCCAGAACCTCTGCACAGATGTAGCCCATGGTAGACATCAACTCAGTGGCTGGCTCTTTGATCACTACCCCCTAAAAGGGGAGCAGCCTTTCCAAGCCACAGAGGAGCCATACTTTCGTATTCATATTTGTTTGAACACACATAAAGGACATTTGAAAAAAGTGATAAATTCAGAAGCAAAATCTTAGGATACACTTGTCATCCCCTTAGACAAACATCCTTTTTACTTGTTATCCTGATGTATCTGTCACCAAGAAGCAGATATAATATTATCTCTACTGACACTGAATCATGACGAATGTCTGCTATCATTTCAAGACTAACAGACACAGGTTGACAACTAGAGTCTTTTCACTACTTTTTTGCAGACTTTAAGTCATATGGCAAAATACACTGAAACATGGTACAAGTTCTATGTGCTATTGTTAACAGCATGGAATTATGTCTACGTTCTATGATTACAGTATCACTTAAATACATGTAGCTCAGATGCATGGACTAATGTATATATTATCCATGTTTTAGCTAATGTTACTGTGTGCAGTGACTATATTCAGTTGAGAATAACTTCACAGTAAAATTCATTCTTCCATCCTTTTCCACTAAAGCAGTAGTTCTCAACCATTGGGTTATGACAACTTTGGGTTTCACATATCAGATATTCTGCATTTCAGATATTTACTATGATTCATACCAAAGCAAATTTACAGTTATGAAGTAGCAATAAAATAATTCTATGGCTGGGGTCACCACAGCATGGGAAACTGTGTTGAAAAGATTGCAACATGAGGAAGCTTGAGAATCACTGCATTACAGTGTAATGCATCGGGTCCTTCATCTTGCTGTTCTTTAAGTATGTAATAATCTAACAAAAACTGCAATAATGGATAAATACCAGCCATTCTCTTCCACATATTCTTTGATTAGCTGAAATGGTGCACTCATACAAATAGTAGTTTGTATAATTGATCTTTAAAATTATTTCTATAAAAAATATAAGTAGAAAACCAGTAGTAGCCAGATGCCACATTTGTAGCTGTCAAGTATTAGATAATCACTTCTCACTAATGTTTTGATTTGGTGCATTTTTTTAATTTATTTATTTTTATCTCAATCACAGGTTGGGTACTTTGAATCCCAGGCGTAGCCCCCTCCCCCATTCCCTCCCACCCTCCCACTCCCTCCCTCCTCTCCTTCTTCCCCGCGCCCTCCAAGTCCACCAGCAGGGGAGGACCTCCTTCCCTTCCATCCAACCCCAGTTCATCAAGATCATGACTGAAACAGTCCCTGTTTCCCTGAATAGGGTCTTCAGCCCTACACCAAGTTATCATGGGCCATATCCGTGCGGGGGTTCCAGTCCACATCCACACATGGTCCTTGATTGTAGAAACCGTCTCTTACTAGACCCCTGTGCCCGGCTCAGTTTGGTCTTTGTGGAGCTCTTGTTCTCCCCAAGTCTCAACAACCTCCCCCAGATCTATCATTACTCTCGCCCTTTGTCAGAGGCTTGATCTCGAGTCTTAATATCCGCTCTGATACATCGCTACATTGACCCCCCA
>CM053743.1:61884584-61902064 GCA_028658305.1 Pachyuromys duprasi
GACAATGCAGCCAGTCCTGATGAGACCTGATAAACTAGGGTCAGATGGAATGGGAAGAGGACCTTCCCTATCAGTGAACTTAGAAAGGGGCAGGGAGGAGATAAGGGAGGGAGGGACTGGGAGAGAACGAGGAAGGGGGCTACAGCTGAGATAGAAAGTAAATAAACTGTAATTAATGTAAAAATAAAAATTATAAAAAGAGAAAAAATTGTTATTTTAATGTCAGTATTTTATTCACTCCATATTGATCCCATTTATTCTGTAACAGTTTCTTTTTTGCATTCATCTCATATATTTTCTGTTAATTACTTTTCCCCTTTGTTAATAAATTTTCTTCCTATTCCCAGCTTTATTTATATCTATGTTCATGAAATACACACCCACAAACACACACACATTAAATTTGTTCTGAATTAAGATAACACAAAACACAGTACTTTTAAACAGATAATTTATGAGAGTACCTAATTCCATCCACCTTCCCCATGTTTATTTCTTAATGTAAATATAATTTTATTATATATTTACATAGTCAGATAAATAGATAAATAAAGATATGAATTTATAATTATATATGTGTGTAGATATCACATTATTATCTTCTGCTTGTTGATGGAATCTAGGTTGGTTCAATGACTAAGCTTGTGTGATTAGAGAAAAAGCCTAAAAATCCTACATAGGTGAGCAAGTACCTCTATGGTAAAATTAAGAATCATTTAGTTTTGCACATAAGAGTGTTGTAAGTAGCTATTATGATTGCTCTTGCATATTTTTATTTTGGTTTTTATTTGTAGTTGCAGTTATAGTAGTTATAGTTTTAGAATTCTGGAAAGCATGAACGCTGAAGTTACACCGTTTTAAGTCCAACCAGTGTGGGGATTTGGTTTATTCTCACCCCTTTCCCTCCAAATCTTCAGCATCATTAGTTCCCATTTCTCATTCATTTTGTCACGGCAGGGGTGAGGGGATTGGGGTTTGGAGTGGTGGTGGAGAGTGGAGGTGGTGGCAATAGTCTTTCTGGATACCTGAAGATGGGCTCTCAAATCAGTTTTAATTTGTATTTCCCTGACAAGCAAGGATGTTGAACATTTTTAAAAAACTGAATGCTTTTCTTTCTTCTTTTGAGAATTATCAAATGAAATCATTACTGAACTTGTTATTTAAAAGATCTGATAGTTTTGTTGTTTTAATTTTATAGATATGCATGTAATATATACATTAGTTAGCTATCCGATGACTTGTCTATCCCTAGTTCACTTTACTTCTTGCATTCCTACAATTTCATCCGCCTAGGCAGTCACGAGAGTGTTTCTTCTTAAATTAGTCAATTTTAGCTAATTTTGGAGAACATCAGGATCATGTTTCCTCATGACTCATTTTCACTGACAGAGCTTCCACATCCGCTATGGCTATAGACCTTCTTCCTAATTGGATAAACAGACAGTAATCTTTTTCCTTTTCATTTTTATTTTATATTAATCACAGGTCATATACTTTGTATCCCAGCCACAGTCCCCTCCTGCATTCCCTCCTCATCCCCTGCCCCTTCCCTCCCTCATTTTCACCCTGCACCTTTCCAAGTCCACTGATAGGGTAGGACCTCCTCCCCTTCCATCTAACTCTAGCTTATCAGGTCTCTTCTGGAATGGCTACAATGTCCTCTTCTGTGGCCTAGCAAGGCTGCTCCTCCCTTAGAGGTGGGGAGATCGAAGAGCCAGCTACTGAGTTCATGTCCAAAATAGTCCCTGTTCCCCTTACTATTGAGCTACCATTTGCTACATACAAGCAGGGGTTCTAGGTTATACCCATACATGGTCCTTGGTTGGAGAGACAGTCTCATAAAAGACCCCTGTGCCCTGATATATTTGGTTCTTGTGGAGCTCCTGACCTCTCCGGGTCATACTAACTCCCCCTTCTTTCATATGATTCCCTGCATTCTGCCAAAGGGTTGGTTATGTTTCTTAATATTTGCTTTGATACACTGCTAGGAAGAGTTTCTTCGGGCCCTCTGTGGCCGGCTCTTGTCCTGCTACTTGTTTACTCCTACATCCAATGTCCATCCCATTTGACTTTCTGAGTGAGTATTAATTTGCTTTGGACTCCAAAAGCCCTTCTGGCCTATGGTTGATTGGCTCTGATGATACTTCCTCACATTTTCCACTGTTACCTCCATCTCTTCTATTGCCCCTTTTGATTGAGTTTTACTTGTCCTCTCTAGGATCCTTCTTGTTACTTACCTTCATGAGGTCTGTACATTGCAGTATGTCTATCCTGTACTATATGGCTAAAATCCACTTATAAATGAGTACCGTTTGTATCATTCTGGGTCTAGGTTAAATCATTCATGATGATCATTTCTAGATACCTTTGCCTGCAAATTTCATGACTTCTTTCATGATTTAAATGGCTGAGTAGCATTCCTGATTGTGAAAAGATCTTTAACGGTCCTACATCCAAAAAAGTGCTAATACTCCAAATGTATAAAGAACTCAAGAAATTAAATACCAAAAAACCCCATATAATCCAATTTAAAAATGGGGTACAGACCTAAACAGAGATTTCTCAATAAAGAATAAAGAAATGATGAATGTCCTTACTCATTAGGGAAATGCAAATAAAAATGACTCTGAGATTTCACCTTACATCCATCAGAATGGTTAAGATCAAAAACTCAAGTGACAACACATGCTGGAGAGGATGTAGAGAAAGGGGAACCCTCCTCCATTGCTGGTGGGAATGTAAACTTGTACAACCACTTTGGAAATAAATCTGGCGCTTTCTCAGAAAACTGGGAATAGCCATAACTCATGACGCAGCTATACTATTCCTGGGCATATACCTGAATGGTGCTCCACCATATAACAAACACATTTGCTCATTTATGTTCACAGCATTTTTATTTGTAATAGCCAGAAACAGAAAAAAATCTAGATGTCCCTCAACTGAAGAATAGGCAAAGCAACTGTGGTAGATTTACAGAATGCCACTTAACTTTATGTCTAGTCATTTTATTTGTCAGAACATGAAAATTCAGTTTCCTGAACAAAGCACTGAAATCTAGTCTTGCACACATTAAAAAAAAAAAAGATGCACGGAATCATGTTTAAATCATTTTTTCCAGAGGCCTTCTGTGGTAGGCCTCCCTTTCAGTGGACTTAGAGAGGGGAATGGGAGGAGATGAGGGAGGGAGTATCAGATTGGGAGGGAAGGAAGCTGGGAATTAAAGTGAATAAACTGTAATCAATATAAAAAATAAAAATTTAATTAAAAAGGCACTTTCTGCATCAATTACTGTTCCTAGAACTATATGGTATAATTTTTCTTATAAGAATGTATTGTATAATTCATCCTGATGTACATTCAGTGGAATAAAAGGTATAAACTTGATTAGGTTAGCTCAACCAAAACCATTTTCTCACTTTGTCTTTTCATTAACACATTTAACTGAGTGTCAGAAAAAAAATATTTGTAATAAACAACACTTCAGTTACTTCAACACTTCAGTCATATAAACACACATGTTATGTAATTTAATAATAAGTATTGAATGAAATATTCATGACAAGAATTATAATTATCAAGAAATGTTACATATAAAATCATTTTAAATACTTTAAGAAAAAATAAGAAGATACCATTACAAACTAGTTAATGTAGATTAGTAATACACTTGGAATCAAATTTGATAATGACAAAAGTAAGTCTTTGATACAATTTAGTAATTATTAACTAAAATAAAAATATAGCAAAAACAATTAAGGAAGTTTAAGAAGCAAAAACTGGTAAATCTACATTTTCTCTTAATTCTATGTCACATCTGGGGGAATGTGTTATGTTAGCAACAACATAAAATTCTTATTGCCAGATAATTATAGATGCCGAAACCAAGGGACAAGAGTGAAAGAACACAAAACTCCAAAACAATAATAGTCAAACCTTACCGTTAGTAAATGAGACCACATCAAACCAGAAACTACAGACCTCTGCACTCTGGAATTCTCAATCCTGAACTGATTTTACTATTTTCCTTTGTGGTAAAGAGCCAGTATATTAAACTCTTAGACAACAGATTCCATGGGCTAATCATGGAAAATTTTCAGAGTTTGATCTGAATTAAGAAAAACAGCTGAAAAACTAAAACAATGCCAAATGATTTTCAGATGGTTTTAATGAACAAAATGAATGAAAATAAAAGTTCATTTAAAGTTCAAACTTGACATTTGCAAAGTTTCACAAAGTCATACAAAACCCTAGCAAATGATTCTACACCCTAACTGTACCACTATAAACTAACTTTAAAATGTTATTTCTTTGTTAACTGTGTTCTGAAACCTGAAAATATTATTTATATGTTATATTTTTATTTGTTATTTTGTCATTTTTAATTTTAATTTCATTATTAGTTATATTTTATTAACTCTGTATCCCAGGTGAATCCCTCATTTTCTCCCAATCCCACCCTCCCTCTCTTGTCTACTCCCTGCCCCTTTCCAAGTCCACTGATAGGGGAGGACTTCCTCCCCTTTCATCTGACCCTGGTTTATCAGGTATCTTCAGGACTGGCTACAAAATCCTCCTCTGTGGCCTAGGAGGGCTGCTCCTCCCTTGCAGGGTGAGTGGTCAAAGAGCCCACCATTGAGTTCATGTCAGAAATAGTACCTATTTTTTTATGTCAGTAGCCTAATGTCCTAGCTTTCATTCACATTTTTAGCGCCCCCCCACACACACTCACACACACATATATATATACATCTATATATTATATGCATAGAACAATAAAAGTAGTCCTAAAATTATAAACATTTTAATATGTTGTACATTTTAGTTGTGAAACAAAAATAACGCTATTTCAAGGAATACAATGAGTATGTGGAGTACTAATTCAAAATGATAATTAATAGTAGGATGAAAAAATAGAATTCTAATTCAACAACAGGAGGGCTAAGATAGTACTGATGCAGTCCACATCACAGAGGACACTGAGAATATCATGGTAAGCATAAATTCTTTTTCAGACAAATATCACCAACATTGGCAAAAATGATACTGTTTATATGATGTGGTTTAAATATTAATATATCTAGAAGTAATTCATAAACATTGTCAGATATAATTTTTAAACCTACATAGACACTATTTATCCAGTAAAATCAGAAGTAAAATGTAAAGTTAACAACTGCACAGGCATAAGACAGCAAGTAAATCATTACATACACAAAAGAAAGAGAAAAGGGCAGAGAAAGAACAAATAATGGTGAACTTTATTTGGTATATAAATATATATGTACATTATACAGCAACAACAAATTTTGTTGGGTAAAATGTTTACACAGTTTAGGGTAAATAGTTTACTTGACCTGAAAATGATTGATTATAAATTGTAAATATTCACTTATCTTGTTTTACTCCTAGATTATAGAGTAAACAATCTGTATTCACCAGATTGTATGTAAAACACTACAAAGACATAGACCACAAATGTCTTCCTATTACCTATCTATCTATCTATCTATCTATCTATCTATCTATCTATCTATCTATCTATCTATATCCATGTATGTATGTATGTATTTATCTATCTACCTATCTAGACATACTATAATAAATATGATAGATATATTATTTACCTAGATTGATGATTGATAAATGATAAATAGATTGACAAATATTTCAGAAACAATTACATACATATGTTTCAGTTCTCTGGATTTCTAGGATGTATTCATTACAAATATTAAGGATTGATTCATATACACAAATAGTGATATTTCTCAGATAATTGAGTCAAGACATTGGAACTCATAAGCCAAGTTGTTCACTCAACAATTGTAACCACTCCTTGTGTTACTGAGTGACCTCACCTTCACTTGATTTTCAGGCTTTGTTTTGATTACAGGATTGTGTACAAAACAATTATTCTATTTTAAAAAGGATGATTAAGCCTTTCCATCATCAAGGACAATTAAATAATGAACACTGAGAAACCAGTAAAAAAAAAAAGGTAAAAAATAATATCTTAAACTACCAAGTTACGGCTGAGGAAAGTTAAGCTATATTTCCTTGCATACAAATATTTTGTGAAAATAACATAAATGTGATATCTAAATGTTGGCCCCTCTGTTGCACATTTTCACAACTGTTAGGACCTGTGTTTTACAAGCTCATCATCATCTAGCTCAAATTTTAGTACATTCTTTTCTTTTTATTATAATCATATTAAGCAATATATGAAATGTTCTCTGAGGTTATGCAGTATTACACTCTATTTTTCAAAATACAAAATAATTTTGTCATTGAAAAGTATCATCTAAAGAAGTAGGCTCACCTCTGTTAATCCATTCATGTCTTTCACACTGCAGCATCTTCAAATCTAAAGGAAAACATACATTTCAGTACTGATCCCAAGGTTCTGTAATTTTTGTGGAAAGAAATACAGAATGAGAACATGAACAGGAGGCAATATATTCCTACAAGAAACAATTCTGGATTCAACAGAGCAACAACACTTGGGGAAAACATGAACGAAGCCGTTAGAGCCGTAGCAAATCCAAATACCACTAGGGATGAGGTGGAGGAGGTAGACACAATATGTACCCTTAACCTTGGAACAATTAGTAATCATTAGCTTCTGGGACAGGAAACCAGGGAATTTTCTCTAAGATTGTAACCCTGAGAGAGTTGACAACTCTCCAGTAGAAAATCACTCATTAAAAAAAAAAAAAGTTAATATATAAAAGAACCATGTAGAGAAGATAGGGTAATCTTCAGAGCTTTGTCCATCTTAAGCTTCCTGGGGTTTTTGAGTCTACAGCTTTCGTGAGATTCCATAATTTATGAACCTACCTCCTAGAGGAAATGATTTAATTCATAAGATATAGATCTACAAAAGAGAGACTTTTAAAAATGCATTTCAATGATTTTATTCAGAAGATAAGCAAAATTCTAAATGTAACATTAAAAAAGTATCTCTACAACAGGAGCACGGTTATATAATTCTCTAATTTAGTTCACTATAGTAAAAAAATGAATACATGTCATGCTATCGGTTCCAAAATAACAGGTTAACAATTTTTTTTCCAATAGAATAGCATTTCATTTAAAAATTAAAGCATACCTTTTTGTCTTTAACAAAGAGACAGGAGCAGATCATTTATAAAGGATTTTGTTGGAGGTAGAGTAATTAAACTGGTGCCTACCTAGAGTCTTCAAACCAATTGACTAGTGGTGATGGCATTGGAATGTAGTATGCATGCAACCAGAAGGGAAGGGTTAACACCAACACAGGTACCAGCCTTTCAGTCTACAATGATGACACCTCAGCAAATTGTACTGGTCCAACAGTAGAGTGAAGTTTATGGGAGTAATGAGCCAACTTCTGATTTGATTTAAGGCACACTCCATGAGACAGACCTTCCCAATACAGCTCAGGTGGCAAAAACCTGTAACTGAACATTGTAAGGACCTATGGGAAAACTGTGTACTACTTATTGTTCTGCTAAAGGAATATATGAAGGAAATGACCTCTAATGGCATTTTGTCATACTCACAGATCAGTCTTTGCTCAGCTCTCATCAGAAAAAGTTGGGGTTGGATGGAAGGGAAGGAGGTCCTCCCCTGTTGGTGGACTTGGAGGGGGCGGGGAAGAAGGAAATGAGGGAGGGAGTGGGAGGGTAGGAGGGAATGGGGGAGGGGGCTACGCCTGGGATTCAAAGTACCCAACCTGTGATTGAGATAAAAATAAATAAATTAAAATAAATAAATAAATTAAAAAACGCTTAGTAACATAAAAAAAAAAGAAAAACTTCCTTTTTCAGTAGCTGGGAATAAATACACAGACCAATAAGCAGGCAATGGGCTGAGTGAAAGACCTTGGAACACTTAGTCTTAAGTGGGATATTTCCATCAAATCTTTCCCCTAACGATTCAGGAAACTCTGTGGAAGAGGAGACAGAAAAAAAAATTAATAGTTAGCAGGCAGAGAGCACATCAAGAAAACAAGGCATTCTAAACACAGCATGAGCAATGCATATTCACAGATGCACCACATTTAGTCCCAGCACAAAGAGGACTCCTCATTACTAACCCAGGAGCTCTCTCTAATTGATAACCACTTGCAAATGAAGTTAATTTTTGTCAGTGCAGTCTTGCTGAAGATACAAACAAATCTGAAGGACAAGTCTAATGCCCACATATATGTGACCTACACAAAACAAACTGAATGGCATCTTTGTAAGTTCTTTGATTCTTTTTCTCACAATGTTTTGTTAGGGCATGTTTATTAACCTTATAGGTGCTTTGCATATATATTATGGCTTCCAGGTTTTTTTTATAAGATTCCTATGTGTGTGGACATTTGTGGACTTTGTGATTTTTTTCCTTTTTGTTCTTTTTATTTGTTTAGTCTTGTAATTATTTGTTTTTTTATTTATCCTATATTATTATTATTATTATTTATCATTTTATTTATATGCCTATTTTTTTCCTAAGGAAAGACAGAAAGGATGTGGATCTGAATAAAAGAGGAGAAAGAATCTCAGAGGCATTGAGGGGGGAAGCAATAATATTTTGTATAAAAGTTTGATTTTTAGTAAAGGAAAAAGGGAATCTCAAATGGACCAAAATCTTATTCCAAAATATCTTGCAACCAGTAGGATTGGTTATGAAAGTTTTTTAAATTTTACTTTATGACTACATGCTTGGTCAAAGACAATAAATATAGAGCTAATGGAAGAGAAAAATCTTGAAGTTCACTTATAATGATGAAAATCACCAGGATCAGGTGAAAGGGGAGGAGGTCCAAGTTTAGCAGACATAAGGAAAAATCATTGACCGTAAAACAGTATGTTCATATTTACCTGGAATATCAATATTTTGATCTGTCCTACAGACTTCTATAGTCATGGGCTTGGAGTTTGTTTGTGAAAGAAAACTTTTGTAAAAATTATTCCTTATTTTAAACCAGTCACAGAACAAAATGTTTTTTTGCTAATTTTATAGAGCTGAGTTGCTGTGGAGATCAAAAGAAATGAAATGATGAGTTGGGTGCTTAACACAGGCTATGCTGGTCCATGAGCAGGAAAAGAAGGCAGGCAGTTCCCAGAATTCCACCATGGCGCTCATGTGTCGACGGAGCTTGTCTGTGAGAGATCTAGATGACTAGCTTTATTTGTGACAGAATATCCCACATATGATAAGAACAGGCGCTGACAGCTGCAAAGATGCTACCGAGTCAGCTCTCATCTTTTATTGTAGCTTTATTTTTTCTGTGTATCTGAGAGACACAATAGCATAAGAACCTTTGTGCTAGCCAACAAAGTAAATTCCACAATCACCAAATTCAGCTTGGAATACATATTACAGGACAGTGCTCCAAAAAGCTATGAAGATTTAGAAATATTAAACATATCACAAGAAATATAAATTTGAATTGGAAGAAAATCACATATCTTAAACATATAGCAAAATTTAACATCTGACATTGTAAAGTTCACTTTGCCAAAATTTAAATCTCTAATTTTTTGAAGTTATAGTGTTAAGAAAATAAAAAGGCAAGGCATAAAGAGGAAGAAATTTTTGCAAATGATATATTTTCTAATTAACTTATTTTAATAATAAAGATCTCATAATTCAATAAAATAAAGTAAACCTAATTTTAAAGAAGAACAATGGTATGAAAACATTTCAAATAAGATACATGTGGATAACAAATAAAACCATAAAAAGATATCAAGTGCATTAATCTTTGGGAAAAGGCAAGATAGTCACAATGAGATACAACTGCATTCCCAGTAAAATAGCTAAAATTTAATTTAGAGCATATAAGTAGGGAATAAGGCACCAGGATAATGGAAAAATAATTTTATTGGAATAAGTTATATCTTGCTTATAATTCACCTGGCAACATCAATAAGAATATCTTATGAAACTATGGCTCAGCACCAAGCAGAGCTCCTTCACTTCTGAGCTAAGAACAATGACAAGTTAGCAATGAATGTGATTTTTCAATCATAATGAAGTATATACTTCCTGTATCAGGTCCCAAATAGTCTGTCCAGCTGTCCAATGAGCTATGCTGACATGTGTCAGTAGGGTCAGCAAGAAGAAACTGAAGCTTTAGGAATATAGAGTCAGAAGTTCAGGATGAGTACATCCAATGTTACAAGATCGTATCTCACACATAAAAAAGCATTCTATTCTAATCATCTAAATACTACAACTAAGATATATGCAATTTTTTTTAAAAAATGAAAAAATCATTACCATATTAGAGAACAGCTACAGCAATAAGCTTATAAATATAAACTAACTACATGTCAATCAAGTCAAAGTGAGGACAAAGCATAGGCTTATATTACCAAAGTTTTATGCAGAAGAAAGATATAGAAAACACAGAATGCTGGGTTATGTTCCTATAGAAATGTGCACAATTTGAGAACTGTCAAATTGGCTCAAGAATGGCGATTGTTATATGTACCAAAGTTATTTATTTAACTTCACAGAGAACATGATTATATCACCAAGAAACTCACCTGATAGATTAAATTTTGCTAAGTTATATACATAAATATATTGTACATATACATGTGGAATGACATAATTATTGCACCATCTTAATTTATTTCAAAAACAGAAAATAAACCTACCCCTTTTTGGGGGTAGAAAGGTTGATCATTGGACATTGTTGGGCAGCAAGACTCACCAAAGTTGTACTTCATTCAGAAAACCTGTTTGAAAATATAAAATAAACAGCAATAGAGAATTTTATACATATATACTCATATATATATATATATATATATATATATATATATATGAGTGTGTGTGTCAGGATAGGGTCATATATCTGCTGTTCTACCCTGTTTAAACATGTGTGTTTGATACCCAAGCTTGGTACCTTAGATTGATCCATATCATCTTCCCTAAGTGAATATTCCTAAAGTCACAAGTGCCTTCCCCCTGCTCTTGCAAAATAAATATCCCAAAATACTGCCTTCATTTAAAATACTGTTATTTTTTATTTTGGCAGTTAAGAAAAATCTTAGCAAATGCTCTGTTTTATATACAAAGACTAACTTTTTATTTTGTTCACATTCACTGATCCTTTTCTTGTGTTTGTTCCTTTCCTAGGTGTAGGACAAAATCACAAGCATACAGGTTAAGAATATTATAAACCTGACTGTCTTTGATTGAAATCAACTGTAACAACTCTCTAAGAATGATTTCTTAGATTTAGCAGCCCAGGGGTATGCCCTCTTGGACAAGGTACCATGCTTGTACCCTGCATTGCAAACTGGACATTTCTGAAGACCAACTCAATTCTCTTAGTAGCTAACTTCCTGGTATGAAGATGGCCAATGAATATACTCAAAGGAATTATGTTCCAATTAACAGGCAATGTGGGAGCCAGTTAAGTCTGCTGTAGTCCCATAACTCTTTCTCTTATATTATGGGCTGTATTGAGTCAATAGAGAAATTTGACCTTCTTAACACCTCCCTAAAGTGCTTCTTTGGGGACCAGCCCCCAAACACACAGAATTACAGAGTCCATCTAATACTCAAAGAATAAAATTCTACCCTTTACCATAACATAAATAATTTATATCTAAATGAATACAAATTCTTTCAACATATTTATCGAGTCTCCAATTCATAACTTTATTTTACCATAAATATGAAGTTTCAGACTAAGGACTAGTAGCAAGTATTCATACAACCTGACAGATAGTTTAACAATTTGTAATAGTAGAATTGACCCTAGGTGAAAAATCTTATTCCAAAATGAAACAGAAGCCAATGAGATGTATCATATTCCTGTAAATCACAAATGAAACCCCCAAGCCTATACCTGGCATAAGGAACACACAGATCTGAGATAGAAACTTTCTGATTATAGTTCTTCAATATGCAAGATGTTGAAAAATCCTCATGTGATATGTAAGCTGAAAGTGGGAACAAAGAGGCTGTACTTGTCTCCTGCAAAACTGCCATCTTGGGTTGTGCTGATCTCCTGTATCTTTTTTATTTAATTTTTATTTTTTAAATTAATTAGACTTTATTCACTTTGTATCCCAGCTGTAGCCTGCTCCCTCCTTCCCTCCCAATCCCACCTACCCTCCCTTAACTCCTGTTTCTATAATAAGAAGAAAAAAAAAAAACGGAAAGGAAGTAAACTCATTAAATCCTTTAGAAAAACTAAAAGGTAATTTCCAAATGTCACTATTGCCTATCTTATGGTAGGAAAATGCCTGCAGTAGGGAACAAACCAAAATCTCATCATGGAGAGAAGATTCTCATCCAGGATTCCAGTTGGCAGTCTCCACATCTCCAGGTGATTTCTTCTGCATGCTTATAAGCCCCAAATTTGGCAATGTTACCTTTGCTTGATCTATCAATCAGGCTATTTCAATTGTTTCTGTTGAATGTTGACAACTCTGTTATCCCTTTTACTATGGAATACTTCCATTTATCTGCAACTTGTTATTCATTATTTTACTTTTGTGTATTATATTATTCAGGAACTCAAGTCTTAAAAGCAAATATAACAGCTTTGTGAAATCACTGTCAGTTCATAGAGAACAAGGCATGTGACCATTTCCTCAGTTTCGTTGTATATGCTACCTATAGCTCTCCAGGAGAAACAGCTCATACTTCTCATTACCTGTCTTCCTTTAGTCTTCAGTGTTGATTCCCTTTTAAAGCACAGTTCCATGCGTTAAGCCACTGATGGTTTGTTTAATGGACTCTGCTCCCATTAAATACTGCCTGACTACAAAGTTTTGTTGGATATCTCAATGGTAGAAGCTTATGCGACCCTATGGCATTTGTATTCTACATTCCTATAGACACGTTGATGGAGGGGTTATCTCAAGATCTACAATCGGCATTTGATTAAATGTGTGTTCTACACAAACAAACATAAATAATGAACTATTTTGAAGTAATTTATATTTAGAAAGTATATTTGTAAAAATCGGTATTGAAAAGTTGTAGCATGTTCATTAATGAAAATTAAGGTATAAATTAGAAAATGGATGAGACAGATAAAATTCTGTACTGTATGAAGGCCTGACCTGCAATGGGTCTTTAGATTCTTTGAGATATTAAAATTTAAATATATTTAAATATTAAAAAGTGAGTGTTGTTACAGACTCATATTCAATTTAGAAATTTGGAAGCCTCACTACACTATGTATAACTTAAATAAAATTTTACAAGAGTGCTATTCTATCAATTTTCACCAATATTTACCCATGGAGATTAACTCATCAAGGATCTACCCATGATGGCCTTATAACTATCTACATACTAGCAACTCTAAGTAGAGAGTGTGTTTAAATCAAAAAGAACATATAAAATTGGGAGTGAATTTAGTGAAGTACATTACATACATGAATGCATCTATCAAACAATAAATAATAATATTTTTAATTTTTCTGACATAGTAATTTTTGGAATGATATTGTCTACAGATTCCAAATTGTACAGTAATACATTATTCATATAATTTACTTTCTAGATTATTAAATTCAGTAGATTGTGTTATCATCTGACTTTTTTATTAATGACATTCTCTTTTCGTGATGAATTTATCGATACATAATTCTATCACAAAGTAAAGGTCTTTTGACCAAAATACACTTCATTTTTGAATATATACTTATGATGGATTATCCAAAATTGACTTCACTTTTGATTACTACACATATTTTTATTAAAGGGCAACTAAAACAATAATAGCTGACTTATTCATAACAAAATTTGAGTCTCCAGATTTTGAATTTCATATGACATTTAAACCATATGTAGTCAAAATTTCAGATTTCTAGGACTGCAGGACCACATCTATTTCTCCCAAGTTCCAGAAGAATATCCCATGGATAATTGCAGCCAAATGTAGAGTATGGCTAGCCTTTTTTCCCCACAAAGGTGTGCGTAAACTATAAATAGTTCTGGAGGTGACATTAGTTTTATTTCACTGACTTCACACAGAAGAATCATACTTCTCACTTACATTTCCTTTCATTAAGCGTAATTTAACTTAGAGTGCTTCTTCCTATGTAATTACACTTCTCAAAGAAACTTAATGATGACTTAATGGAACCCTCACTTTTCAACATGAAAAGAAGAATAGCATGGAATTAGTAACCCTGTAGAGAAGCCCTGGATGAAAATAAATGCTAGATTCTTCTTTGAGTTGACATTAGGGACCCCACTAGGGAAAAATGTACTTTTAAAAAACTCTGAAGTCACATATTTTATAGTTCTGTGAATAAAAGAGGATGCTAGGAAGATCACAAACCTAGCATTTCCTAAATCAACATTGTCTTTCCAGGAGACAGACACAGTTTTTTTCCCAAATAAAAACAAAATAATTTTGCTGAGTCAAAGCTTTATTACAAGTTTTAAATAAATTGCTCTTTAATATCATTTAAAAACAGTTTTGGGAACATAGAGGAACAAACCTATGTGCAGAATATTTAAAAGTCACTATATCTTAAGCCAAAAACTATACTAAATACTTATATGTCACAGATTTATCTCCCATGTTTATGCCAATGTTAACAGTGAGTTTAAGAAATGTTCTCAAAAAGTGTTCTCAGACATTCTTGGAGGTATACAAATGCTGGTACATTTGAAGAGATTAACCAGTGAGCCATTACCGATCAGCAGGACAATGTGTATATCATGTTAATATCCCAATCTCTAGCCACGAGGGAGTTACTGGGGTGGTTTACAAGTATTTCCCAAAGTCCACAACTTTATTTGAATTTTACTATTACTTCTTTATCTGCATGCAGTGGTTGAATGATATATCATGCTGACATTTTACATTGACATTATTGTAATAAGTGAGGAAATTGATCAAAATCTAAATTATATTCCTAAAACCAAATGGGTGTTCATTGACATTATAGACAGGCTGCAACTGGGTTAGATGAGTAACCCTAATTAAATCAGCTCAACTCAGTGTGAAGATGGATGGATTATGCCTGTTTGGGTGGTTCTGTGTTATGAAAGTTTCAGAACTTACAGGTGCAGATAAATTGTAGGTGGTGGTTTTGTGCAGAATCAGTCATAGGGGAAAATCACAACAATCCATTTTTTGTTTTAAAGCTAATTAAAATTAATTCACTTTAAGGACATTTTAATTTAATCTAATGATGTCTCCATTAATACTAATATTCCTTGAATCAATAACCATCTATGCAGGTGCTTAAAGTATGGTCATTAATACCATATTTTGAATAAAGAATACACAGTGAGATATTCATACATGTCTCACACATTAAATACACACGTATATATTATATATGTATATGTATTATCTATTCCCCATTTGACATTCTCCAATTTTTTCATGACCTCAACGGTTCTTACTCTTAACTATACGTATTTTTTGTAGCCCTCCACACCTTGCTGTCTTATCTAAGCAATGTAGTATATGCCTTTAGAGCCTGTACTCATGAGACAGAAACACACAGATAAGGGGTCTTCAAACTACGGCCCGTGGGCCACATGCAATGAGCGCCAGCAATGAGCGCAGTTTGGCCGCCAAGATACCTGCCACCATATACACTCAGTGTCACAGCTTCTCAGGGATGATGTCAACTACCTCTGCCCACAGCACGCTGTATGCTGGGAGGGTGGGCGTGAGGGCGGAGTTGGGAGGGACACTGATGTGCCCTTGTGCCTGGCGCTCTGCATGCGCACTGCTGATGATGTCACTGGAGGGCACTGGCGAGGAGTACCACATGTGGGTGACTATATAATGATGTAAAAAGGCGCCCGCTCCACCCCCAGGCAACGTGGTGTCTGTGTGCTGTGCCTGCCTGTCAGTGAGGTTTTCCTCCACTCCCTCCACTGCCAAAGGTCAGTCAAAAGTGCCATAGAAATATATTTTTGCCAGATGGGGGTATCTGCCCGGTTGGGGAGTGGGTGACGCATATGAAAATTCCCCTCTGGGGGTGGTGGGGCGTTCAGTGCTGAAATCAAAGTTGGGGGTGGGCGGTGGTTGGGAGATTAGGGGTTCGGTGCTGAAGCATTTTAAAGAGGGTTACATTGAAAATTTTGTATGCATTTTGCATTTCCTTTTCAGTGTTCACATGTTGATTCTGAACATATCAATTTGGGCGTTATATAGGGAGATATAAATGAACTATCAGGGACTGAGCTGGTCTGCTTAGAAAAGCCTGCAAGACATAAGTGTTCACATCAGGGACTAATGGGGGTTTATGCACTGTGTGTGTATATATAATATATATAGCCAAAAGCAGGCCCACAGTTCCCATTGAAATACTGGTACGTGATCTGTTTATTTATAAATGTTCTTCATTTTATTTATAAAAGATATGTGCAGTGTGGGTGGGAATTAGTAGTTCATATAGTCCGGCCTTCCAGCTCTTTGAGGGACGATGATCCAGCCCTCACGTTAAAAAGTTTGAGGACACCTGACATAGATGGATGTAACTTTGATGACACTGTATACAAAGTTAAGTCTAGCTATTTGGAGGATATGAAGTAATACTGCCTTTCAAAATGCTCATAGTTAGTCTACTGATAAGTTACATGGCTTACAGAAGACCAACGTATTTGTTAATGTCACCTAATTATTTGCAAAATACTCAAAAACTGGTAGAACTTACATGAGTATTTTATAATACAATAATGAGGTTTTCAGCATATAAATTATGAATTAATTTAGAATTTCACTGTGAAGCTCTCGAAGATGTTAATATCATTTATATAAAAGTGTTAAAGTATTTCAAACAGAAATAATCTACTCACATCTGTTACATATTGGAGTAAAAATAGTATAAAAGCTTTCAGAAAACATTGTTCAGAGTATGACCAGTTAGGAAGACTATCACAAAAAGATGCCTGTCATCTCCCCGTTGACCTAAAGATTTGATACAATTTTATTATAGTTCCTTCTAGAACCTTACATAGAAATTTATGTTTTATTCTAAATATTACTTTAATGAGAAAATTAACAAGAATAGCTGAATGTTTTGGAACATTAAGGTCCAGGAGTAGCGATCTGCCATTAGGAATATGTGGCTTATGTGAAGGTATATTTCAAATATTGCTTCACTGGACATAAGGGCTCTTGTTCAACATGACTTCATTACCAGCCAATAGAATGACTGACCTGTTCTTTCACTTATAAAATGTAGTACATGTCATGACAATGGACAAGTAATTTTAAAGCACTGAACCAAGAAAAGGCTTATTGGCCTGAAAAATACATGCATATTTTAAATATATTTCATATTTACATGTCTTTATATATGTGTATATGACATCAAAATATGAATACGTTGACTTAAAAAGTTCAAATACATCAGTATATAAAATGTAATTAATATTGTGATAGAGATTTGTAAATACGCACAACTGATTACAATTAAATTTGTGTTTAATTACCTGACTTATTTTTATGACATTTACCCTAAAGAACAGTGAATAAATTAAAAAAAAAA
>CM053743.1:61902564-61918871 GCA_028658305.1 Pachyuromys duprasi
AGTTGTTTATAAAGGTTTAAGACAAACAGCTAACTGATATTCATTCAGTGGGATGCAGTTTTACTTGTTAGTTTCAGAATGTTGTTAAATTAGATTTGCTGATATGTTACTTTTCTGAGTTTTTAATATGTTTTTAATTTCCTTTTGTAAACTAAAAATTCATATAAGTTTCAGGAAATCAAAAAAGTTATGTGACCTGGATCTGGCATAGCTCAAATGGATCCCAGAGGAGTTTTTCCTGGTCTTGGAATTCCTCACTTCCCATTAAATAGACAAATGTTTAACTTCTGTCTCTAGTCTAAATTTGTCTCAGCAGATTTTCATCTGTTTGACTATTCCAGAATCAGCTATGGACTGCAAGCTAAAATCTGGACTTCCTGAAAGCTGACATGTTTGCTCCCTGTGTCTTCGGGTGGATCAACTAACCAGACTCTTCTGAGGACTGCCCCTTTTACCAGCCTTTGACTGGCATTTCAGCCTTCCTTCCCTGATGACAATGGTCCTAATGTCAGCCTGAAGAAAATTCAGAAGATGAGACCACTGGCCCAGCAGACTGAAATGCTAAGTCAAAAGGGGCTCCCTGACATATAGCTCTTATCTTGGACATCTGCTTAACTGAAATGGAAACTAGTATTGCAGCAACTGGACTAAAGCCTAGAGAGATCCTAAAAAATAACAGTTCACCTTGGCTTACTACCCCTATATCCACGCCGAAGGGACCCCTACTCATTTTGATTTTTATCTTGAGCCTTGTATTTTAAATTGCTTAATGACTTTCATAAAAAAATGCTTAAGAGCAATATAGCTAATGGTACTCAGATCACATTATAAAAAGATAAATCTATAAGATACAAGGGGTCATATCAGGAAGACCCAAGATTGGGTCTTCAAATGATCATGGGAAGGGAGAAATGAGAGATCAAAAGATTAAAAATCAGTGGATATTAAAGTTTAAATTCTAAATTAGATGGGTAGAGGAGGGAAAAGCTCACCTTCTTGCATTTTTTCCCTACTCACTAGAGATACAGTTGCTAGGAAATTGGCCCACCCCCCTAGGGAGGGAAACTAGTTGATTGATAGGCTTGGGGACCTCCCTATAGCCAATCAATTCAAAATGTAGCATTTGCTTGCCAGGCAGGAAATGCCCCCTGCCTTGGGCATGCTGGATAGGACAGAATCCTTAAATGGGCCAACTAGCCTGAATACATGGTTCTTGGTTCCCACCTCTTTTGGTGGTGGGGGCACATGGCTCTTGCTGCTTTGGTGGTGAGGGCTGGGGACCCAAGCTACAGCTTGTAGCTTTTAATAAACGAAAACTTTGTGTATTTACAGTGGAGTCTATTTGTTCCTGGTCTTTTGGGGTTTGTGCGCTGGGCATAACAATACCAATATCTAATATTTAGAATATGAAAAAAATAGTGTCTTGTCTCTAAACTACGCAGTCGGAGATACTTTCTGTGTCATAGTTTTCATAATAATGCATTTTGGAGATGTGATAAGCTATATCTTCTTCCATTCCCACTTTAAATTATAAATTAAAATATAAATATTCGAAAGAAATAATAGATACAAATTATTTGAATTAATAATAATAATGATTTTCGTGTATTAATTTTTCTAGAGCAATAATGTGTCTAATGATTTTGACATCTGACCGGAGCTTATCAGGTATTTTCAGTACTGCCTGCAATGTCCTCCTCTGTGACCCAGCAAGGCTGTTCCTCCCTTGGGGGCAAGGGGAGGTAAAGGAGCCAGTTCTTGAGTTCATGTCAGAAATAGTTCCTGTTCCCCTTACTAGGGAAACCCACTTGGATACTGAGCTACCATGGGCTACATCTGAGCAGGGGTTCTAAGTTATATCCATACATGGTCCTTGGTTGGAGAAACAGTCTCATAGAGAACTCCCATGCACTGATATATTTTGTCCTTGTGGAGCTCCTGTCCTTTCCGAGTCATACTAATTCCCCCTTTTATTATATGATTCTCCGCACTCTACTGAAGTTTTGGTTATGAGTCTCAGCATCTGCTTTGATATGCTGCTAGGTAGAGTCTTTCAGAGGCCCTCTGTGGTAGGCTCCTGTCATGTTTCTTGTTTGCTCCTACCAATGTCTGATCATTTGTTACTTTAATTTTTTTAATTAAAATTTAATTTTTTTATTAATTACAGATTTCCTCACTTTGTATCCCAGATGTAGCCCCCTCCCTCATTTCCCCTGAACCCCACCCTCCTTGCTTCATCTCCTGCCATGCCCCTCTCCAAGTCCACTCATAAGGGAGGTGGTCCTCCCCTTCCATCTGATCCTAGCTCCTCAGGTCTCATCAGGACTGGCTGCATTGTCCTCCTCTGTGGCCTGGCAAGGCTGCTTCCCCCTCAGGGGAGAGTCAAAGAGCTAGTCCCTGAGTTCATGTCAGAGATAGTCCCTTATCCCCTTAATAGGGAACCCACTTAAATACTGAGCTGCCACGGGCTACATTTGAGCAGGGGCTCTAGGTTATATCCATGAATGATCCTTGGTTGGAATATAAGTCTCAGAAAAGACTCCTGCACCCCAATATTTTGGTTCTGTTGCCCTCCTTGTGGAGCTCTTGTCTTGCCCAGGGCTTACTATCTCCCCCTTTTTTCATCCCTGCACTCTGCCCAAAGTTTGGTTATGAGTCTCAGCATCTGCTTTTAAACACTACTGGGTAGAGTCTTTCAGAGGCCCTTTGTGGTAGGCTCCTGTGCATTTCATGCATTTATTTTTCATAAAATATACTTTCCTAATATTTATGCCCCTCCAAGATCATAAAAAAGAATCAAAACCAAAGTAGATAAACTAAAAAATCAGACAAACAAAAAAGCAATCACACAATAAATACCATATCAAACAAATGCAGCTAAAATCATAGGGTTCCTTCTGTAGTCTCCTGCATATGGAATGATGCCTGGAGTGTGTCTCATGTTAAGACTCAAGTTTTCTGGACTCAGACATAAAAGTTGAAATTTTCAGTGACTATAACCAATGGCTGTTGTCTTCCCATATTCTCTTGGTCTCCATCATGAAGCCTCACCCTTATTTTGCTCTTGTTTTATTTCTGCAGGGGCCATTCAATGGTGCTTGTGATTCAGGACATATGGAGTGTGGCAGTTTGAGTAAGAATGGCCTATTTGGGTTGCTTTATTTGAAAACTTGGTCCCTGATTAATGTAACCATTTGGGATGGGTTAGAAGATATGGCCTAGCTAGGGAATAAGTATCATTGGAGGAGGGCTTTGCAGTTTCAAAAGACTCCTGCCCTTCTCACGGTTCTCTCTCTACCTCATGGTTGTGGGTCAGTATGAGCTCTTAGCTGTTCCTTCACACTATTACAGACTGAAATCTAACCCAATGAAGCCATAAACCAAATGATTTGCTTTCTTTGTTAAGCTGCCTTGGTATTGATGTTTTATCATGGCAGTAGAAAAGTAACTGAGACATGGAATAAGAGGATATTAAATTTTGGGTGATTTGGCCCTTGGCTTCACACTTTTTTTTGTTGCTCGTTTGTTTGTTGGCTTGTTTGTTAAGGTCTCTGTTAAATTAAATTTTTATTTTTTTAATATTTATTACAGTTTATTCACTTTGTATTCCAGCTCTAGCTCCTTCCCTCATTCCCTCCCAAACCTTTTCTCCCTCCCTCAACTCTGCCCCATGTTCACTGATAAGGTAGGGTCAGATGGAAAGGGAGGAGGACCACCCCTATCAGTGTTTTTGGACTTTTTGACAACACATTGTTCAGCATCGAGTATTTTAGATAAATTAAAAATCTGTGAGATCTGCTAGTCTTTTGTACTTCTACCTCCAAAGTAGAGAAATATTACTTCAGAAATATATTTCTCTCACTGTAATTTTTATTATTATTATATTAATTATATTTTTCTGATAATCCACTTGAGAACACTCACATTGATATCTAAGATGAGATCTCAAAACAAACTTGAACTTTTTCCTCCAGTTCTACTTGGTCAGTAACAAGATGTTCCTTACTTGACAGCAGGTTGCTGTAAGTAAACATATGTTGACTCATGAAAGCTGTGATTGTTGTTCCTGTCATTTATTTAGACCTTGTAACCCTTTAATTCTTCACCCTAGGCTTCAAAAGCAACTTCAGTAACCAAGTGTTTCTCGTAGAAGTGTGAGGTCAATCTGCTTCATTGAGTTTCTAACAGTCTCAGTTCTAAACAGCTAACCACCGAGAGGAGAGGGGCCACAAACAAAAAACATTCTATTTTGTAGTGGGTTTTCTAAACGATTGGTAATACCTGTATCCCCAGGCTTTCCAGTCTGTTAGCACAATATCACAGCTTTGTAACATAGAACTGCCATAGTTGGCATCCATTCTGATATTGCTTCCATTTAATTAGAAATTTTGAGATAAGTGGATGAACAGCAATATAATATTCAAGTTTACATAAAATACTAAAACGTTTGAGACATGTCTGTAGAAAATTATTTTTAAATGTTTAATGGTTAGAATAATGAAAACAAGTAACACTTTAAAAGACACTACAGTAATTTATACTGTAGTTTTTTTGGCCTTCTTTGCATAAAAATAAGGATCCTGGGGTTGAAGACATACCTCAGTAGTCAATTCTCTTCTAAAAGACCCAAATTTAGTTCCCTCCAGTCTGCTTCCAGGTTCTTCCAAGTGACCCAACATTGTCCTCTATTCTTCTAAAGCAATCCTGTACATCTGGCAAGCATTTGTGAACTCTCTCTCTCCTAAAAGCTTTTTTAAATGTGGCTATTTTTAACACTTACTGATCACATGGAAGTCATTAAAGAGAGAGGACGTGTGATTATCAGAAGAAAGCTGAACTTTTCTGAGAATGATTTAAATGTGTGTTAATAAATCTAGTTTTTCTTCCTAAGTGAAATACCATATAGCTATATATTAGTGTTTAAGATTGCTCAAGATTACATGAAAAAAAGTGATATTTTTCCAGTTAAAAATGTCTTCTCAAGTTAGGAAAACACAAGTGCTATGTGTAGCAGTAGAAAGGTCACCAGTTTTAACATCAGCTACTGCAACCACAGAGCAGATTCTTTGACTCTAATTAGCTAATAAAATGTACTTGCTGGCAGAATTCTGGATTAGAAACATGTCTTCCAAGGTTTTTTTTTAGAGAGATGTAAGCTCATTTTCAGTCATGTTTTTTTTTTCCTTTCTCCATTTATGTTTTTACTCTTATTGTAAAACAATAAACAGAACAAGGTAGATTTTATTATCTGAGAAATGAAGGCTTTACATTTACCAAGTAGTTATCCTTTAACATTCTCTTCAATATTTTTTCATAACATTTAAAGTTATAGGTTTAAAATCTTCACTCTTTTGAATTATGACAGAATTGATCTATGTGTCTTGTATCTTTAAGTTTTTTGCATTTCTTTTCATGTAAAATAAAATCAGATAACATTTAATTCATCTACTTTATGGTAGAAGATGGTATTCTAATTAATTTTAAAATGTACACACTTCAGGAAATTCAATGGACTTCTTAAAAAATTGCATCTGATTTTCTTTCCTTGTGTCTAAAGATGTCCACAATCAATGAACTCATTTAGAGAATGGGAGTTTGATAAATACACATTGTAGAAAATAAACAGGTTTCTTTTGGGGGGTATTTTTGTTTTGTTTTCTTTTTTTTGTCATGAAGGGTAATTTAGCCATCATAACATCAAAATCAGGGAGAAAGCCACTCTTTCTCATTTCATAGTCTGAGGCTGTATATACCTCATAGTTTAGGAATTTTTGAAAGCAATTGTGAATATGAAATTTTTTATAAAACAGGACATTAATTTGTAAGAAAGCAAGGAAGAGCATGTGGAAGAATTTGTAGAGGGAAAGAGAAAGTGGAGATGATGTAATCATACTATAATCTGAAACTAAAAATAATAATAATAATAATAATAATAATAAGTTAATATCCTGACTGCCTTACTGTGCAATGTCATATGTAATATGATATGTCATTGTACATTTCACACTTAGAGATTCAACTGACTTACAATTCCTTCTTCTGGAGATTTCTGGCTAAACTTCAGTTTGTCTCACTTAGAAAACATTCCACATTACAGAGGTCTGTGCAAAACCATAAATGGATTCGCAAGCCTGTGACTGTGACCCATGGGGCATAGAGTGACACCCATTAGAATCCAGCTCTGCTTTGATTGTTGCTTTTATTTACTACAACACCTTCTGTTTTCTGTTAAAATCAATTACCACACAGGATGGATGCTGTGTGAAGGTGTAAACTTGATAAAAAGGCATTCACAGTTATAGCCCAGAAACTTATAAATCCATGAGCATAATAAATTGAAAGTATTCTATAACGTTTTGTCTAAAGGTAGCAAAAAAGAATCAGAAAGGCATTTCAAAACAACCAAAAAAGTGACAAAAAGAGAAGCAGATTTTTCATTGGACAACCATGTGAGATAGATGCTTCAATGTACTGGTGTTTAAACTTAATGGAACAAAATTTGGTAAGATAGAAGAAAATGAAAAAAAAATTACATGTGCATGGCACACAGACACATCACATCATAGGTATACAAATATCTCACACCTTTATTTATCATGGCACTATAACCTAGTTTGGACCAATAGAAAGCTAGGAAATTCTTCAGTTATTTAAAGGTGAATAATATGGTTTATCTAGTGGAAGATTTATTCATGAAGAGAATGAAAACTATTCTATTATACGAGCTTGTTTTTAGTTTGAAATTTTATTTATTTTATGTGTATGGGAATTTTGTTGGTGTGTATATCTGTGTACCACATGCATGTCTGGTGCCTATAGACAGCTTATGAATGAAGACTTTGGATTCCTTGGACTGGAGTTTGAATTGTTTGAAGCTGCCATAAAGATACTGGAAATTGAATCCTGGTCTTCTGTAGAAAAAAGCATGTGAACCAAAATAAAAATGCATGATAATTATCAGTGTAAATAAATAAATAGAACAAAAGTGCGTTGTGGTGAGAACACTCTTAGTTTTAAATGTGTGACAAACACATTCCTAAAGGATCAGGGAGGAGAACAATTTAATTTACACTTATTAGTCACACAATATGTATATTAAAGAATGGTGTTTAAAGACGGATGGTGGCAAATGAATACTCTGTAAGCAATAAAAAAGTACACTTAAATAAAACAAAACAGCACAACTAACACGCTAAAAGGAGTAATTGAAATTATGATATATTCTAACTTTACTCAAATAATGGGAAAGGGAGAATAAACAGAATTAGATACACAGAAACCACATATACATTTGTATATATAACATGAATCAAGGAGAATTTTGGCTCTAACACTAAAGAAGGTAAGAATAAAAGCAAGAAAATAGCAGCATAGTAGAGGTTCTTTTATCTTTATAAAAGTATGAAATTTTATGAAAATTAAATCAAGTTTCACAAATAAGAAGTATACATAAATCATGTGTTATATAACTATAAGGAAGAAATACCATCCACAAACAGAGTCCAATAATTTAGTATACATTCCTCAGTTATTAACCATTAATTGAAGTAATATGCACATATACTTGAACACTGTTTTGACACAATTAACATTTACATAAGATGTAATTAAAATCAGAAATATTAATCAGTTTTAAAGTGTACATAAAATATATTTTCCAGTATATAATATGGTCCATAAATTGATTATATCAGAATAATACAAACAATTCTTTACTGTTATCTATTATTATTCATTACAATATATTTACTTTGTATCTCAGCTGTAGCCCCCTCCATCATCTCCTCCTGCTCGCACCCTCACTCCCTCTTCCATCCTAGGACCCTCTCTCCTAGTCCACTGAGAGAAGAGGTCCTCCTCCCCTACTATCTGACCCTAGCCTATCAAGTCTCATCTGGACTGTCTGGACCCTCTTTCTAGGTGGCCAAGTAAGGCTACCTCACCAGGAGGAGGTGATCAAAGAACAGACATGAACAAAGTTCTTGCCAGAGACTGCCTCTGCTCCCTTTACAAAGGAACACACATAAAAACTGAGCTCCCCATGGTGGTACATCTGAGCCAGGGGTCTAGGTTCTCTCTATGCATGGTCCTTGGTTCATTCATCAGTCTTTGTAGGACTCCTTGAGCCCAGATTTTTGGCTCTGTTGGTCTCCTTGTGGAGCTCCTGTCTGCTCCAGTTCTTTCTATCTTCCCCTCCTTCCATAAGATTACATGCAACCCAAAGTTTGGCTATATGTGTCAGCATTTGCTTTGAGACCCTGCTGGGTAGAGTCTTTCAGTGGCCCTCTGTGGTAGGCTCAGGTCCTGTTACCTTTCTTCTCCCACTTCTGGTATCTATCCTATTTACCCTTCTGAGGATTAAGCATCCTCACTGGGGTACCCCTTGTTGTTTAGCGCAAGAATTCTTATAACTAATCTCTAATATTTAAAATAACTTAATGAATTACTGTAGGTTAAAATCTAAATAATGTTCTACTGGAATAGGCTTTTATAAAAGATACCAGAATTTGTACACATAATGATCACTGCAGATAGTTTGATGCCAAATGTGCCCATAACAGAAAATATTTATATAGCTTGTATATAGAATTGATATATTGATATATCTCTGTATTTGTATATGAGTCAACACCTAATGTATTGAGCTCATAGGATTCTGAAAGAGTTTATGACTATTAAAGATCAATAGTAGTCATAAAAATAAGTAGCAACAATTAATTTGCCTCATGGTAATTTTTTCTTTTCTTATTTTGATCATATTAAAAGTAAAAGAAACTTATTTAACTCAAATTTTAGACATAAGCTCTTTTTCTGAAATATATATCTAAATTTTTGCAAATATTTTGTGCATTGCTAAGGACACAAAAACAGTTTTGGTTAAACAACAAACATTTTATTCATCTTTGATGGTAGATATATTCTTATTTATATGCTTTGAATTACTCCTGCAGGTTCCCCATTATCATGCAAGAGGATTATTGTATTACTTTTCAGGAAATTATACAAAACCCTTATTACATGTCTTTTCATCCAGAGCGTTTTATGAGAGGGGAGAATTGGGCAGTGCTTACACTAACACAATGCTCTGACAAAATAACTGCTTATGAGACAATATTTATCTCTTAGCAGTTTGCTAGATACTGTGAAAAGAAAAATTAAAATAACAATTTCATACAATCTTGTACTGCTTCAACAAAGTATATGAACCTCAGTGGTTTGTGGTAAATAGAATTATTTTTTTTTCTTTAGTAAGCTTTGAGAGCTAACAAGTCCACTATCCAGATGTAGACATATGGAAAAGATCTTTTGGAAAACGACCACATTGTATCACTTGTGAGAGTGATAAGAGCTGACAGAATACTAATCTAGTATCTTAAAAGACTACCAATCCATCAAACACTTGTGATTTAATAGGCTCTTAAATGTCTGCCTTTTAATCCTATTATAATAAAAATTATATATCAACACCAGGGTGGGGATACCAAAATTAAGGTAAAGTATTTCATAATTGGTTCTCCCTCACTTATCATACTTCTCCCTTGCAAATGAAGTTACTGCATACAAACAGCCTCATGAAACTTTCCCTTATACAGAATGAACTAATACAGAACATACATATATATATATTTATACATGTATAAATATCTAGAAATGTGTATTTTAAAATATTGTGACCTTGTAATATCAAACAAGCAAAGTACTTCCAAATAAAGTATTTGAAGACATCAGACTATTCATTCCAATTTAAAGTAAACATTAAAGAAAAACTGATACCTCATACCAAGTAAGTTCAAAACTCAAAGGGTAAATAGTTCAAGTCTTTAAGATTGGGGATACTCTTCCATGATGGAATAACTCTCCTCTACTTGGGTGAAATTTGTACATCTCTAATTGTAGCCATCCATCCCTATGAATTTACTCAGATCAGATGGTGTATGCACTCTTATGGGTTAGGATCTCTTACCTGTTTCTCCTTGGGTTAGAATGGGCATTGGTGACTTCATTGTTATAAAGTCTCTGTGATGGTACTGTATGCAGTGATTTACTAGACTTTACCATCATGACACTCTCAATAATGACTTCTATTTCATAGTTTTGCTTATAATAACTTAATTTCCTACAATTAATTCACACCTCACCAAATCTCTTCTTTAGTCTCTATAATGTCTCCAAAACCTTTTGCCATTAAGGGAGATGAAGAAATTTACTTATAGCTTTTTCATTTGACATACTTGTAGATTCAGCATCTCATGTGTATATCTAAAGTATATGGCTTATGCCTTCTGGAGTGGAGGGGGTTCTGCACTGAGTCTGTTTGATACAACTACAGGGCAAACAAGTAACCAGATGTGTAGTGGTAGGCTGGAAGCAGTTGAATTTCCCAGTGGCCATAATAATTAAGTACTGATATGACAGAGATACCATTTGCCCAGAATAATTATGTCCTCAAGTTTAAAGCGATATGAGATTGTGGATGTCCTGGGAACTTTGAAAATGTATCTTTTATTATTATTGTTTATTACAATTTATTCACTTCGTATCCTGGCTACATCCTGCTTTGTCATTTTCTCCCAATCCCAACCTCCCTCCCTCTTTTCCACTTATGCCTCTCCCCTAGTCCACTTAAAAGGGAGGTCCTTCTCCCCTTCTATCTGACCCAACCTATCAGGTTTCATCAGGACTGCATTCCTTTTCTTTTTTTCGAAATAACATTATATCTCATCCTTATTTTTGTTTCTCCTCACAACGGTACAGCCTGTGGGTGAGGACAGAGGGTCCAGGCCAGGGAGTGAGAGGTGCTGAGTCATCACACAGACACCTGGAATCAGATGAATATAATCCAAGAGAAGGCAGATGCAGACTTCTTTATTCTGGAAGAGAGAGCAGGTGATATACCTTTGGGCAACCAATCAGGTTCCTTTACACTGTCTCTGAGCCTGCCATTGGTTCTTCATCTCTGGGCACACTGTCCAATGTAAGGTCACCAGGTCATGTACTTTCTGCCTGCTAAATTACTTCTAGTCACATAAGTGGAAGCTGCACCCAGCCTTGAGCGCTAATGGCCCTTTGCTGCTGATGCCCACACCCTAACCTATTTTTTTATCCTCCAGCTCTTCTTAGGTGCCACCTTTCTGACTATTTCCATGCCCCTTCTCCACTATAAAATTTATAGCCTTTAAAAAGCTTACTACTGTTAGTTACATTTATTTATGTCTGGATATGTATGCACAAATATATAAATACAACTTGCTGAATTCATTTTTGTTATTTGTATGTCTATCCTTTCATTTGAACTAACACCTAGAAGCTTTATCTTCATCTTAACTTGTGTAGCTGGGTTTATGGAAAATCGACTTAATATTATGTTTTATTGACAATCTGAGAAATTTTCTAATCTTTACATTATAATTAGTTTTTGCTATCCACCCTTCTCTCTTCCA
Source organism: Pachyuromys duprasi (assembly GCA_028658305.1). Taxonomy (NCBI): domain Eukaryota; kingdom Metazoa; phylum Chordata; class Mammalia; order Rodentia; family Muridae; genus Pachyuromys; species Pachyuromys duprasi. The sequence goes on from CM053743.1 coordinate 61,914,006, forward strand.
CCAACTTCATCATTCTCTCCTCTATAATCTTACTACAGAAATTAAAAGGGACTGTCTCTAACATGACTTAGTGGCTGACTCTTTGACCACCCACGAAGACTGATGGAGGAGCAGCCTTACCAGTCCATAAGAGGAGGACAATGCAGCCAGTCTTGATGAGACCTGGTAAGTTATGGTCAGATGGAAGGGGAGGAGGACCTACCCTATCAGTGGACTTGGAGAGGGGCATAGGAGAAGAAGGAGAGTGGGATTGGGAGGGAATAAGGGAGGAGACTACAGCTGGGATACAAAGTGAATAAACTGTAATTAAAATAAAAATAAAAATTTAATTAAAAAAGAAAAAGAAACCGTAAAATATTCTTTGTAATATCTTTCATTTAAGTATTTTATGTCAACTATATATACTCACTATTTTAAAGGTCTGTGTGATGTATTTATATGACATACATACTACAGAGTCAAGGTGTTTTATCTGCAATGCTTTACAGTTCCTAGAATTTCCTTTTCTGTATGTGTGTTTTGTAATAATCCCAAAAGTTCACTTCAGGGATTTTACTGTTCATATTGTCACCAGTGTTCTAATAATAACCACAAAGTACAAAAAAACAAGTTGACAATCATGATTAACATAATGTGCATTCATGTTATATTTACACTTATACTCATATCCATGCCCTTTTTCTATCAACATTCATTATATATAATTTATTCTGCTTCAATTGTTAGTCTCATAATTTGCTGAACCTGTTCAGGTATTATATTAGTACTTCTCAAAGCCAAGTATACAAAACTCATTTTATGTTTCTCTAACCCTCCAAGCTGTGTCTGAATCTTAATAAACCTTAGTTATATTTCCAGTTGATTTCTTCAAAGTTTCCACTAAGGGAAGACAATAAATTGGAATAGAATGAGTAAAGAATGGGGATTTTTCTATTCCAATCTGTTTTGTCTCATCAAAAGCAATAAACCATTGCAGAGATATTGATTTGAATATTAATCACACATTTCTTATTGCATAACTTTTCTTCCTTCAAATGGCACTGTTTCCAGCAAAATAAAGTAAGCTAAATTTTTATCAGAGCATCTTCTAGTTTCTTTGTATTGATGAATCTCAGTAATAAAGATGACTACCAAAATCCTTCTTTTGTTTTTTGTTTTTTGTTTTTTAAATTTTAAGGAGGGCAGGATGAATAATAAATACCAAGTATCACTGAAGTATGAACTATTTTAGGAGCCAAAGCATTCTATGAATAAAAAATAGAGCACAGAATGAAGTTCTTGAAACAAGCTAAAGGTTCTTATTGTTAGAGAATCTGGCCTTTAGACTTAAAAATGAATGATAAGATTACTTTTATTGTACTACTATTATTTGTAAAGGCCTGAGTTATTTGTTGTCATAGGAATATCAGTTATGTGACAATGTATTCTTGAGGGAAAGTATGGTCATTGTAAAGGATCAGTGTTGATGGTGTTGAACAACATTAAAGAATAAAACCAAACCATGGCTGGAGGAGTGTCAGAAATGTTAGAGTATGGTAATGAAAATGCAATTCTGAGACTATCTCTCTAGAATTATAAACTACTTGTATTAGGATAGACAATTCCCTTTTCCTCATTTTTTGCTGAAGAAAAAAAGGAGAGGAGGTGTGCAATGGGGAAACAGGGAGGTAGCAGAAAGGATGGGAGAAGTGGAGGGGCGGGGAATCGTGGTGGTGATGCAATTTATGAGCAAACAACAATAATAGTAAAAGCAATAAAAACAGACTTTGTAGAACAACAATGAAATTACCCGAAGCCTTTCAGAAGGTAGTCAATTTGCTCAAGTCAGGTTGATGAAGGTTCTCTTTGTACTGTTCTGCGCTGTGAGCAGGATATGTTACTTTAGGATATATTATGATATTAATGACTGAACATATGATGTTTAATAATGAACTAAATATGTCTTGTGAGAAAAAAGTCATTGTAAGCACAAGATTTATACCCTAGGAAACAGGGTGATGGGAAGTTCAATCCCTGCTGTGGGAATGATTTTAAATTTCAAGGGAAAAAAGAAAAAGACAAATTCCACGTCAGATTTACATATCTATTTTCCTGCATATAATTTAACTAAAAACAATTTTTATATGAAATTAAAGGGGGAAATAGAGGAGGATATCCATATTTGAAGAGAGACAGTGAGAGTAAGAGAGAGCAGGATGACTCCAGGATTAAGGTGGAATAGTTTTAAAAGTATTTAAATATATATTTTTGTGAAGAACAGAAAAGAACCTATCAAAGGTACTAGGGATTCTGGAGGACATGTGTGAAGGTACTACTAATGTAAGAATTAAATTAAATTAAGTCTTTTCTCAGAGCATATTAAAACAGAAAAACTTCTAAATAGCAAGTGTAAAAGGTAAATACACAACTATATGGCATCATGGTTTACAATTACATTAAAGTAATTGAATGTGGAATGACAGTAAGGTGTTTTGATTAAATATCAGGATGTGTATTAAACAGGTAGTGTGTATATTTGTAAATAATTGTTTTAAATGTGGAATAGCCTACTTGAATTTGCAAACTGACATCTAACATGGATTTCTACAATAACCCTGTTACATTTAAGAACTGTGTAGCATTTAAATGTCTCTGTATGATTGCTTTTTAGCACAATAGACTGCATACATTATGATCTGAAGTCATCTAATAAACTACAAAATTGAGTGAATAAAACTCAATGTGTAAAAATCTGACTTTTGATGAATAATCACAATTATATTATAATTTACATGTTCATGTAGATAAATTTGTATATAACATACCTATAATGCCTACAATATATATATTATCATAACCATACTTATTGATAGATGCTAAATTCATCTGTAATATTTGCTGTTGGTGGTTGGTCCGGTGCTGATATTTTGGTGTGAACAACTGGCCCTCAAGATGTTGTTAGTGTTTTGATACACCTATCCTTGTTGTATAAATCTACCTGATTGACTGACTAAATGGCCTATATTTAGACAGGGCAGAATGGGTTTAGAGTGGCTATGGTTCCCGGGCTCCTGATGACAGAAGAATTATAGGAAATAGATGGACAGGAAGAAAGGAGGAAGGAGGGAACCATGATGGGTTATTGTAGAGAAGAAATCATGTGGGCAGGTGAGGAAGGACTCCAATAGTGTCATGAAAAGTCCCAGATAAAGAATACAAGCAAGTTCTTATAAGATAATGGATGGAAGGTAGCCCAGATAAGGATGGTTACTGAGCATGGTATTGGATGGGGGCTGGGATTCATGCTGGAAGTCTATTGAGATAATGTAGGTGGAAATATTTTTCTGGCCCAAGGTAAATAAGGCAATTAAAAAATTTAACAGCTGTTTGTGTGTAGATAATTGTGATAGCAGGTTGAACAATAATGCTGAGATAATAACAGGGCCAAATAATAAACACATATAGCCTAATACCCATTTCTTGCCAAGTACAATTTACTTAAAACAGAATATACACAATTTGAAATATAAAAATCACCATGTCCAGAACATCTGTTAAAATAAGTCTACATAAAAATTTCAACTCTAGTATTCTTTCCAGCAAGTTTAGAAATCATTTCCAAAATAAAAAATAAAAAATAAAGAAAAATAATACATTGAGTAATTTACAAAATAATGACTAAGAAGTCTGTAGGGCATAATGAAGAGCAAAAGTGTAAGGACCATGAACTTCTCTGTTGAATGGCATTTAAATTGTGATAGCAAAAATGGGGAAATAATTGTGTTTATTTTTCAAGTTTAGAGAAATATTATTTATTAACATAATATTAAAATTATAAACCATACAGCAGATAAATGCTAGGGGATAATATCCTTGTAGGAGGCTAGCTGCAATTGTGTATCACATCTATTATTTTTATGTGTGGCTTAGAATTCCTGTGTTTTCAAAGTGTGTTATCACAATTCCCCATCTTTTTCATGGGTGCTCTTCATAAGATTCAGTTTGGAAAAAAATGACATTGATAAGTGATGTCTCATTAAGGCTTATTGACTTCTCATTCATGGTTCCTGATTATACCACGAATACTGCCATCCCAATAGCTTCCTAAATGTTGAGATAGAACATGGTTAAAGAACCTAATAGATGCTCTTACCCAACTTAGCCCAACCTCATACCTATGAAGAAATTAACCTAACTAAACCATAGATCACTGGATTAAACAGAGTATACCCAATTATTGTAAGGAATGTAATGAAATTTTGTTATTTTATTGAGTAACTTGTGTGGATTCAATTACTCTAAATTCTTCTTAAAGTGAAATTACCTGAACCTGCTTAGCACAATAATTTTAAAGTTGACTGATTCTTACTTTGCATAAAAATTCATTTCTTTATGATTGAATTGAGTTCCCTCTGTTTTATTTTTGATATGGACTGAATCACTAATTTGATGGCTAAATTAACTTTAATAGATTTGACTTAGAATATATTCAGAATAAAAAATAATAAAAGCATCTTATTTAGACATCTTCATTTGGGGATGAATACCTAAAATATTATATATGAAGAAAAAACATTCAAGTAAGTTAATTACATGTTACTATTAAAAAAGACATTTCTGTCCCTCTCATTTCATTCTCAATAATGGCTTTTACATGTCTAATAATTTATGACTCTCTCATAAAAGGCTTGATGTTAATCATGATTAGCTGTTGAATTAATGACTTATTTGAATGTAAATAGATAGCTATGTAAGCTGATAATGATGATTAATAACTGTGAAAACATTTGAAAATGAATGTATTACAAAGTAAATTCTTTGTAAGTATAAGCACAATGTGGGCTGAATGTTCTTGTAAATAGTAGTCTTATATTGAAATATTACACT
>CM053743.1:61919371-61934038 GCA_028658305.1 Pachyuromys duprasi
TCAGTTGTGTTTGAATACATTGAATTGGATATATCAGCTCATTGTATTTTATTATGCAAACAGTATCTGAATATAACTGCAATATGAATGAAATATACATACTACATATATGTGTGTATGTGTGCATACATACATATATGTTTGATTGTATGTATGTCTGTTAATAAAATATTAAGAAAATTTCCACTCGTGTAGTACTAGTAAGTACACTACCATCACTTAAAAATCTCTGATGAGGCCTAATAGACTAGGATCAGAAGGAAGGAACGGAAGACCTCCCCTCTCAGTGGACCTGGGGAGAGGCATGAGTGGAGAAGGGGGAGGGGGAATTGGAAGGACAGAAAGGAGGGAGCTACAGGGATATACAAAGTGAATAAAGTTTAATTAACACAAATTTATTAAAAGATTTCTATGGATGGTTTGAGCCACTATGTGGTTGCTGGGAATTGAACTCAGGACCTCAAGAAGAACAGCCAGTGCCCTTAACCTCTGATCCATATCTCCAAAAATGTGTTTATTATTTTAAAGATTCTTTGACAATGAGGCAGGTCATCTCCTGGGATGAGGTCACCCCCCCTGCCTCAACGAAAATGATGAGCATCAAAGAACCTCCATACGGAGATGACTTCAAATGTGGCAAACAATGCACTTTGGTAAAGTAAATACCCTTTCTTCACGACAGCCAAAAATGGGCAAGCTTAAATGCAGGACAAGTCGAATGCAGAACTCTGCCAAGACAGGGAAAGCAAATCCTAAACAGTTCCTACTTCACATTTATGTCTGTCAAATAATCTGAGCCAGAAGGTGAAGATCATGCTCCAACGTTAAAAAGTGTTATGGGTGAGTGTTCAAGCAGCAAACTGTCTCTGTCAGTTTTTATTTTTTGGAAGCTGTTAACATGCACTTCCTATTTACTCTAATAACTAATTTTATTCTTTCTCAAGTCTCTGATGGGGTTGAAGACCAAATAGTTATAACGCCACAATTAAGCTTAATTTGTTTAGACGTTAAGAAACCATTGAATATAGATAACACCAATAAGGATAAAAGTTAATTTAGGCATAGAACTTTAAACGTCAAAATAGGATAATCAGATACTTTCTCCTAAGTTGATAAATACACATTTTTGTGACCTCTCTTTCATGTTTCTTGAATGAGTGTCAATAAAATTTTAAGTGAGGTATCCCAAAAGCAGAAAGAAACATATGGTATATACTCACTTATATAGACCTATAGGATAGGAAGGTCATGCTGAAATCTACACACCTAGGGAAGATATACAAGAAGGAGGACCCAGGTTGGTATGATCAATGTTCATTTAGATGAACAAATGGGATGGACATTGAATGGAGGAGAAAACAAGCAACAGGACAGGAGCATACCAAAGAGGGCCTCTGAAAGACTCTAATAAATAAATTGCATAAAAAAATTTGAACATGAATGTATGGATCTATCACATTTTTACACTGGCAATGTTATCTTTTTATGTTTGATGACTTGATTGACCCTTTTCTATATTTATAAAATTTACCTGTATTGAAATTTATTGTGGTAATGGATCTTCTGCACTAATGATAGTTTGAGTGTTTATTAATTGGTCTGTCAGTTTGATTGGACATAAAATACTTTTTATTAGATATGTTTATGCTGATACATAAAAAGAGTGTTTGATGTACTCAACAGTCTCCTTATACTTATCACATTTGTAGTGGTTCAGGGCGAAAGTAAACATTTTCTGTGTACTATTAGATTTTAAATACTGAGTAAAAACATGCCCTAAAAAAAAAAAGATTTCTAATAAAATGCAACAAGGAGGTAAAAATAAAAAAAATATTGAACAACTTACATATTAAGACTATGTAGTATTTTTATTGGTATTTCACATAAAATGCTATCTTTTACAATAAGACAAATAAGAAAACAAATCACATCAGCTTTTAAGAACATTTTCTTGTATATAGAAGTAAAGAAATATAACATTAAAAATGCTGTAATGACAGTCATTTATTTACCTTTAACTTTTACCTGTGGAAGGTATCTATCAGGTAAGTATTATGGAGATTATTTTAATGGATTTTCATGAAACCTAAACATTGAAAGAAATGGTTCAATAGGTAATCAATTATTTTCTTTGTGTTCTATGTACCCTTTGAACTCCAAAAATTAAGGCTTATTTTTATGTGTTTATTCTAGGAAAGTTAAACACTTGTAAGATGTATAAGTTTTTCAATTTCAAATTCTTTCTCAGTTCTCTTCATAAAACATGATGAATTTTACCTGTATATACTAAATCCATAAAACAGTGTATTATTTTCTACACAGTACAAATCACCATAAAAATAGATAAAATTGATACAGTAAAATCAATTAAATGTTAAGTTAAAATAGGGCAATTAATAGATAAACAGAATCATAGAGCTGTCACTCAGTTAATTCAAATATATTTATATAGTTGTACTTTAGCTCTATTTTTTTGTATTTTAGAGATTAACAGTAGTTGCAATTATTTCTTAATTCTTGTGATATATTCAATTTTATTTTAACATTCTTTTCTTTCTATTTGAAAAATATAATCTAAATAAGAACACAAAAAAATCTTAATTTATGTGATAATTTCTAATACAGTCCCCAAATTAGTTTATAATCTATTATTTGGAATGTATAATCATCTTTTTCTCAGTTTTCTACTTTTATTCTCACTTTCATACATTCTCTATATTCATTTTTCATAGAAAATAGAAACTTGACTGCAACAGGATGCGATGAAATTTATCATTGTTTTTTTTGCATGTACAGCATAGGAAGTATTGAACATGGTATAGCTCTACTTCACATTCAGCATAATTCTTCTGGATATCTCTTTTGAAATATACAGGACATTTTGCCAGGTTTTCACTGTTAGTAAAGTACCGCCACAAAGAATCAAAGCTCCATCAAATGTCACTAAGCCATGAGGAAGTATTCCCTAATATAAGGATACAAGAGAATGTCTTCATTAACTTACCTTTGACACCATTAATTCCATATATAAATACTGGAATCATCCACTGTATTTTTGTGGGGTTTTCCTCTTACTTTATTTTTTACTATATCGTGAAAGAAACAGGCTTTTAATTAAATTTTATTAATTACAATTTATTCCCTTTATATCCCAGCTGTAGACCCCTCCCTCATCCTCTTCCAATCTCACTTTCTCTCCCTCATCTCCTCCCAGGACTCCCCAAGGGTCTTCCTCCCCTTCCCTCTGACCCTACCATATCAGATCTCACAAGGACTGGCTTCATTATTCTCCTCTGTGGCCTGGTAAGGCTGCTCCCCCTCAGGAGGAGGTGATCAAAGAACCAGCCACGGAGTTCATGTCAGAGAGAGTCCCTATCCCCCTTACTTGGGTACCCACTGGAAGACTGAGCTGCCGTGGGCTACATCTGTGCTGGGGTTCTAGCTTATCTCTATGCACGATCCTTGTTTGAAGCATCAGCCTCACAAAACACCCCTATGCCCAGATATTTTGGTTCTGTTCTCTCCTTGTGGAGCTCCTGTCCCCTACAGGTCTTTCTATCTCCCCCTTTTTTCATAAGATTCCTTGCACTCTGCCCAAAGTTTGGCTATGAGTCTCAGCATTTGCTTTGATACAGTGCTGGGTAGAGTCTTTCAGAGACCCTCTGTGGTAGGCTCCTGTCCTGTTTCCTGTTTTCTCCCTCTTTCAATGTCCTTCCCATTTGCCTTTCTGAGTGAGGATTGATCAGATTTTATATTTTTATCCTATATTATGTATCTAATCTCTACTTGTTGGTGAGTAGGTACCCTGTGCTCATTCTTATTAGATTATGCCCACATACACTGTGTTCATATTTATGTCCTGTCCTCCACACATTCTCTTTGTTACTTTCTTGTGTTCCCTTTCACAGCTGACAGCTACTCTTCTGTGTCCATTCTAGAGTGTTTTTAGTATATTACATATTCTAGATGAGTTCATTTTACTTTTATGTATTCTGAAATAGACCCTCTTCAAACAAAAAAAAATTCCACTTGATATTTATGGTATTACACATGAATATTTAACAAATTTTAGTGTATATTTAGGACATAAAGTATTTCTTGGTGTCTAAAATCACAAGAACTTCCTGTCTTGTATCCACTCCTAATCAAGTAACCACTGGATTGCTGTCCATACATGACTAAATTTTAGTATCAGTACACACTCTAACACTGCATACCTTTATTTTCATTGTGTAATATTTTCGGATGACATTTCAGTAGCAAAATACACAGCAAAGTTAGTAGTAAGAAAGAATAAAGCAGTAGCATTAAAAGGAACATAGTTTATTTATTTTTTCCTTTTTTTTCTTTTCCCATTTATTTTTTTTAATTTTTATTAATCACACTTTATTCACTGTGTATCCCGCCTGTGGCACCCTCCTTCTTCCCCTCCCAAACTATCCCTTCTTCCCCCTTCTCCATGCATGCTCCTCCCAAAGTCCACTGATAGGGAAGGTTCTCCTCTTCTTACTTCTGATCCTAGTCTACTAAGTCTCCTCAGGAGTGGCTGCATTGTCTTCCTCTGTGGCCTGGTAAGGCTGCTCCCCCCCGCCTCAGGGGGAGGTGATCAAAGAGCCAACCACTGAGTTCATGTCAGAGGCAGTCCCTGTTCCCATTACTATGGAACCCACTTGGACACTGAGCTACCATGGGCTACATCTGTGCAGGGGTTCTAAATTATCTCCATGCATGGTCCTTGGTTGGAGTATCAGTCTCAGGAAAGACCCCTGTGCTCAGATTTTTATTCACTTGTATAGACATATAATATAGGATAAACCTACTAAAATCTGTACACCTAAAGAAACTAATTAAGAAGGAGGAGTCTGGCTAAAGTGCTCAATCCCCATCCAGAAAGGCAAAGAGGATGAACATCAGAAGGAGAAAACAAGGAACAAGTCAGGAGCCTCCCACAGAGGGCCTCTGAAAGGCCCTGCCCTGCGGACTATCACAGCAGATGCTGAGACTTATGACCAACCATTGGGCAGAGTTCAGGGAATCTTATGAAAGAAGTGGAAAATAGTAAGATCTAGAGAGGACAGGAGATTCACAGGAGAGCAACAGAATGTGGTTTATTATTTTCCAGTTTGTACAATGTTCAGAGAATACACCACAGAATGATTTTAAATTATATATGCTAGAGTAGTTTAATCCTACTGCAGTTTATGAGTGAAAAATTATCATGAAGTCCATTTGCCATGTGAAAACATAAACTCGGATTACAGAATTATTTATGCATGGTCACCATATTTCATGTGCATTAACTCTTATGACTAAATCATATTACGTAATACAGTCATGGACATATACAGGCTAGTCTTTTGTGGATGTTTTCCTAATGTGTATGTATCTGGTATTTAAGAGTATGTATAATTATAAGAAAACAATAATTTTACAACATTTTGTCATGTGAATTGTAATCACAGAAGCTAAGAAAATTATTTTGTATTAATAGAAGTATGATTAGTTATAAATAAAAACAGTTCATGAAAAGTTGCAGGCTAATAAGAAAATGAGAGTCAGAATGACGGCTCAGTGAATTAAGTTTTTTGATGCTAGGTTTTATGACCTGAGTCTCATCCTATAATCCACATGACCTAATTTATGAGAGCTCCTACTAATGAAAGCTTTCCTCTGACTGGCAACGAGATGCTTTAACAATACTGTGCATACATGCAAACTATTACAGCAAGTACATTATTTCAAAATGAAACTAAGATGTAATATTTTATAAAAAGAAATTATAAGTTTATAGAAAATTAAATAACATTTTAGATTTATGTTCCAAAGATTAATGTTACCTATTTATCCACCATCTCTCTATTTATCATGGTTTATTTTGCCTGTACATTCTGAGGTGAACTTTATTATTTAGAAAATAAAAAAAAATTGTAGTTTATTCTAAAGCAATGTTTGAGGTATAATTGTTTAGTGAACTTTAAAGATTTTTTTCCTATTCATTTAAAAAATATAACAGATATGTGTATTTGTGTGTACAGGTACAGATATATTGGTTAAACATAAGTGTTTGTGAAAATTTTAATCTCTAGAATATCTTTTTAAAGAAAAATACTAATCCAGTACTGAGAGTTTCTTCTGTGATTTGTGTGTTAGCAAAGGTTGTAACAGAAAATGTCAAATGACTTGCTTTTTTCTTTCTTGTTGAAAGCTTTCTCATGTGGAAAGTTGTCTTACACTGTGTCAAAAGAATAAGCTGTCAGATTGTTAATGTTTAATACATTCTGAGAATAACTGCCATGTACCATACTAATTTGACCTTTTCAGAGCTCTGAATTTGATTGGATGGACGTTTCTCTCCTATTTAAAAACAAAAACCCCTGTTGGGAAGAGCAAGAATGACCATCTGTTGAAATTCAGAATACTAAAAAGGTTAAAGTACACAGCTAGAGACACCCAAGTACACTTTATAAATACATTTTGCCACCTTATTTCCTGTCAAACAGTGTGACAACTGCACATGATGTCATGAAATCAATTTTCATTATTCAGAAAGAAAAACACCTGTAAGGTGTGCATATCTTATGTCAAGTGTTCTATGGATGCCTGTGGAAAATGCATCTTAGTTTTGTGATGATGTCGGGGATTCCATACTATAGCCACTCCAGTACAAAATGACATTCCAGTGTAGTTCAGAAAGGCCTGATACAGACAGTGCATCTGTACATAGGAAGGATAATACTGTGAATATCTGCTCATCATCCATTCTAAGGAGGTAAGAATTATATGTTAGTAATCATGTACTTATAATATTCTGGAAATTTAAGAAAAAAGTCACCCAGAGATCTGACATAGCAGAAAACAAAATTTTAAGTTTAAATGGCTAGATCTATGCATGTAGTTGAATTGTAAGATAGATTTTTATTGTAAAGGGAAGGTTCCACAGTCAGTTCAAGGAAACACACACACACAAACATACACACACACACACAGAAATCCAATAACAAAAACATAGAGTAAAAAGGGAAGCCTGAGTTGCTGCTGTTGCTTTTTCTCTTTATTTTTTTGTTCATTTTCTGTTTTTTAATTTTTAGTTTTTATATAAATTAGTTTATTCACATTATATCCCAGCTGTAGGCCCCTCTCTCTTCCCCTCCCAATCCTACCCTCCCTCTCTCATTTCCTCCTATGCCCCTCTCCAGTAATCTTTCTTCCTTCCTATCTTTTTTAATTTTTTGTTTTTGTTCTTTTTTGAAACAGGGTTTCTCTGTGTAGCTTTGGCTGTCTTAGAGTTACTCTGTCGACCATGCTGGCCTTGAACTCATAGAGATGTGCTGGATTTTGCCTCTCCAAGTGGTGGGATTAAAGTGATGTGTTATAATGCCTGGCCGCCATTGCTTATTTTGAGTTGGATGTCAATGTAAATTCCTGGTGTAGGCCTGAAACTCACTATGTAGAACAGGATGGCCTGCAATTTATGACATTGTGCCTGGCTTTATCTCCTGAGTGTTGCGATGAAAAGAAGCCTATTTGAATGTACCAATATCAATTGTGTGATTAAAATAACATCACAATTATAAGAATTTTATAGTTTTAATATGAATACATTTTGATAGTATTTTAAAAACACTTCATAAAGCTTGTTTCTATCAATTAAATGCAGATTAACAAAACTATTAAATAATTCATCTTTGAGAGATATAATAGGTACTAATATAAGTTTTTAAGAAGTTAAAATAATCTCCAGCTTGTCCCAGAGATTCCTACCCATAGGCTTCACATCTCTCTCCCAGCTCTATGCCTCCCGCCCTCTCGCTTTCCCCAGCCCCCTCTCCAACCCAGTTCCCTCTCTTCGTCTACTTCCGATGTCTGTTTTATTTTTCCTTATGAGGGAGATTCAAGCTTCTTCCCTGGGGCCCTCCTTGTTACTTAGCTTCTGTAGGTGTGTGAGTTTTGATATTGTCTGTTCTATAAGGCTAATATCTGCTAATAAGTGAATATATATCATGCATGTCTTTCTGGAGCTGGGTTACCTCACTCAGGATGATCTTTTCTAGTTCTATCCATTTGCCTGCAAATTTTAATATTTTCCTGTTTTTTAAATTTAAATTTTTATTTTTATATTAATTACATTTTTATTCACATTTTATCCTAGCTGTAGCCCCTTCCCTCATTCCCTCCCAAAACCATCCTCCCTCCTTCATCTCCTCCCATGCCCCTCTCCAAGTCCACTGATAGGGGAGGTCTTCCTCCCCTTCCATTTGACCCTAAGTATTCCATTGTGTAAATGTGCCACATTTTCTTTACCTGTTTTTGGTTAAGGGGCATCAAGGTTGTTTCCAGTTTCAGGCTATTAGGAATAAACCTGCCATGAACATAGGTAAGCAAATATCCTTGTAATGTGGTGGAGCATCTTTTAGGTATATGCACAGTACTACAATAGCTTAGTCTTAAGTTAGAGGTATTCCCAATTTTCTGAAAAAGTGCCATATTGATTTGCAAAGTGATGGTACAAGTTTACACTCCCACCAGCAATGGAAGAGTGTTCCCTTTCTCAACATCCTCACCAGCATGTGTTGTCACTTGAGTTTTCATCTTAGTCATTCTGACAGGTAGAAGATGATATCTTAGAGTCATTTAATTTGCATTTTTCTACAACTAAGGTCATTTCTTTAAGTGCTTCATAGCCACTAGAAATTCCTCTTCAGGGAATTTTTGGTTGAGTTCTGTACCATGTTTTGTATTTGGATTGTTTTGTTTGTTGTTGTTTAGTTTCTTGAGTTCTCTTTATATTTTGGTTACCTGTCCTCTCTTGGATATAGTGTTGGTGACGATAGCTTCCAAATCTGTAGGGTGTGGTTTTGTCCTAATGATAGTGTCCTTTGTTGGTTCCTGGGAGCTATGACTCCAAGCAGCAGGGTGATTGAATGGATGACATATTTGTTCCCTTTAGCCAGACAGGACTTCCAATGGAGTGAGTAGGACACCAACTGGTCTTTAAAACTTTTGATGCAAAACTTACCCTTCTTATGAGAAGGGCAGGGATAAAGATATTGCAGCGTTTGAAATAAATGGTCAACCTGTGGCTAGCCCAATTTGAGACCTATCCCATTGGACAGAGTCAACATTGTCTTTATAAATGACACCCTGGTATGCTTGTAGATATGAGGCAATCTAACTTTCCTCTAAGAAGCTCCACCCAACAGCAGATCAAAACAGATGCTCAGTCCCACAGTCAAACATTAGATGGAGATCTGGGAATCTTGTGGAAGACTTAAGGGAATGATAGAAGGACCTGAAGGGGACAAGAGCTACACAAGAAGATCAACAGTATCAACCATCCTAGTCCCATGGATGCTGACTGAGGCCCCCTACAAATAAAGTATACACAGGCTGATAGAGAGATCAGTCTTCATGTAGGTACCTTAGCAACTGGAGTGGAGGCTGTCACTGACATGGACACAGTTGTCTGATACTGGATCACTTTCCTGTAGCAAGGCAGCCATGTCTCACCTAAATAAAAGAATATTTGCTTATTCCTAATGTGACATGAATTGGTGCAATGGGATGACACGTTGGTGTGTGTGTGGGGGGGTCCCTCCTCTGAGGAAAAGAGGGAGGAAGAATGGAGGAAGAGGGTGGGAGAGTGAAGCTTCGAGGAGAGGAGGGAAGTGGCTGTAATTGGTATGTCAAGTGAATAAATAAAAGAAAAAAAGAAATTCAAATAATAAATATTGAGTAAATTAAGCAATAGCTAAAAATTACAAATATTGATTATAATTTTAAAAATTTTTATTATTGATGGAAATTATCTGCAGCTTAAATGTTAAACATTTGTTTTGCCCAAGTTTTTAGCCACTAATGCTTAATGATGTAGCTAGAAGAGACCCAGCTAAATAGAGAGCAAAGGTCTGAGGAAGAATGAAATATGCTGCAGTAATGATGAGGTGAAATGTTGTGTTAATGTCAACTAGAGAGATTACAGAGTACAACAAACAATATAAAACTTCAAAAAAAATCACAGTAGACCAAGACACATATGTGAATTACAAAATTATTGTTATCTATAAAATAAACGTATCTTCTATATTATATATCATCATTATTTTACTTATAAAATCTTGTCATAGCTACACAAATATTTACATTTAGTATAAATCTCCATATTGGATATTTGTAATGCCTTTAACATGTTTTCCTATCAATACTCAGTCCTCAGCTGTCAATCTTACGGACATTTACATTTTTTTCTACAAAATTCAACCTTAAAACCATGCTTCAGACTGCTCATGTACAGTAAAATAAAAAGAAGATCATGACTCTTGCCACTTGACATCCTGGTAGACAGATGATTTGCAATTCCCAAGAGGTGGGGAAAATCAAATTAGGGAACCAACTGTGAGAAACAAAAAGTTGTACTTTTGTATTTCTCATTACTGGTTGCAAAGATCTTTGTAAGACTACATACATAGGTCATCCATATCTTATATCACACAGCACTAAACCATTCCTCATTAGGAATGCAGGATGTGATAGTATGTGATTTCCCTATTACAGCAATATTTTACACTAAATTTAAAAGGTAACTTTCTTCTATTGTAAGCACTTGAAAACACAATGCATGGCAAGTTTAAGCTTGTAAGAAAGTATAGAACTATTTCAGAAGAGATAAAATTCTAGTTAAAAAAAACAGTAAATTTGCAAACTGAAGATTATATTAGCATTGAGTTTTGTAACAATGAACTAAATAGAAAAGTATTTTTTAAATAAACCTCAGGGTTTTGATGATAAGCCAGGATCATGAGAGGGCAAGGCTCTTGAGAAACTGGAGTCTTTGTGTGTTTGTGGTGGTGGTGTGCGTGGTATGTAGTATGTGCTGATGACAGGGAAGGGGCAGTGGTGTTTTTAACAAGAAACAAGAAAACACTCGCTTTTATAATAGCTCCTCAAAATATCAGCCAATATCTAATCAAGGAAATGAATTTGCACAATAAAAATGCTAAAACATTTCAGAAATAAAAAGGAGAATATAGTAGAAGAGGTAAAGAACTCCTATGCTCATCGTTTGGTAGGATAGATATTAAAACCAATATTTTACTGAAAGTATTTAATAGACTCATCATAATTTCCATCAAAATCTCAATGTAATTCTGTACAGAATTTTAAAAAATCTTAAATTGCATATGGAACCATAAATAACTCATATTAGTTAATACAATCTTGAATAATTAAATTAAAAACTTCTGAAGATATCAACATCCCCAAAACATCTCTGAGTTTATATAAAAACACACTGGTTCAATAGACTAGACCTGAAAAACCAACATCCTACATTCCTGCAGCTGCCTGATCATTGAAAAAGAGCATCAAAATACAAAATTTTGAGAAAAGATCATGCTCAGAAAATAGTGCAGTTCTCTCTTAATACATAGAAAAACTAAACTTGATCCTTATCTCTCACCATTCACAAAACTCCAAATGCATTAAGGGCCTAAACATAAGGCTAGATACTCTGAACCTGATGTATAAGAAAGTAAGGAATGCATTTGAGACAGGAAATAACTATTTAAACAGGCCAAAATATACAGGCATAACAAATTACTAATACATAGATCTCTTGATATTAAAAAGCTTCTGTATGACAAGGATGCCATCATTTTAATGAAAAGGCAGTTTAAAGAATGAGGAGAAAATCTGCCAAATACATACCTAACAGAGAAAGTTAGCATCAAGCATACAGAACTTGAAACAAAACAAACAAACAAAGATCCAAACACCCCAGTTGAAAATCATACAATGTGGACAGCTCTGGATTCATGTGGAATTCCTAGTAAGGGGAAAGGAACTGTCTCTGACATAAACTCAGTGGCTAGCTATTTGAACACCTCCCCTGAATGGGTGCCTTGCCAGGCCACAGAGGAGGACAATGCAGCCAGTTCCAATGAGACCTGATAAGCTAGGGTCACATGGAAAGAGAAGAGGATCTACCCTATCCATGGACTTGGAGAGTGGCATAGGAGGAAATGAAGGAGGGAGGATGGGATTTGGAGGGGAGGAGAAAGGGAGCTACAGCTGGGATACAAAGTGAATAAACTGTAATTAATATTAAAAATAAAAATTAAAAAATGTAATCATACCATCCACTAATACTAATTCATATAGCCACTTCCTTGATACTAAATATATTGATATGTTTTAATCATATTTGGAACACTTTCTAATTTTTTCAGATTCTCTGTTTGTACTTTTATAGTTTCTATTGCTTAATTTCACCATGTCATGTTATACTGTATATTACAGTGGATAGCATAAGTAACTATCATTAATTCATCTGTTAGGACTAAGCTGCAAATGTGCATTATATTGTTAATTGTTACTTGTTAATTTTGATCACAGATGTTCACCAAAATATAGTAAACATTGAGTAATGGGCCCTTAATTCTTACAAAACCCAGATCATAGAATTTCAAAGGAATCTATACTCAGATATCTAGGACCATTTCACAACTTAGGTCTATAGCTGAGAGAGTATGGCATATTACTTGTCGAATTTTTGCTTGGACACATAATAATAATAGAAACAATGAGATATGGTAATACACTAGCAACAAAAAAAGACTATTAGGTGAGAGTCTGGAAATAGGGTAGTGAATATGGAAAGGACAGACAGAAAAGCATGTGGAGATAAGTAATGTGTATCTCTGCTTACCATACTTTCATACAAACATTCATATTTTTTTCTCATACACTATTTTCGCAAGTGACTTGTCATGTATACATGAGGCTAAATATAGGCCCCAGAAGATGGAGAATCATTTCATTAGCTTTTCAAACTATTGCTATAACATTAGAAGCAAAGCAGATATTTTAAATTGCCATGCAAAGATCATTCTCTGATTCCACAACACCTGATTTCCAAGCAATGTCCTCCTGGTACATTTTGAGTAGCATGGGGTTTGGTTTATTTCCAGAAGCAACTAGTCTAGAAATGTGTATACAACTGAGAAAGCAATGATCTGAGAAAGGAATACTTTTTTTTTTTTGCAAATTGGTTGTGAAGCAACATAAAATAATAATAACAGCAAAATGTAAGCCTAGAATATAATGTTCATAAAAACGTTCTATTTGTATCATTTTGTTAGAAATTGTATTTTAGACAAAGTAACAATACAATATTTCAAACCTTAGGTACCATATATAATTTTTCAGTGCTTTAAACACCCAAAGTTTACCATTAGATTTATTATTACAATTTATTTGATGAACGTAACAAGAATGTAAAAGCATTAAATTACTTGACTGAAGAAAAAATGATTTCAAGAATTTTCTACTAAAAATTAAATTATCAGTTTAACAAAATGATATGTAAATGTTTAAGTATTTATCCATAAATACCGCATTTAAATAGAAAAAAGTCAAAACTATTTCTCATATTAGTTACATAAATGTAACTTATGATGAGAATTAACTAATTTTTAAACACCATATAAACTTACTATGTTACACAAGTCTGACACTAAGTAACATTATTATGTGGCTTGATATGATAGAAATTTTTATGCTCTCTGGTTTTTGTTTTGGCTTTTCTAAAGGTTCATTGTTCCACTGATTGTAATCAACATCTGTATTCTACTCTTACAGTTTAACTAGTTATTGGAATCATAATTTTTTTTGAGCACATTAGTGATAGATGAACAACTTTGTTTCTGTTAACACTGTCAGATTTATGGACTATCCATAAGTTCACAAGTTATATGGTAGATTTACTGGAAATAATTTCTAAGACAACTCTGCTTGTTTTGACTACTCTGGCTTCGGGAGTCTCAGATTCTCTTCTTTCTTTCCTTCTTTGTTTCTTTCTTGATTGCTTTGCCCTATGTTAGTAGCTAATATTACCTCTTAGATCCTACAATACACCACATTTAATTTTAACTGTCATCTATTTGTCTATTGGTATATCTGTCCTCTATCATCTATCTATCTATCTATCTATCTATCTATCTATCTATCTATCTATCTATCTATCATCTGTCTGTCTGTCTGTCTGTCTGTCTGTTGTCTGTCTATCTAAATCACACTGTCTTCACCAGGATTATCTGTCTGCTTATCTATCAACTATCTATCTGTTATTTATTTATTTCTATACTTCTACTTATATATTTCAATCTATTTATATATTTAGATTATAGTGTGAGTAGCGAAGATTAAAGGGACAAAAACAAATGTCCTTGTTCTATAGTTGAGCATATTTTGGATATGTGCCTAGGAGTGGTGTAGCTGTATCTTCAGGTAGTGCTAGTCCTAATTTTCCGAGAAAGGGACAGATTGACTTCCAAAATGGTTGTAAAAGTTTACATTCCCACCAGTAAAAGAGGAGGGTTCCCCTTTCTCTACATCTTCTCCATCATGTGTTGTCATGAGGTTTTTAAAATTTATTTTTATTTTTATTAATTGCAATTTGTTCACTATATCCCCCTTATAGCTCATTCTCACCTCCCCACCCAAACCCACCCTCCCTTCCTCTTCCCCACCTGTGCCCCACCCACAGTCCACTGATAAGGACGGTCCTCTTCCTCTTCCCTCTGATCCAAGTCTATCAGGTTTCATCAGGAGTGGCTGCATTGCCTTCCTCAGTGGCCTGGTAAGGCTGCTCCCCGCTCAGGGGAAGGCGAT
>CM053743.1:61943146-61964668 GCA_028658305.1 Pachyuromys duprasi
TCTGTAAAGCAAAAGATACTGTCATCAAAACAAAACGACAGCCTACAGACTGGGAAAGATCATTCCCAATCCTACATCTGACAGAGGGCTAATATCCAGTATATATAAAGAACTGAAGAAGATAAAAAGCAAGAAATCAAGTAATCCAATTAAAAAATGGGGTATGGAGCTAAAAAGAGAACTGACTGTAGAGGATTATAGAATGGCAGAAAAACACTTAAAGAAATGCTCAATGTCCTTAGCCATCAGGGAGATGCAAATCAAAACGACCCTGAGATTTCACCTTACACCCACCAGAATGGCTAAGATCAAAAACTCTAGTGACAATGTATGCTGGAGATGTTGTGGAGAAAGAAGAACCCTCTTCCATTGATGGTGGGAATGCAAACTTGTACAACCACTCTGCAAATCAATTTGGCACTTTCTTAGACAATTAGGAACAGTGACTCCTCAAGACGAAGCTATACCACTCTTAGGCCTATATCCAAAAGATGCTCAAGTACACAACAAGGACATTTGCTCAACTATGTTTGTAGCTTCTTTATTTGTAATCGCCAGAACCTGGAAACAACCCAGATGTCCCTCAGTTGAGGAATGGATACAGAAACTATGGTACTGTTACACAATGGAATACTACTCAGCAATTAAAAAGGAGGAAATCATGAAATTCACAGGCAAATGGTGGGGCCTGGAAATGATCATCCTGAATGAGGTATCCCAAAAGCAGAAAGAAACATAGTATATACTCACTTATATAGACCTATAGGATAGGAAGGTCATGCTGAAATCTATAAACCTAGGGAAGATATACAAGAAGGAGAACCCAGGTTGGTATGATCAATGCTCTTTTAGATGAGCAAATGGGATGGACATTGATGGAGGAGAAAACAAGCAACAGGACAGGAGTATACCAAAGAGGGCCTCTGGAAGAATCAATATAGCAATGTATCAAAGCAGATATTAAGACTCACAATCAAGCCTTTGGCAGAGGGCGGGAAAAAATAATAAAAATAGGGGAAGTTAGTAAGACTTGGGGAGAACACTGAGCAGGGCACAGGGATCTTATATGAGACAGTTTTTCCAACCAAGGACCATGTATGGATATGACCTAGAACCTCCACTCAGATGTTGCCCATGGTAGCTAGGTGTCCAACTGAAGACCCTGGTAAGAGGAACAGGGACTGTTTCAGTCACGAACTCGATGGTTGGCTCTTTGACCCTCCCCCATACACGCCAGGGAGTAACAGCCTGGCTAGATCGCAGGGGAGGACTTTGCAGCCAGCCCTGAGGAGACAAGATGATCTGGGGTTGCATGGAAGGGGAGGAGGTCCTCCCCTGTTGGTGGACTTGGAGGGGTGGGGAGGAGATGAGGGAGGGATGGGGAGAGTGGGAGGGAATGAAGGAGGGGGTTATGCCTGGGATGCAAAGTACCTAACCTGTGATTGATATAAAAATAAATAACATTAAAAATAAATTACATTAAAAAAACTGTTCTCCCTCAAATGGAATCTAGCCAACAAGATAGGTACATATGTAAACAAATGTATGTGGGTACAGTATACCATGTAGAAGAGAGAACAAGAAAAGGTAAACACTAGGGAATGAAGAACTGAATGCAGATAATGGACACATGTGAATATCTTCCCTATGGAGAACTCTCATTCATTCAGAGGGGTTAATCCTGATGCTGAGGAGTTGCGGCTTCAGATGGATTCTGAAGGCAAAGCAACAGGAAATGAAGACACAACATGGAGTGTGACACATAAAGAAAAGTGAAGAGAATGTGAGACTTTGATGGGAATAAGAGGGACCATACCAATTATGAAGAAGAGGAACACGGAAATAACAAAACCCATTAAAGTAAATTAAAGCTCAAAGAGTTATCTGGATGCCTTCAACTATGATTCCAAGGTACCTGAGAGTATAGGGTCATTAGGAACTATGGATGGTGTCTCAGTATTTATTATTATTTTAATGTTTACTAGTACAGAAATGCAAACTTTTGCAAACAATCTGTTCTTGAGGCAGATTATGATGGGTGCTAAACATTCTAATGGCATTCTTCAAGGGCCTCCAAATGTATACAGGCACAGGACTGCTTCCAAAAGACTTTTCTGATCTCATTTTTGTGTGTACACACACATACACCTGGAATAAATGTCGTGAGAACTTATCAAATGTAATTCATCAAGAACCAACATGCATCTCCAGCCAGAAGCATTTGCATGACATCAGGTCCAGCAGTTTGTATGGTCTTCTTACGGCAGTTAATTGTATGCTCTCTAATGAAAATACATTTTCACACAAAAAAAGAACACTTTGTCTAACCTGGTTGTAAGTAAATGATTGTAAACAAGCTTAATTACCTTGGATTTTCTCTATAATCAACTTTTACAACCTAAATCAAGGCCTATCTATAATCTTTAATGATGTACTCTTCCATTCTCTGACCAAGATAACACACATGTATTATTTGCTGGAAACAGCAAACACAGAAGTTAAAAACAACTGCTAGAAATCTACCTTAAAGGTTAAAAGCAACCAGGTATTTGTTGATAAGCCATGGTATTTGTTGTCTGGATCACTTGACATAAATTGTAGCTGAAGAGTTAAATACTTAACAAAACTTTGCTAACAATTTCTGTAAAATATTCTACTTTTTCCTCACAAAATTATTTCTACACTCCTCAGTAAAGACAGGATGATTTCTTCTATGTGACAGACACATGTAAGACAAACACAAGTCCTATAAAAAAACAGTCACAGAGACAGATATAGGTTTAGACAGGCATAGACTGAGGCTTATGCAACAAGATGTGACAGAAGAGAAGGGAGATAGAAGTAGAGAATTCAAATCTGGCCTCAGTGTTTAGAAGTTCCATGGGGAACTTCTTTAGTTTCATTGTTTAATGTGACACCAGAACATTATTTATGTCTCAGACTTAATCAATAATGCAAATAAAATGTAAAACATATCAGTTTTAGTAACTTTATAATAAAATATGTTCTTGGACTTCCATGATATTAAAAAGGCCATCTATTGTGCTATTGGTAATAAATCAGACTGAGAATAAAGATTTTAGTGGTAATTTAATGAAGAAGGAAGGCTAAAAATCTTAATATATGAATTTGCTCTCCATCATTTGTATTGATTAATAAAAATGATTAATAAACAGATGTTTAATGTTACATATTACAATGTTTGTTTAATGCTACAACTGTTACCACTTCTACACTTCCACAAGTGGGGAAGCTTTAATATCTCTTATGTAATTGTAATTAATTTTGTAATGTTATAATTTTTTTGTAAAATGTGATGCTTGAAGCCAAATGCAGAATGTCATTGACATATTTTCTGACCTACTACTTCATCACTTTTATTTCTAAAGTAATAATGCAAAAATATATGGCATTTCATTTGTCTAATGAAACTTCATATTTCATTTGACCCTTTGATTTTACCATTGTACTAGTAAAGGTTAAAGTCAGATAAGAAAGTGTTTCAAGATCTCTCTATTCCTCAGAAGTTATAAATACTAGATAGTGTATGAACTCAGAATAATAGAATTTGCTCAACAATTGTAAATGAACATTTCCATTCTTTTATATTTTTATATAAAACATGTATGTTATACTCCTTTATTTTCAGTTCCTTCTATAACTGGTTTTGTATTTCACTATGGTATTTTTCAGTGCCTCTCAAGCCTCGTATTTTGGATTACAAAATTATTTGGCAGGAGGAAGAAATATTTTTTTTAGAATTATCACTACTTTCATAATACAAATATTCATGAAAACTGATGCAAATATAGTCTTTTGAATATCATAAAATACCTATGATTTTATATATTTCTAATGGGATTTTTATATTAATTAGAATATGTCAGGATTATGTTATTACACAATAGTTGGTAGTACAGATCTGTCTGTCTTTCAGTAATTAATTTTTATGAATACAGATTTTAGAATTTTGCTGTTACATCACAGTCAAAGTTCTTTTCAGATAATTTGTACTATACCTAAGTGATGACTTTATACTCTCTCTTGATCATTTTGTTGTTATCACACGGCCTCATTCTAGTATCCCTTGTTTTTGTTTTTGTTTTTTTTTTTTTTAATCTAAAGAGTTTCTTTTTGAGACATCCTGTACCGGGGTGTGTTTGATCAATTCCTCTAACCTGATTTAGAAGGCTTAATTTGTTTTCAAAAATATCATTACTGACAAAAAATAAAACAGATTTGTCTGTCTTTTTGCTTTTTATTTTTTGCAAGTCTCATATTTTTTGTCTTTCATTGGTTTCTTTTGATTTAAATAGACATTTTATGTAAAATACTAGTCACCTTTTTTTACTTTTAGTACTTTATGCTACTTTAAGTGGGAATTCTAATAATTATAATTAACTGCTTAACTTAAAATGATGTGATAGTCCCTTTCTAATAACATACCAGTTGAAAATAGCTTCTTGGTGAGGGATAGGATTATGGGCTCTCATACCCTTTTCTGTGCTGGGGATTTTTTTTTTCAGGTTTGAACATGTAGATTTTTTTGAGTGATTTTACAATGTTTGTAATTTCATATGTGTACTGTTTCTACGGAGTCATCCTCCCTCTCTGCCTCCTTTTCCACATAGATCCATGAGTCTTTAAGGGAGGATTTTGATAAAGATATCTCATTCAGCTTTGAGTATTCCAAAGTCTCCACAGCACTCTCTGCATATTGTCCAGTTTGGGGTCTGGTGATATTTACCATCTATTGCAAGAAGACATTTCTCTGATCTAATGTTCTTTTACCCAATCCGTTGGGTAAAAGAAAATATGCCACATTTATTCAAATTACCCTACAAACTTCATCTCAATTTTATGCCCAATGTACATACAGAGAGGACCAAACTGATTCCTCTGCAAGATACAAAAGAATCTCCAGCCTTGAGTACTACTTTGTAACCTACTTCTGGAATATGTAAATCATGGCTGCTGTTCATCTCATTCACCTTGTTATATTGTTTTATATGTTGTTTATTATTGGCTAGAGGTTTCCCTGATTCAAAATGCAAATTCTATAAGCTCTGTGATAGTCATTCCTTTAGTTCTTTTGCTCCCTGTTTCTGTTGCTGTGTCTCTAACTCTGTTTCTGTCACACTACTTTAAAAAAATCTTAGTTGGTTTTCATGCTAGAAAAGTTTCAAGTAAAATTTTCTGAGATGCTCAGGATGAAGAAAACATATATATTTGCCAGTGCCTTCCTGATATCATTCTGGAAATTGATGACATTTCATTGATGACAATGTTCTAACATTAACATTGTTAATGTTTGTTTTCTGAAAAATTCAGTCTTTCTACATGATCTTGACTTAATTTTGTCGATGAACTCTATTAAGAAAATTGTCTCTTATATTTAGATTTTCAAATTTTGTGGCATATAGGCTTTTGTACTACGACCTAAGGATTGTTTGGGTTTCCTCAATATCTGTAGTTATATTTCCCTTTTCATTTCTGATTTTGCTGATTTGAATAGTTTCTCTCTGCCTTTTAGATTTGCTCAACCATGTTTGTAGCAACTTTATTTATAATAGCCAGAACATGGAAATAAACCCAGATGTCCATCAACAGAGGAATGGATACAGAAATTGTGGTACTTTTACACAATGGAATACAACTCAGCAATTAAAAACAAGGAAATCATGAAATTTGCAGGCAAATGGTGGGATCTAGAAAAGATCATCCTGAGGGAGGTATCCCAGGAGCAGAAAGACACACAAAGTACATACTTACTTAATGGTAGGTACTAGACTTATAAGATAGGATAAACATACTAAAATCTGAATACCCAAAGAAGATACACAAGAAAGAGGGCCGAGGTAAGATGATCAATCCTCACCTACAAAGACAAATGGATGGACATTGGAAGTAGGAGAAAACAAGTAACAGGACAAGTGCCTACTGCAGAGGGCCTCAAAAGACTCTACTTAGAAGTGTATGAAAGGAGATGCTGAGACACATAACCAAACCTTTGGAAGAGTGCAGAGAATCATATGAAAGAAGGAGGAGATAGTATGACCTGGAGAGGACAGGAGCTCCACAAGGACCAAGTATATCTGGGCACAGGGGTCTTTTAAGAGACTGTTTCTCCAACTAAGAACCATGTATGGATATAACCTAGAACCCTTGCTCAGATATAGCCCATGGTAGCTTAGTATCCATGTGGCTTTCCTAGTAAGGGGAACAGGGACTATTTCTGATATGAACTCATTGGCTGCCTCTGAGGGAGGACAGCCTTGCTATGCCACAGAGGAAAACATTGTAGCCAGTCCTGAAGATACCTGATATGCTAGGCTCAGATGAAAGGGGAGGAGGACTTCCCCTATCAGTGGATTTGGAAAGGGGCAGAGAGGAGATAAAGGGGGGAGGGTGGGATTGGGAGGGAATAAGGGGAGTGATTACGGTTGGATACGAAGTAAATACCTGTGATTATTATAAAAAATGTAGAAAAAGAAATCCAAATAACAAGTAGGAACCTTGGGATGATGTTTAATTCTCATTGAGAAGGACAAATTGAATAGACACTGGAAGTAGTTGAAGACAGAAAACAGGACTGAAGACTACCATAGATGTCATCTGAAGGACTCCACCCAGCAAGGGATGAAAGCAGTTGCTAAGACTCACTTGCGAACTTCGGGCAGAGTACAGGGAATCTTAAGAAAGAGTGGGGTACTAGAAAGGCTGAAAGGAGACAGGAACTCCATAAGGAGAGCAAAAGAGCCATCAAATCTGGGCCCAAGGGGGCCTGCAGATACTGATGCACCATCCAAGTTCTATGCATGGAGAGGACCTAGACCCCCTGATCAGATTTAGCCAATAAGTTGATCAGTCTGAATGTGGGTTCCCTAGTTAGGGGAACAGGGGCTGTCTCTGACATGGACCTTATTGTCTGCCCTTTGACCACTTTTTCCTGGTGAAGGAGCATTTGCTAGTTCCCAGATTAAGAGAATGAAGTCAATCCTAATGAGACTTGATAGGCTGGTGTTAGATAGTAGGGGAGGAGGTCTCCCCCTTTCTGAAGACTAGGGGAGAGGGATAGAGGGATAGAAAGAGGTGGAGTGGGGCTGGGAGGAGATGACTGAGGGGGCTAAATTAGTGATGTAAACTGAATAAATTATAAAAAATAAATTTTTATTTAAAATGAACTAAAATAAAATATATAAATAACATATACAGAAAATAATATTTAATGGAGAGAACATTAATAAGTGTGTCTATAAGTACAACTTTTTTCACCTAGTAGAAATCTGAGAAAGTAATCATATTTCAAGTATGGAACCAACAAAAAATAAAAACAATCAATAAAAATGGGTATATAATTTATAATTATTATCTTTCATTGCATACAAAGACAGGAAGCAGCATCATGCATAAATTTGAACTAATTAGACTACCAACAATCCTGAGTTTCTCAGTATGTGTGTAGGCAGATGCTTTTCAGTGTCCAGGCGTATGCTAGTATCTTTAGCTGCCCCAGTTACTGAATCACTCTCTATATCCAACTGCCAACATCCACAGATGGCCTCAGTTGCATAAACCAGGTGCTGATTCTGTATTACTAAAGATATTGTACTGAGGAAAACTTCTTGGTCATAAAATCTCCTTAGTGTGAACTATTCCCTATCTAACACATTTTTTTCAAACTTACTAATGTAGACATTTATGATAACTTAAAATACTTAAAAGACACTGGCCTTCCTTAACTTTAAGTAAAATAAAATTTATATGCTAAATAGGTGATTTTTTTTCTATGACATTTTCAGTTGAATCATATAAAGCAAGATGTTTTAATGAGTTACAGTAAAATAGTATAAAAACCAGGCTTATTAACATATGAAGGTATGCTAATGTATAAAATTGAATCAACCTCAGTATCTAATCACTATGTTTAGGAATTCCATAAATAAACAAACTATGCTTAAAAATATTTTCAAAGTTTTATTTGTCTGTGTAGGTTTGATGGTGGATTTGCAGTTTCCACAGGTGTGTTCGTGTTCACGTAAGTGAGCATATGTGTACAGGTGATTGTACATATGTGTGTTCATTGGTGTAGAGGACTACAGTTGACATTAGGCATCTTCTTAGTATGCTGACTGCTTTACATATTATGATGTAATCATTCAGTTGAATCCATTGTTGCCTGATTTTGTAGATTTACTAGCCAGTTTTCCTACAGGAACCCTTTCCCCCTGCCTCTACAGTTCTGGTAGTGCAGTTGGCTACAAAATCTGCTTGACTTTAGGGGGGTCTGGAGATCTGAATTTAGATCAGGCATACACTCCAATTACTGTATACACTAAACCATTTACCCAACTCTATAGATAGTTTTTAATAATAATTAGCTAGGTAGAATGACATGAGTACCCAATTTGAACTTTAAGACATGTGTTCTGTTTTTAACATATACTGTAAATGATGTAAAATACTGATTTCAGTACATTAGGAATGAGTTTAGTTTACATACTGGCCTTTGCATGGAGTATTCTACTATAATGTATTTTTATCTGAACCACATTCATTATTTTTTAATGTAATTTATTTATTTTTATATTAATCACAGGTTAGGTACTTTGTATCCCAGTCGTAGTCCCCTCCCTTATTCCCTCCCACTCTCCCCATCCCTCCCTCATCTCCTCCCTGCCCCCCTCCAAGTCCACTGAAGAGGGAGGGCCTCCTCCCCTTCTATCTGACCCTAGTTTATCTTGTCTCTTCAGGGCTGGCTGCAATGTCTTATTCTGGGATCTAGCTAGGCTGTTCCTCCCGGGTGTGTGTGGGGGAGGGTCGAAGAGCCAGCCATTGAGTGCATGACAAAAATAGTCGCTGTTCCCCTTACTCGGGTCTCCAGTTGGATACTGAGCTACCATGGGCCACATCTGAGCAGAAGTTCTAGGTTATATCCATACATGGTCCTTGGTTGGAGAAAAAGTCTCATAAAAGACCCCTGTGCCCTGATCTATTTGGTCTTTATAGAGCTCTTGTTCTCCCCAAGTCTTACTAACTCCTCCTATTTTCATATTATTCCCTGCCCTCTGCCGAAGGCTTAGTTGTGAGTCTTAATATCTGCTTTGATATATTGCTATATAGAGTCTTTCATTATTTTAATATTCAGTGAAGACAAAGATATTTATAATATTTCTTTTCACATTTCAAAGAAAATCTCCTTGTTTAATAGGTGATATTATAGGGATAACATAACAAAAATATTTTTTGTCTGTTTTGTCTTGTCAACCATTGTGGGTAAAGGAAATGAAACTAGCAACCCATTGCATCACAGTCATGCAAATTATAATAAATGTGTGTTTCTGATGAAATGTCACCCGTAGTATTGTCCCTGGGAGTTCATGGGTCTACTTAATTTGACTATTGAATTAGTCAATAATCATGTTGACCATTCAGTTATGTTTGTTATGACTGTTTGATGTATATGAATGGTTGTATAGAAAATAATACAGCATACTCAGACTAATTTCAGATAAAATCTTAGTACAGCGAATAAGAACAACTGTGACATACCTAATAAATCAGGCTCTCTTTGTAGCTTATCTAATGCTGCTTAAAATAAAAGAGTGCTTTATTTTTTATATAACAAAATCAAACTAAGTTCACAGTCTCACCACATTTCTCTTGTGAAGTTACATTCATTTGTAAGGGATTGTGTCCTGACTATTGCAATGACACATCTGGTTTGAACAAGATAAACCTGAGCCCCACCTCACAAATTACAGTGAGACCCTCTCTTCAAGAGCCATTTTTCTTTAAGTGCCTAACATTACTACCTTCTGCTTTGCAGTTCTGTGAAAACCCCAACTGGAACAAATGTCTTGAAAGGTTATAACATTTCCCACTAAGAACCAGCTGTATTATATTTTGCTGACAGTGGTGAAAACCATTTCAAAATTTACACATTACTAACAAAGAGTGAATGGTACCTGCAACAAAATTCATGGATAAATTCACAGGAGTGGACCCTCTAGAGTCAAGAAGATTTCTGTGGTTCCTCAGTTTTGTGTAAATTTGATATGACATACTATACTAAGTAATCATACATCAAATACTTAAACCATTTCATAACTAGGTTTAATTTAGGTTTGTTACCCTTTTACTCTGTTAAAGAATGTTAGGTGTTCTATTTTCAGCATCAGCATGGTGGCTCATAACTATCTTAATGCTGGGTCCAGGGCATCAGAATAGCCTCTGTGGGTACCAGGCAACAAAACTGTTCATAGACATGCAGTCAAAATAATTATACACATAAAATAAAATTTAAAAAACAATTAATTTATATTGTTGAAGATCCTGGAACAATAGCATAGTGAGATTTTGAAAAATTAACCATTGATACTTATCTACACCTAAATGTATATACATCAAAGTATCTTCCTTGCTATTCATATGCAGTCATTGTTTATATATGCTAATTATTTATATCTTTCCATTTCCACTTTAAAATCATATGAAAGTCATTATAGGGTAACTGCCAGTTTAGTCTTCTGATAGTTTAGTCAATGGGTAGAAAAATGATAGAAATTGAGAAGTAATTAAAATATCAAAACAACAGTAAGTTTAGGGTTAAAACTGTTCATCTGTGAAGAAAAGTTAAGAATGTTTTGTATCAAGAATGCATATGAATTTTTAAGAAGAGCTTAAATTTGGTAGGGAAGTTTAATCACCATAGATAAACACATGTGAAAGCTAAGAAGTTGTATAATTGTCCAGCTATTGTTGTTTATGATAATAATCTTTCTGCTCTGTGATTTTGGAATTATATACTTAGCTCATGCATATGTGCATTAGTCTCTGTATGTTTTGACAATGAAAAAAATATTGAACTTTGACTAGCAAATGATAAATACTAGACATATACCTAATATTACAATATCATTTTCTATTTCTGAATTCACAGTATGTGCAGTGGCAATAATCTACTTATGGTGTGTATGGTATGATGTGGTATGGCTTGGTATCACTTTAATGATCATTGAGAAGAGAACCCCAAATCTTCCCAGAGAATACTGCTCTGGTATTTGGGTAGTATCTAGAGATACTTACCTCTCAGCTTGAAAGAACAGGGCAGTTTAGAGATGCTGGTCCTGATATATTACCCCAGTTTGCTGGTAATCCATTGTTTTCTTTTTAAATTAAATTTCTATTTTTATATTAATTATAATTTATTCACTTTGTGTCCCAGCTCTAGCCCACTCATTCATTCCTTCCCAATCCTACCTTCCCTCCCTCATCTTTTGCCATGCCCCTCTCCAAGTCCACTGAATGGGGAGGTAATCTTTCCCTTCCATCTGACCCTAATTATTAGGTCTCATCAGGACTGGTTGAATTGTCCTCTTCTGTGGCCAGGCAAGACTGCTTCTCCCTCATGGGAGTGAGGTGGTCAAAGAACCCTCCATTGAGTTCATGTCAGAGACAGTCCCTGTTCCCATTACTAGGGTATCCACTTAGATACTGAGCTGCCATGGGCCACATTTGAGCAGGAGTTCTAAGTTATATCCATGAATGGTCCTTGGTTGGAGAAACAGTCTCATAAAAGACCCCTGTGCCCTGATATATTTGGTCTTTGTGGAGTTCTTGTCTCACCAAGTCTTACTAACTCCCTCTTTTTTCATATGATTCCCTGCACTCTGCCGAAGGCTAGGTTGTGAGTCTTAATATCTGCTTTGATACATTGCTAGTTAAGAGTATTTCAGAGGCTCCTGTTCTGTTAATTGTTTTCTCCTACATTCAATGTCCATCCTATTTGTCCATCTAACCGATGATTGATCATCCCACCCTGGGTCCTCCTTCTTGCTTATCTTCCCTAGGTGTACAGATTTCAGCATGTCCATCCTATCCTATAGGTCTCTATAAGTGAGTATATAACAAGTGTTTCTTTCTGCTTTGGGGATACCTCACTCAGGATGATCGTTTCCAGATCCCACCATTTGCCTGCGAATTTCATGTTTTCCTAGTTTTTAATTGCTGAGTAGTATTCCATTGTGTAAAAGTACCATACTTTCTGTATCCATTCCTTGAATGAGGGACATCTGGGTTGTTTCCAGGTTCTGGCTATTTCAAATAAAGCTGCTATGAACATGGTTGAACAAATGTCCTTGTTGTGTATTTGAGCATCTTTTGGATATATGCCTAAGAGTGGTATAGCTGGATCTTGAGAAATCACTATTCCTAATTGTCTAAGAAAGTGCCAATTTGATTTCCAGAGTGGTTATTTTCTTTTATTATTTGAGAAGTTTGTATATGTTTATGTGTTTCAATCATATTGATTCTCCAGTCCTTCTCTTCCCCTTCTAGATTCCCTACTATGCCTCCTTTTCCTCTGCATGGCCTCTGTTTTCATTAACTAATTTATTTTTAATTCTCAGAATCCAGATACTGTTACCCATGTGTACATGGCTGTAAGTTCATTCAATGCACCATGCAAAACCTGTCAGGAATCATAACCCTAAAGAAAATTGACTTTGCCTTCCTTGGCAGTCATCAGATACCAATAGATCTCAGCCAGAAGAAAAGAATCACAATTCCTCTCCAATTTGTGTAGAACTCTTGACTGGCTACATCTTCTGCAAATCTTTGAAAGGCAACCTGAAATTACTGTGGGTTCATACCTGCAATGTCTGATCATGTCCACAGACATGTCCCAGACTCCATAACCTCAGACCCTTTCTACTGTTTTGTGCCCCTTTTCTGCAATTAACCTGAGTCTCAGAATCTACTATTAAAATTTTCTGGTGTAAAGACATTAAAAACACTGTTTAAATGTTAGCATGAATTTAAATTCAACTCAGGATATTATACAACATAGAAGTGTTACCTCAATTTGGTCCAAACAAGAAAAGATAAAATTGTTACAACATTTCACGTACACTGAATATATATCGAAGAAACAACAAACTCACTGCCCTATTATGGACAATGGTAACTGTTTCCAACACTGGGAAAATTTGAAGTCATGAGTGAATGATTAAATTAGAATACAAATGGAAAGTGGAATCACTGCAAATGTTTAAAGTCATTAACTATTTCAAAACAAAAGAAAAAACACAAATCATATCTTTCTGATACTGGCACAGAATATTAGAAAATGCTAATATTAATGTGATTGTATGAAATGAAATCTTGCTATATATTTCATGGAGAATTGATATTTTAAGTGAAAGT
The DNA here is from genome assembly GCA_028658305.1 of Pachyuromys duprasi. Classification (NCBI taxonomy): domain Eukaryota; kingdom Metazoa; phylum Chordata; class Mammalia; order Rodentia; family Muridae; genus Pachyuromys; species Pachyuromys duprasi. The sequence goes on from CM053743.1 coordinate 61,956,353, forward strand.
ATTTCTGAATTTCCATTTATAAATATCTCTGTCTTTTGCCTGAATGAACAGTTTAGAGGAAAGCATAACTGATTTGTAATATCAAGCCATAAGATTAATTTTTCACACTTTCATAACTCCAGAAGTTTAGGGTAATGATACTTTTGTTCCTCAGCATATCAGTCATAATTTTAACTGGTTTCTATAATGACTGACAAAGTGACCATCCACTATCAATTTTACCTAGAGTAATGAACTATGCCTAATGCTTAACACATACATATTTAAGCCAAATTAATTTCCTAAAATATATACCTAAGCGATTTCATGAGTGCAAGGCTTTTATAGTCTTTCTTGATGAGATTGTGGAAATAGGGCTTAAGGGGAAGAGCAAATTACCTTGGTCAGAAGAGTGACTATCCCATGACAGAATCCAAAATAAGGCCCTTCATGACACTCGCAAAACACTGCATGGGAGAATCTTGATTTCTGAAGGTATGGCTGGCTATTCATCACAGCTTTCATAGTGTATATATATCCTAGAGGATACTGATGTTGATACAGTTTTTTTCTTATAGGATGAGTAGAGTTTCTCTTTTTTATATGGACAAGAACACAGCCCTGGTTAAGCAATTCTAGATTTACCATTTCTGACATTACAGGAACATACTTCCTAACACATCATGCATAAGTACACTTGTTCATGTCTGTAGCAAATTTGTTTTGTGTACTGTGTTAAAATGCATTGCTGATTAGGATGAAGTGGCACTGACTACTTCAGATAAAGAGCTAATCAGCTCTCAGCTGTCATAGAAATGTATTTTTTCCTCTAAGTGTTTATCTTTTTTCTTTTTATTTTAATTTTTATTAATTACACTTTATTCACTTTGTATCCCACCATAAACCCCTCCTTCCTTCCCTCCCAATCCCTCTTTCTCTCCTCCTTCTCCACACATGCCCCTCCCCAAATCCACTATTAAGGGAGGTCTTCTTCTCCTTCCTTCTGATTCTAGTCTATCAGCTCCCATCAGGAATGGCTGCATTGTCTTCCTCTGTGGCCTGGTAAGGCTGCTCCTCCATCAGGGTGAGGTGATCAAAGAATCAGGCCAATCAGTTCATGTCAGAAACAATCCCTGTTCCCATGGACATTGAACTGCCATGGGCTACATCTGTGCACGGGTTCTAGGTTTTCTCCATGCATGGTACTTGTTTGGAGTATCAGTCTCAGAAAAGACCTCTGTGCTCAGATTTTTTGGTCTGTTGCTCTCCTTATGGAGCTTCAGTCCTTTCCCTATCTTACTGTTTCACACATCTTTCAAAAGATTCCCTGCACTCTGTCCAACAGTTGGCCATAAGTCTCAGCATCTGCTTTGATAGTCTGCTGGGTAAATGTATTTTAAGGAAGGTTCAGAATCTGCTTTTGAATTTGTTGCAATATGACCTTAATTCTATAATTTAATTATTTTGTTCACCTCACTTTTATCTCTATAGCTAACCAGTATTTAATTATTTCATTTTTATTTATACTCTAATTTCTTTCCCCTTAGTAAGTAGTTAAACCTAGCCTAGAATATTCTACTAGAAACAAAAAGTGAGCAACATAGACAATTTTAAATTTTCCATAAAATTTTTAAAAATTTTATAAAATTAAGTATAGAAGAAATTTACATAAATACTTAACATAAATATCAATAAATACTTAACCTTAATATTTAATAATTTTATATTATCTTTTTCTATTCACATTACAAAAGAATTTGAATTTAAGAAATATATGTTATTTTCTGAGTAAGCAATGATGGATAGTGACTATGCTTTATAGTTTAAAGACATTATCTTATAAAAATATTTTTTAAATATTTTTTAAATATGTATTAATTTTTAAATATGTGTTAATTTTTAATTAATACATGCCTACATGTGTTTGTCTGTACTGCTTGTGTGCCCGGTTCATATGAAGACCAGAACTGAACACTGGATCCCCTAGAACTAGAGTTACAGGTGGCTGAGTTCCACTATGGTAACTTTAGCTGAAACTAGGTCATCCACAAGAACAGAAGTGCTCTTAATTTAAGGGCATAATCTTCCATTAGGAGAGAGGCCTAATAGCATGCACATATACGTGGATGGGAATTCTACTCTTCTGATCCATGTCCCTGTTCTTCTGAATGTTGGGAGTATAAGGACTGCAGAGCAAAGGAGGGACACAAGACACATCTAGGCTACAGAGTTTCCTTTTATTATTGTTGAGTATTGTGTGAGAACATGGGTGCATGGTTGTTTGTGTGCATTTGCTTTGTACAAGATCATGGAGATCAGATGAAAACTATAGCATCCCCGTTTTCATATCCCTTTAATTCAATCACAGAGATCAAAATTAAATTTCAAATCTTGCCCAAAAAATGTCTTTCCTATCGGAGCCATTGATTCAACCCCATAATTTAAATTAAATTATCATGAAGCAATTTTTAAATTAATTAATTAATTACAGTTATTCACTTTGTATCCCAGCTGTAGCCTCCTGCCACCTCCCCTCCCCTCCCACGCTCCCTCCCTCTTATTTTTCCCATACCTTTTCCCCAATCCACTGATAAGGGAGGTCCTCCTCCCCTTCCATCTTACCCTAGTCTATCAGGTCTCATCAGGACTGGCTGCATTGTCTTCCTCTGTGGCCTGGTAGGGCTGCACCGCCCCCTCAAGGGAAAGTGATCCAAGAGACAGTCCCTGAGTTAATGTCAGAGACAGTCCCTGATCCCATTAGTAGGGAACCATCTTGGACACTGAGCTGCCATGTACTACATTTGTGGAGGGCTTCTAGATTATAAATATGCATTGTCCATGTTTGGAATATCAGTCTCAAAAAAGATGCTTGTGTCTAGATTTTTTGGTTCTGTTGCTGTTCTTGTGGAGCTCCTGTCTCCTCCAGGTTTTTCTATCTCCCCCTTATTTCATAAGATTTCCTGCATTCTGTCCAAAATTTGTCCATGAGCCTCAGCATCTGCTTTCATACCCTGCTGGGTAGAGTCTTTCAGAGGCCCTCTGTGGTAGGCTCCTGTCCTTTTTCCTGTTTTTTTTTTTCCCCCTCTTCTGATGTCCATACTATTTGCCTTTCTGAATGAAGATTGACCATCTTATCCAGGGTCCTCCTTGATTAGCTTCTTTAGGTTACAGATTTTAGTATTTTATCCTATTTCATATGTCTATTAACCACTTGTAAGTGAGTATATACCATGTGTGTCTTTCTACTTCTGGGATACTTCACTCAGGATGGTCTTCTCTAGTTCCCATGATTTTCCTGCAAATTTCATGTTTTCCTAGTTTTCAATTGCTGAGTAGTATTCCATTGTGTAAATGTAGCACAATTTCTGTATCCATTCCTCCACTGATGGATATCTGGGTTGTTTCATGCTTCTGGCTATTACAAATAAAGCTGCTATGAATATGGTTGAACAAATATCCATGTTGTATACCTGAGAATGCTTTGGATATATGCACAGGAGTGATATAGCTGGATCTTGTTGAAGCAATTATTAAATATGTATGGGGTGTTATGCATAAGATATAATTCTCTCACAGAAATAATAGTTGTATGGGTGTGAATAAAATTTAAAAAAGGGAAGAAACAGGTATATAATTAGCTTAAGTCTTACTAAATGATTAGCTGATATCCAAAAGAACATGGATCAGACATAAATATGAATGAAGAAAATGACCACTAAATTGAAGATCTCTGCCTACCTCATGCCCTCCAGGAAGGAAAGTGGAATTGACATCTAATGCTAATCAGTAACCAGTATTTGGGCACTACAATGTACACAGATTGATCATGTTAGCAAGAAGACAAAATAACTTCCTTCAGTCAAGAGACTGAGAAAAAGTTAAAATCTAAAATCCAGGTAAAATTTAAATGTTTGAATCTCTCTCTCTCTCTCTCTCTCTCTCTCTCTCTCTCTCTCTCTCTCTCTCTCTCTCTCTCTCTCTCTCTCTCTCTCTCTGTGTGTGTGTGTGTGTGTGTGTGTGTGCAAATGTGTGTAGAATACATGTTAGTTTATGCACATACCCATTATTTGCATGAAGAAAATACAGCAGGATATTTCTAGCCTTCTATTGATTTTTGAGTTATTGTGCTGGTAGAATGTCTCATAGTGAATCAGAAGCTTGTTATTTTAGCTGGATTCGCTAACCAATGAACCCTTAGGATCCACATGTACAAACTGACTAGCATATAAATTTATAGGCTTGCAAAGTTATGCCTAGGTTTTTGTTTTGTTTTGTTTTGGTTTAATTCCCACATGGTTTACTGGTAGGGGAACTTTATCATGTAAATTTACCATGTAGTATATGTGTAAATATGATCTGTTTACTCTTAAAATAGTGAACACAGGCTAACTACTGTTCCAGCAGACTAAATGACATGTAAACATATATTAACTGTTGTAAACACTGACAAAAAATCAAACCTTGTCAGGCCACAGAGGAAGACAATAGAACCAGTCTTGATGGGACCTGATAGGCTAGGGTCAAATAGATGGGGAGGAGGTCCTCCCCTATTAATGGAGGAGGGAGAGACATGCAGATTGAGAGGAGTTGAAGGAGGGGGCCAGAGCTAGAAGGCAAATTAAATAAATTGTAAAATAATAATGTAAAAATAATTATATGTAAGCAGAGAAAATTTCTTTTTATTGTTTTTATTCTTATATTGAAATTATATATTTTTATACAATGTGTCCTGATTATAGTTTTCCCCCTCTAGTCCTCCCATTTCATCCCCGCTTTCCCTCTTCTCTAGATACCACTAGATTCACTATTATCCCTGCACAGTGTTCTTCCACATCTCTTCAGTCCCCCTCTTCTCCTAATCTGCCCTTAAAATCTGTTATTTCTCCCTCCCAGGGAGATCCTGCACCCCCTTGCAGCACTTCTTTTAACCTAACCCCTCTGAATATACATATTGTGGCTTAGTTAGCAGTTACTTAATATCTAATATCTACCTATAAGTGAAGACATAGCATACTTATTTTTTTTAAGGCCTGGCTTACCTCAATCAGGTTGAGTTTTTCTAGTTCCTTCAATTTGCCTGCAGATTTCAGTGTTACTTTTTTAACAGCTGAGTAATACTCTATTGTTTAAATGTACTGTAATTTCTTTATACATTCTTCTTTTGAGGGGCATCTAGGTGGTTTCCAGTTTCTGACTATTATGGATAATGCAAAAATGAACATGGGTGTGTAAGTGTTCATTTAGTAGGATAAAGTGCAGAACTGAATGTGTCATTTGGGTAAATGCCCAAGAATGGAATAGCTGGGTATTAATCACAGCAACTCTTATAAGAGAACACATTTAATTGGGACTAGCTTACAGGTTCAGAGATTTAGTCCATGGTTATCATTGTAGGAGGCATGGCAAACAGGTGAATGTGGTACTGGAAAAGGATCTGAGAGTTCTGCATCAGGATTGGAAGGCTGCAGGAAGAGAATGAATGTGGACCTAGCTTGAGTATTTGAAACCTCAAAGCCCACCCACAGTGACACACTTCTTCCAACAACACCCATACCACCTAATGCTCCCTATGCATTTCTACCACAAGAATATTTGTTCAAATTTGTTCACTTAGCCTTATCCATATCATCTGTAAATAACAATACTTTGACTCCTTCCTTTCCAATTTGTATCTAAGTAAAACTTCAAGTGCTCTGTTGAATAGACAAGGAAAGAGTAGACAACCTTGTCTTGTTACTGATTTTAGTAGACTTATCTTGAGTTTCTCTCCATTTAATTTGTTGCAGCATATCTGGTTGTTTAAAGCATGCCAGGTATTCAAATGCCTGTCCCAGTGCTTGCAAAACAAGTTCTCTTACCTACTAGGCCAACTCTTCAGCCAATATATCTCTCCTTTCGTAATAAAAATAAGCAGCAAATAGTAATGAGAACCTCACCCCCACACAAAGAAGAACATAGTAATAAAGGCATTTATTTGAAAATCCAGGATCAATATAATAAGAAATTAGTAAATAAAGTGCTCCTTTCCTAAATCCTTAAGTGATTGTCATTCAAAATATTCAAACATTAACTGAATGAGCCTGAGAGTTTCTGAAAATTTGTATATAATGGTATGATATTATTTATAGGACTATGGTCAACTCTTCCTCTGTTCATTATTTTTTAAAAAGAAATAAGAAGAACTAAAAGCAATATATTATCATTAGAATCATATTTCAAAAAATAATCTTCAACTGCTTATCCATATGTCATTAAGGTTTACTCACCACAGTTGTCTCCCAATACATGAACAGTTTCACATGATAAGGTCGTCCAGTATGTGCCATTCATAATTATCAGAAAAACAAACATTCATGATATAACATAAATTATAAAATACACTTACTACAACATTAGGCCTATTTTCAAAAGGGAAGTTATTTCATGAAAATTGTGTTACATCTTATAATAGTGTCCATATTTTCCTCTTTAGAAACTTTGCAATAGTATTTTTCCTAAATGTATATGAGAGTGATATGTAAGAAAAATTAGCCATTGTAGCCCTCATCCTTGTTGCTTTTTTTGATGCCTTTTAAAAAATAATAATTATTAAATAGTATCAGACCTTACATTTAACTTTTTTTATTTTTGCTTTTTGGCTTATCTATTTATTTACTTACTTGCTTGCTTATTTTAAATCTAAGCTGTAACCCTCTCTTTCCTATCCTTCCATTCTCAACCTTCTTCTCAACACCCCCATTTCCCCTCCCCTACTTCTCAGAAAAATGCAGCCCTCCTTACCAACCCATCCAAGAGCATCAAATCACATCAGGATAGAGGGAGATCTCTTCCACTGTCCCCTAGTGAGGCAGCCTTGCTAGGGGGAAATGACAGAGTCCATGTCAGGACTATACAGGACTCCTATTGAAGGGAGGGGAACACCAATCCACTCACAAAAATTTCAACTCAAAATTTACCCCACCTACAAGATGTGCATGAAAAATAAAATAGAGCCGTGATTGAGAGTATTCCCAACCAATGCTTGGCCCAACCTGAGACGCCCCCCCCGCCCCCGCCCCCGCCCCGTGGGAGAGAACCAACCCCCGACACTATTACTGATATTCTCCTATGCTTGCAAACAGGAGCCTAGCATAGTGGTCCCCTGAGAGGCTCTACCCAGCAGTGGAAGGAAACAGATGCTGAGATCCACAGTCAAAATTGATCAGAGTACAAGAATACTTGCAGAAGGTGACTGGGGGAGGAGAAGAGAGGTATAGAAGGAAAGGGATAGGAGCTACACAAGAAGACTAACAGAGAAAACTAACCAGAGCCCAGGTGGGCCTACAGAAGCTGAAGAGCCAACTAAGGATCATGCATAGTTTGGACCCAGGACCCCTAAACAGATGTAGGCAATGGGCAGCTTGGTGTTCATGTGGGTTGCTTAGTAATGAGAACTGGGGCTATTACATGTACTCTGTTACATTTATATTTTTTTTTACCAGGATAACCTAGTTAAGATAATTATTTTTGGATTTATTTAGATTACATCAACTGTAAAATGTAACAATAATTTATTCACAGTATATATTTGTGACATTTTGGATACCTTTGAGACTTGGGAAAATGTCTTTCTTGTTAGTTATGTTGGGAATTTTTCTCTATTTTTTTCCTTATCTTTTTGCTAAGTGTGTAATTAAGTCTCATTTAGATTGACTGTTTTATCTCTGTTGGCTTGCTCTTTGCTGTATTTCTCTTTGTCTACATTGATCACTACCCTACATTTTGTTTCATCTTTGTTCCTACATTTGATTTTTCTTAGCTTCCTAAAATAGAAAGTTAAGTCATTGATTTTATTTCTATCCTTTCATTCTTGTATATACAATTTAAAATATCAACTTCTCAATGTGCTGTTTGAATTTCAGTCTTCAAGGTATAGTATACAAGAGTTTCATACATTTAAAAAACTTTAGACTATAATTACATTTTCCCTTCCCTTTCCTCCCTCCCATCCCTCCCAAATAGCACTTCCTCCTATATTTCAAATCCACGCTTTCTTCACTAATTGGTACTGCATGCATATATATGTATATATACAAGTATGTCTTAATATAGCCTATTCAATATTTACTTTATTGTATTTTAATATTACTTGTATATGTTTTCAAGAGTGATAATTTGTGTTTTCTTCTCTGGGGAAGATCTTGTCTTGCTTCTAGCTTTTTCCTGTTGTTTGTAGTTCTTTGTGTAGAGTTGATGCCTTGTGGTCTTTTCCAGTTTTACTTTAACATGTCCATGTTGTTAGTGTTCTGTTCACATTGGAATGTATACTCTCTCTCTTTCTCTCTCTCTCTCTCCCTC
>CM053743.1:61965168-62002917 GCA_028658305.1 Pachyuromys duprasi
TATCAGCTGTTAGAAAATGTGATTTTTGTGTTTATGTAATAAAAATATTTTCATCTTCATTAATTTTTATTTAACATATTTTAAAATTATTATTGGTAATCTAAACATATGCATGTAATTACAAATATTAAAATAGAGATTTTAAGGGGAATATGAGAAGAAATTCATGATACTAACTAGATGTTTTTATAAAACATATATTATAAACAAAAACCACATTGTAAAATACAGCTTATAATCCACTAATTTAATTTGAATCTCAAAAAAGTTTTGATTAAGAAAGAATACAGGCAAACTACATATTATAATAATATAAAAACTGTTCCTCTGTTAGGCTTCATTCACTCCATAAGCAAATTTAAAACTGAATGAATGACATATTACTGAACAATGGACTTAAACATCTTCAATAAAAGTACATTTAAATAAAAAAACATAATATCCAAACAGCTCAATGTCATCCATCATCGGTGATGCTGATATGATAATAAAAGACAAATCCTTGGACACTGAACTGCCATGGTTTACATCTGTGCAGGGGTTCTAGGTTATCTCCATAAATGGAGTTGGTTGGAGTGTCAGTCTCAGAAAACAACCCTGAGTCCAGACTTTTTGGTTCTTTTGTTCCCCTTGTGGACAGCCTGTCCCCTCCAGGTCTTCCTATGTCCCCCTCCTTTCATAAGATTCCCTGCACTCTGTCCAAAGTTTGGCTATGAGTCTCATCATCTGCTTTGACACCTCGCAGGATAGTCTTTCAGGGGCCCTCTGTGGTAAGCTCCTGTCCTGTTCCCTGCTTTCTCCCTCTGCTGATGTCTTTCCCTTTGCCTTTCTGAATGAGGATCTCCCCTATCAGTGGACTGGGGGAGGGCCATTGGTGGAGGAGAGGGAGGGATGACAATGGGACTGGGAGGGGCCACGGGAGGGAGCTACAGGTGGGCTACAAAGTGAATAAACTGTAATTAACAAAAATAAAAAAAAGATTTATTTATCAGGAAAAAAAGACAAATCCTAGTGTTGTCAGGTAGACTGACTGAAGAAGGGAAATTATTTGTCATTTTCAGAAATTAAACATACACAAACCCTGTATCTCCATATGTGTACTCATTGTTTTACACAAATTCATAAGTATAATTAAGATAAATGTAATTAAAAGGCAAATAACCAGACTAATCTAATAACCCTTTTTATGACCCTCCAAATATAGCTTAATGTGATGTTAATGTTAATTGTAAACTGGACAGAATTTGACATCTTCTTGAAGACAAGTTTCTGAAAACACTTGGGAGGGATTATTTGCGTATGGGCTTGCTTCTAAGGGATTATGCTGATTAGGTTAATTATGGTGGAGAGAACCACATGGAAAGTGAACTGCATCATTTCCTGAGCTTAAGTCCTGGACTGCACAAGGAATAAATTGTAGCAGAGCATAGAAATAATAAAATGAAGCTGAGCATAGAAATGAATTGTTTTATGCTTTCTGACTTTGGGTGTAGCTGGCCAGATCTTCAAACTCCTGTGGCCTCGATTGTCCAACATGGTGGACTCTAACTTGAACTATGAGCTAAAATTAATTTATTTTACCCCTCAGCACATATACAGAACAGTAAACTGGAAAACTTGTAAGAGCCATTGGGAATGGAAGACACCAAGAAAAGAGTGTATTCATGGAGACGACTGAAGTATTCCCAGGCCTGTACAGTTTTGGGACAGATGTGCTCCCAGACCCGAGAGAGAAAAAGGAGAGTAGCTCCAGCCCATAATCCCAATGCTTTCTCCATTTGACAACTGCTTCCAAAGGAAAGCTCACCTTTTTATTTTCAACGGAATCTCAAAGTATATACACACCACACTTAGACCCTTTGAGTAGCAGCAGATGGCCAACAAAAATGAAGCCGAAAGCAATGGTGTTTTGGAAACATTTTGTGTCATGTTTTTGTTTGTTTGTTTGCTTGTTGAACATTATTTCCTTAACTGCTTTTCAATTAAGGTAAGTTATATTAGAGTTTCTAGTTTTGCAGTTAATTTCCGTTTTTCCTTTTCATTGTTGCTGCTGTCGTGTGTCTTCATCTCTCATGCTTTTTGTTTAATTTTTCCTTTTCTGTTTTGTTTAATTTTGATTAGTTTGATGTTTTTACTGAGTTGTTTTTGTACTAAAGAAAGAGAAAGAAGTCAGGGGGAACTGGAAGAATATGGGAGTAGGTGAGGTAGCAGAAACAATAATGAGAATATTCTGTATAAACAAAAAAAGATTTTCAATAAAAACATAACTCATTCTTCAAACGTTGCTTTTGTAAAGGCATTTTATCACAGCAAAAGGAAAAAAAAAACAACAATCAATAGGTGATTTTATAAATAAAAATGAGAATGTACAATGGAACTATCAGCATTGGGAATAAATAATTTGCATATCACTGTTGGCCGAATTTGCCAGTAAAATGTTAATGACAAAGAGGTAGACACAGCAATATTAACTACTTCTTTATGTTTATATAAAGTTTGTTGCCATCTATCCTCAGTTTTAAAAATCTGTACATAACACAATCGTTTATTTTCTAGGTTTACAGGTTTCTAATCATGATTGACGAGCCTCATTGTTTTAGGAGAAGCGGTACATTTTGGCAGTAAAAAAGGCTTTGGAAGGAGGAAAGGAAAAAAAGAAATTATGTAATTATATTCTCAAAATGAATTTAAAAATCCATTCACATCAGTGTTGGTAACATTAAAGATGAAAAGTGTTCTGAGTTTCCAGAGTCTTCTTAGAGGCATGCCCCTATGACCTAAAACCATGTGTGGATATGGCCTGGAACCCCCGCTCAGATGGGGCCCATGATAGCTCATTGTCAGACTGAAGACCCTAGTGAGGGAAACAGGGAATGTTTCAGTCATGATCTTGATGGCTGACTCTTTGACCCTCCCCCATACAAGCCCGGGAGTGACAGATGGGCTAGATCCCAGGGGAAGGCATTGCAGCCAGCCCTGAGGAGACAGGATGAGCTGGGTTTGGATGGAAGGGGAGGAGGTCCTCCCCTGTTGGTGGACTTGGAGGGGTGGGGAGGAGATGAGGGAGGGATGGGGAGAGTGGGAGGGAATGAGGGAGGAGGCTATGCCTGGAATGCAAAGTACCTAACCTGTGATTGATATAAAAATAAATTAATTAATTAAAAAATAAGTTTAAAAAAAACATTGTTCTAGCACTCAGTTATTTACAACCTCACAAGCTAACAATAGAGTGTTCCTGCAGAACAAGCTTTTAACATATCACTGTTTGATAGATCTTTAAGATCAAAACTTGAGCGTTTGACCCAGGGCAACTACATTTAAGGTCAAGGCAAATGATACCTTGAATATATAGTGAGTAGCAAAGAACACAAAGTGTCATGTTAATGCCAATATTTTTATTCCCTGAATCTGACTCCTGGCTGGGATTTACACAAGTGTATGTTCAATTGTTTTACCTGCTCAATGAGATCTATAAAACAGTAAAAACTATAAAACTCTAAAAACCGTAAAAAATTTACATGTGCACTTTAAAAATATTTATATTTATCTTGCTCTTTCTAATTTAATATATGTATGTAATATACTGAGCACCGTCTGCAACCCTCACCCCTTTAAATACCTTATATAAAGCAATTGATTAAAAGAAATTGAAATAAGATGCTCTATTCATAGACTGTAACTATCCTGAAATTCCTACCTGAAGGTGCTACCAGAGGGCATAAGGGTGATACTCTCAATCTTCTCAAACTTCATCCCTGAATGAGCAGGAGCTCTCAGGGCTCCTTGGGGTGTCAGTTCAGGGCACTTGTCCTATTTCTTTCTGAGTCCTGGACTTTGATATATGGAACAATGATGCCCAGCTACTGTCTGGAATATAGGCGGCATGGACAAATATGTCAATGAAGGAATCAAACTCTGGCAGACACACAACACCTTTTCTCCTTTAGTCAAGTGAGTTCTTTTTTTAATATATATTTTTAAATTAATTAGAGTTTATTCACTTTGTATTCCAGCTGTAGCCCTCTCCCTTATTGCCTCCCAATTCCACCCTCCCTGTCTCAACTCTTCTCCAAGGTCACTGATAGGGGAGGACCTCCTCCTGTTCCATCTCACCCTACCCTATCAGGTCTCATCAGGACTGGCTGCACTGTCTTCCTCTGTAGCCTGGTAAGGCTGTTCCCCAGGTCAGGGGGAGGTGATCAAAAAGCCAGCCACTGAATTCATGTCAGAGAAAGTCCCTGTTCCCCTTACTAGGATTTCTGATGCTGATGACTTGTTCTTACTCCTTTTCATTTTTCTTTGAGGTGCTGATGCTATTGAGCTTCTCCTAACAATACTACAAAATAGGCCATAACTTTCTCTTACCTTTCCCATATATGAACAGGGGAGGCAGAGACAGACTGATCTCTAGGGCAAACTAGTCTGAATATCTTGTTTATTTTGTGACCTCCAAAGCACATCTTTGTAAGATGGGAGATTGAAATTAGCAGCTCTGAAGATCAGAAACTTAAATTATGTTTTCATAGTAGTTACTCTTCAATGAAGTTTGAAAGTAGTAAAAGTAATTCTGCACTATGATAGATTTCCTACTATATAAAAAGTCTCAAATTTTATAATATATAATACTCACTATGTATATATATATATGTATGTATGTATTATAGTATTATGTACGTGTATTATTTTGAACACGTGAGTACGAAATGTAAGACCTGCCACTTAATCTATATAACATGATTGTAGCTCACCATTACAACACTGTTTCCTTTCATGTTTTTCACATTGATAACACGTACACATTTATGACTTGTTTTAAATCATAGCATACAGTAAAGAGCACAGATGTTAACTTCGTTCAAAAATAATTGTTTCAATTTCAAAAACTCAACTCTTGTTCTATTCCACTTCAAAGAATTTATTTACATTATTTAATTTTCTAAGGCTTTACTTATTTTATTGCAAACAAAACACAAATGTAAAGCACTACATGCCTGCTTCATAAATATGTTATTTCACCAGATTAATATTTTGATATACACAAAATCATTAAGTTCTTTATAAAATAAGATCAGAGTAAATTTTTCCTTTGAGGAAAAAAGAAGTCTGTAAATTAATTTCATTATTTGTTAAATATTTTACGTTCTCTGTTAACAAGATTTAAACACTGTACACAGGTAAATATGCACACACTATTCTAGATATTTGTTAGAGATTATCTTGCATAAGCTTGCTACATACCATGGTGGGATATGCACAAAACAGATTGTCCTCCATAAAGTGTCTGGGCTTTGTGCCAGCTGTTGAAGACGTCCAGTATAACAGACTTCTGCAGAAAGCCTTCACAGTGTAATCACAATGTGCGGTCCCACCTTTGTCCAAATATTCCACCCTGGCCTGTACAATTGTGCCTTACTCATATTAGTCAGACATTTATATCTGTTTTCCTGTCATTTTTCTCTACATATATTTGGCTATTTCTCCTCCTCTAGGGAATCCTGTGGCTGGCTAGTTTTACGAAAACTTGACAAAAGCTAGAGCCTGCTGAGAGGAGAGAATATCACTTACAAAAATGTCTTCATAAGATCAGGGTGTAGGTAAGCATGTACTGATTTATTTTTCAATTAGTGTTAGATATGGGAGGGCCCAGCTCAATGTGAGCGGTACCATTCTTGGATAGGTTGTCCAGGTTTCTATAAGAAAGCAGTCTACAGAGGCTGTGAGGAGCAATCCAGAAGGAGTGAAAGTATAAGCCAAGTAACTATTTTCTCCCAGACTGGCTTTTGTTTATGGAGCTTCACCATAGCAATAGTGATCAAAACTGAGACAAAACCCAGTAATATAACTGTGAATCCAAAGCTGCAATTGGTTTTAACATGAGTAATTTAATTGAACCTTTATAGCTTTGCAAATTACAATGTTATATTTTAGTCTTCTCACAAAGATTTTCACTATTTTCCTTTTTTATTTTTTCTTATCACAGGTTTCTATAGTGTTTTCTTCTTCTTTAGATTTATTTAATTCACATGGATAAGTGTTCTACATGCATGTGTGTATGTATTCTGCATGAGTATCTCCTACTTAGAGATGTCAGAAGGGACCATAGGATTCCCTAGAATTGGAGCAATGGGTAGTTGTAAGCATTGTGTCAGAGATGGGAGCTTAATCCATGTCCTCTGCAAGAGCAGCTAGGGCTGTTAAACACTGAGCCATTTCTTCAGCTGTTTTGTGGAATTTTATTAGGGATGAGAAGAGAAGCATGCCTAAGAAAACTTTAATAATAAAGAAATAATATAATTCCATAAACATAGTTTTCTCAGACAAAGGAGAACAACATTACACCAGGGCAAATAGAGATAAGAGTTGGGAACTGAGTAAAGACTACTCAGAGGTATAGTTAATTCACAAATGACTCCAATACAAGGTATTTGTAATAAGATTGGAGTAGTGTGCACTCCAAATGCTGTATCATATATCTTTCAATGGTGGTTCTTATTAAGTACTTAAGGTAGCTCTCAGAGTATTCCAAAAGTTCTCACTTGGACAACACACAAACACACACACACAAAATCAAGTTGTCTATGCAGAGAGTGGTAAACTGAATATAATGACAAAGGATCATAATTTTTAATAAATGTAATACTGCCCTGGTTTCTGTGAGAATGGTCTTTCTGGGACTTGTACAGAGACAATTTATGGAACATAGCCACTTTCTTGCATTGCTTAAATAGAAAGGAGACAAAGCACAGCAAAAATCTGACATAGCTGGCTTAAGCACTCAGCACAAAGGACTCCTTAGGAGATGTCTCTAACTCTGGTGCCTGTGTCCATATGGTAGTGCATATATGTCTCAAAAGTCTACTGAACATAATGCCATGAATTATATATGACACCTAAAGAGAAAATTTTTTAAAAATAGCCTAATATTTGACAATCCTTTCCTTGTAACATGT
Source organism: Pachyuromys duprasi (assembly GCA_028658305.1). NCBI lineage: Eukaryota > Metazoa > Chordata > Mammalia > Rodentia > Muridae > Pachyuromys > Pachyuromys duprasi. The sequence goes on from CM053743.1 coordinate 61,972,119, forward strand.
TTAATTTGGTTTTCAAATGTAAAAAACTACCCTGTTAATTCAAATTTTTAAACAAAAATGATGCTGTCTCTTTTTCTAGCCACATTCTCAGCTGAATAAAACAATAATATACTGAAGCAATTACAGTACATTTTTCTTTATGCTTTTTTCTCATTGTTGTACCTGCAAGACTCTTCTGTTTTTGCAGGATAAATTGGGTTGTAAGGCCATTCTGTGCTGCCACAGTGAACCAAACAGTGAGACCCTGCCCAGACCCCTTCAGTGATCTTGCTGCTCCCAATCCGGCCATTCCTCCGCGAATCTCATCTTCTCTTCACAATTGCAGTTGTAGTTAAAAATGAGAAGTAGATTTTGTATCTTTTGCTCTTTTATGCTGTTTCTCCTTTAAAAAAATTGCAAAACTTTTAAAACATGTTTAGGTATTAATGTAAATATATATTAATAAGGAGAAATATAATGTATAAAATGGATTCTACTAGCAGATAGTAAAAAACACACAGTGGCATAAATAGTTTTTTTCAATTCTTCACATAATTACAATCTAAAGAATATCAGAATATTGAATAATGATTACTAAAGCTTGGGCATATGAATAAAAAGCAGTAAGAGTTGACTGTTGAAAGATATTTGCTACTTTAAATATCACACTGAACACTAATAATATGTGGGCATCATAATAAATTATTTTGAAAATCTATAAAATATTATGGATAGCATAACTAAGAACATTATCTTAATGTTTGTAGTAGTGACAGCTTTAGGTCAACACATTGTTGATAAGGTCCCCACATACCCATTTTAATAGTTACCTTGAATGTACTATATTAAAAGATTACACTTAATTTATGCTACTCTAGTTAAGCAAGTCTTTGGCAACCCAGCTTTGATTACTGGTGAGATATTGTTCAGGTGATAAATTCAGGGGTGGGGTATCAGTCACTAAAATGATTGTCATGTAAAATTATGTACATGAGTTTGAATTACAATCACCCAAGTGAAAAGAAAACAATAACAATAATAAAACAAAGCAGTACTTTGTAGTCTCTAGGTATGTGTAAGATTAAGCTGATTAGAGAAGTTCTAGTTTTGAGCAATGAATGTTATGAACTGATTCTTCTATTGTTCCTGGTATCAATAGGTTTGGGAAAAAAAAAAACTGAATTGACATTTATTTGAATCTAAACCACAGAAAATATTTAAGGTGTCTTAAGTAGCTCAAACTTATAAATACAAGGCTAAAATACATTAATACTCTTTTGTTTTCTTAGCCAATTTAAATGAGTTCATTTGTTAAAGAATTAAGTCATTATAGGGCTACCTTGAAATTGCTTTCATTTTATTTTTTCTTTATTATTATTATTTAATTACAATTTATTCATTTTGTATCCCAGCTGTAGCACCCTCCCTCATTTCCAGATCCCACCACCCCACCCTCTTACCCCACAATGTCCCTCCCCTAGTCCACTGATAGGGGAGGTCTTCTTCCCCCTACTATCTGACCCTAGCCTATCAGGTATCATCAGGACTCTCTGGATCCTCTTTCTCTGTGGCCTAGTTAGGCCACTTCCCCTTGGGGAGGTGATCAAAAAGCCATTGAGTCCATTCCAAAAACTGCCCCTGCTCTCCTTACTAGAGAACCTACATGGAGACTGAGCTGCCTATGGGCTACATCTGAACAGGGAATCTCCATGCATGGTCCTTGATTGAATCATCAGTCTCTAAAGTCTTCCCTGAGCCCAGATATTTTGGCTCTGTTGGTTTCCTAGTGGAGCTCCTGTCCCTTTCAGGTCTTTCTATCTCTGCATCAGTAGATATTTAATGTAGAATATTGTTAAAGATTAGCAATATATCTTTTATGACGAGCCTCCACAGCAGAGAAGAGAGGAGAAAGAGCATAAGTGCCAGAGGATCACAGGGTTTGCTGTAAGACTATGTCTTTTAGTAATTTTAGAAGCTAGATGCATACAGTCCCAACAACATGACTACTTAAACATGAGCTGAAAAACGGCAACAACAATAAACATACCAGACTGGATACAGGAAAGACTACTGGGCTCAAACCTACACACAGAGCAATAGGCAACTGAGGAATGGTGACAGTGGGAGAGAATGTCTTCCCCAGGGAGAGTACACCAATTTATCATTTAAATGGTCAGCCCTAAAAGCATACTTATAAGTCACATTATACATACCAAAGAAAAGAGGAGAGACAAATTATATACTTATATTATCTAAAAATAATATTAATTTAAAATAAACTAATATTTTTATATAGAAATCCTAACTATTGTGTAAATTTGGAGTATCATTATGAGACTATTTATCTCTATTATTTTACTAGGTCATGCCAAATATACTGGTCCATAATTTCAATAATTATTAAAATGGTCCCCAAATTTGCATTAAAGGAGATCAAACTTCTGACATAAAAATGTGAACTTCAGGCTTAGCACACACTGTTTCTCACAAGTAGCAAGCAGAGCCTGCACAGTGATCAACAGACAAAATTCTGGGCCTGAAAACACCAGCAATTGTGTTTCCCAGATGAGAGGAAATCCCATGGTGTAGGAATCAATCAGATTCAGGTCACCCAGCTAAACTGCTGAAGAGTTCCCAAGTCCAGCAGGCATTCAGTCACCAGCCCAGAGCCACACGCCTGAATGCTCTGATCACCATCCCAAACTGAACTGTGGGCTCCGCAACAACAGAGACTGGGATTTCCAGTTGAGAAAAACCCGCAGTGAAGGAAGCAATCAGGACCTCAGGTCACTCAAACAATCCCTGCATAAGGATTCTGAGTCCTGAGGGGTGCTCAGCTGCCAGTCCAGAGACCTGCCTACATGCCAGATTCACCATCCCGGGCACATTCTCATCCAGGGCAGATGAGACTGGGTTTCTCTGTCGAGGGGAAATACCATGGTGAGGGAAATAGCAAGACCGACCTCAGGGCACTCAGCCACCCCCCAAAAACAGTTCTCAGGAAAAGTTTCAGGGTTTCCGCAGGTGCCCAGGTGCACAGTCTCCAGAGAAGTAGAGCTATGAGCATGTGCTTAATGTTCTACTTGCCACCCAGATGGAACTGTGAATAGCCAAACACCACAGAATGGGTCTCCCTGTTGGGAGAAAACCCCACAGTGGGGGGAAACATCAGGTCTGACTTCAGGACACCCAGCACCAGAAAAGTTTCTGGGTTGCTGCTGCCTCCAGGCTCTGGCCTCCTGCTGCACACGAATGCTGTGCTCACCTGCCACTGATTACCTGAGCTCCAATCTCAGACCTACAGAAGCCTGAGAGCCACAGGATCAGGCCCCAGATACTGCTCCAAGGTGTGACCAGTTATCCCTAGCTAAACTGACAAAACAGAAGGCCTCCCTGATTCTACAAGAAGGCTGCACTCAGCAAACACAGCATAAGAGCAGCAGCAGCAGCTCACTAAATTCAAGCAAGAAACACAGCTGCAAGGCAGCTGTCTGCAAGACTTCTACTGGTGAGAGGAGAGCCTTCCTGACTACCAAAACCCACAGTTACCCCACAGGTCCATATGCCTGACTTGAACTGTGGAAATTCCTGAGAAGCACCACCATTCAGTTGATCATACCCAAAAAGCTGAGGAAATCTCCTTTAGAACAATGCCAAGGGGATTCTCCCAGCCAACACCTGAGACAGCCAGATGGATAGAAACCCATGTAAAAACACAGCCAATAAAAGGCAAAGCAATATGGCATCTCCAGAGCCCAGTCATCAAGGGGCAAATAGCCCTGGACAAGCTAACATAAGTGAAATTCAAGAATATGACCTTTTATTTAGGCTTATGAAGAGGATAATGGAGGAAACAAATAAAATGCATAAACAATTAGAGGAAGATAAAGTCAAACAGATTATATCCATTAGTAAAGAAATAGAAGATAAAGTCAAACAGAATATGGCCATCCATAAAGAAATACAGGAAAAGCAACCAAACAGTCTGTGGCATTTAGAGAGGAAATTAAGTCAAAGAAAAGAAACAAAAGAAACAGAGGAATGTTCAAAAAACAGGAAAAGGAATTGAAGGAGAAACATGAAAATACAGTCAGACAATTGAAGGAAATCAACAAAATGGTGCAAGGTCTGAAGATAGAATTGGAAAATTTAAGAAAACACAAATGGAGAAAATCATGCAGAGGAAGAACTTAGGAAAGAAAAAATTAACCACAGAGGTAAGCATAACCAACAGACTACAATAGAGTGAAGAAAGAATCTCAGGTGTGGAAGACACAATTGAAAAAAATCAATGTATCTGTCAAAGAAAATAATAAATCTAAAAAGTTCCAGGCACAAATCATCCAAGGTATCCACGATAGCATGAAAAGACAAAAATCTAAGAATAAAAGGAATAGAGGAGAAGGAAGATTCCCTGCTCCAAGTCCCAGAAAATATTTTCAACAAAATCTAGAAGAAAATTACCCAAATTTAAAGGAAAGTCCTATAAGCATACAAGAGGCCTAGAGAACACCTAATGAATTAGACCAGAAAAGAAAATCCTCCTGCCACATAATAAAATAGTAAGTATACAGAACAAAGAAATAATACTAAAAGCTGCAAGGGGAAAAGGCCAAGTAATATATAATGGCAAACCCATCAGAATTACAGTGGACTTGTCAATAGAGATTATGAAAGCCAGAAGGGAATGGACAGATACCAAGCAGAACTTAAAAGAACACAGATGTTATTCCAGGCTACTCTACCTAGCAAAACTCTCAGTCATCTTAGATGGACAAAACAAGATATTCAATGACAAGAACAAATTTCAACAATGCCTACACAAAAATCCAATGTTACAGAAGACACTAGAAGGAAAAATACAACCCAAGAAAATTAAGTGCTTTAAGGACAACACAGGAAATCAATAACCTCACTACAGCAAAACTAAAAGTAGCCAAGCACACAAACACATTACCACAGCCAACATCAATATCAAAGGATCTAACCGCCACTGGACATTAATCTCTTTTAACATCAATGGACTCAATTCTCCAATAAAAGATACAGACTAACAGAATGGATGTGTACACAAAGTCCAGCAATCTGTTGCATACAAGAAACACACCTAAGTCACAAAGCTAGACATTGCCTGAGAGTAAAGGGCTAAAAAACAAGTGGACCGAAGAAGCAAGCAGGAGTAGCCATTCTAACATCTAGTAAAACAGACTTTCAACCAAAATTAATCAAACGAAATGGAGAAGGACAGTTCATACTCATCAAAGGAATATTCCACAAGGAAGACATCACAATCCTGAACATCTCTGCCCCAAACACAAGGACACACACATTTGTCCAAGAAACATCAATAAAACTGAAACCACACATAGATCCCCACACATTAATAGTAGGAGACTTCAAAACCCAATTCTCAACAAAGGACAGGTCAAAAAAACAGAAATTAAACAAAGAAACAATGACTCTAACAGATGTCACGAATCAAATGGACCTAACAGACATCTACAGAACCTTTCACCCAAACAAAAAAGAATTTACCTTCTCAGCACCTCCTGGAACCTTCTCCAAAATAGACCATATAGTTGGTCACAAAGCAAGCCTCAAAGATAAAAGACTAAAATAACCCCATGCATCTTATCTAACCACCAAGTATTAAATCTTGACCTCAACAACAGAAATAGCAAAAAGTCTAAACACACATGGAAACTGAACAACTAGCTACTCAATAACAGCTGGGTCAGGGAAGAAATAAATAAAGAAATTAAAGACTTCCTAGAATTTGATGAAAATGAAGGGACAACATACCCAAACTTATGTGACACAATGAAAGAATTGCTAAGAGGAAAGTTCATAGCACTAAGTGTCTTCAAGAAGAAATTGAAAACATCTCATTCAGCAACTTAATGGCTCACCTAAAAACCTTAGGGAAAAAAGAAGAAGCAGACACACCCAAGAGTTGAAGGCTGGAAATAATCAAACTCGGGAGTGAAATCACTAAATTAGAAACAAGTAAAACAATTCAAAGAACCAATAAAACCAAGAGATGGTTCTTTCAGAAAATCAACAAGATAGACAAACCCTTCGCCAAAATAACTGAAAGGCAAAGAGACACTATCCAAATCAACAAAATCAGAAATGAAAAGGGGGACATAACAACAGACACTGAGGAAATTCAAATAATTTTTAGGACTTACTTCAAAAGCCTATATGCCACAAAATTGAAAATCTAAATGAAATGGACAATTTTCTTGAGCGATTCCACTTACCAAAACTGAATCAAGACAAGATAAATCAATTAAATAATCCTATATCCACTAAGGAAACAGAAGCTGTCATCAAAAGTCTTCATCCAAAAAAAGCCCAGGGGCAGATTGTTTCAGCAGTGCATTCTACCACACCTTCAAAGAAGAGTTAACAGCAATACTCTTCAAATTAGTCCACAAAATAGAAACAGAAGGAGCACTATGAATCACATTCTATGAAGGCACAGTCACTTTGGTACCTAAAACTCACAAAGACCCAACAAAAAATAGAATTTCAGGCCAATCTCCCATATGAACACTGATGCAAAAATAATCAAAAAATATTTGCAAACCAAATACAAGAAGACATCAAAGATATCATCCGCTATGACCAAGTGGGTTTCAACCCAGGAATGCAGGAGTGATTCAATATATGGAAATCATTCAATGTAATTCACCATATAAATTGAAAGAAAAAAAAAACCACACACATGATAATCTCCTTAGATATTGAAAAAGCATTTGATAAAATCCAAAACTCATTCATGTGTAAAGTCTTGGAGAGATCAAGGATACAAAGCACTCACCTAAAAATAGTAAAGGCAATATAGAACAAGATTATCAAACTAAACGGAGAGAGATTTAAATCAATCCCACTGAAATCAGGGATAAGGCAAAGCTGCCCACGCGCTCTGTATCTCTTCAACATAGTTCTTAAAGTCCTTGCTAGAGCAATAAGACAAAGGAGATCAAGATGATTCAATTCTGAAACGAAGAAGTCAAAGTATCACTATTTGCGGATGATATGATAGTATACCAGAGTGACCCCAAAAATTCTACAAAGGAATTCCTTCAGCTGATAAATACCTTCAGCCAAGTGGGTGGATACAAAAATCAATTCGAAAAAAAATCTGTATATACAAAAAACAAATGGGCTGATAAAGAAATTAGGGAAATTACACCCTTCACAATAGCCACAAATAACATAAAATAACGTGGTGTGACTCTGAAGAAGCAAGTCAAAGACTTGTATGAAAAAAACACTTTCCGTCTCTCCTGAAGAAAGAAATAGAAGATGGAAAGATCACCCGTGTTCATGGCTTGGCAGGATTAACGTAGTAAAAATGGCCATCTTCAGCTCAGTATCCAAGTGGGTTGCCTAGTAAAGGGAACAGGGACTGTCTCTGACATGAACTCAGTGGCTGGCTCTTTGATGCTGCCACTCCCAGAGGGAGGAGCAGCCTGCTAGGCCACAGAGGAGGACACTGCAGCCAGTCCTAATGAGACCTGATAAACTGGGGTCAGATGGAAGGGGAGGAGGACCTCCCCTATCAGAGGACATGGAGAGGGGCAGGGAGGAGATGAGGGAGGGAAGGTGGGATTGGGAAAGAATGAGGGAAGGGATTACAGCTGGGATACAAAGTAAATATACTGCAATTAACATAAAAATAAAAATAATTTTTAAAAAGACCATCTTACCAAAAGCAATCTACAGATTCAATGCAATTACCATGAAATCCTCTATAATAAAATATCTTCGGGAGGTATCTCCTTCCATGATCTCAACCTGTACTATAGAGCAAGAGAAGAAAAACTGCATGGTACTGGCATAGAAACTGACTGGTGGATGAGTGGAAATGAATAGAAGACCATGAAATAAACCCACACTTATGGGCAGCTGATTTTTGGCAGAAAAAAAATGTGTAGAAAAATGCAAATAGACCCATAAGTATCAACCTGCACAAAACTAATTAATAAAAATAAAAATATAAATAAAAAAATTTTAAGTGTGAACTTGTTTTTGAAATAAATATATATTTAATATAAATACTCCATATGAATTCTCATTAAAAAAAACTATGAGTAGGCATCATTTTGGTCTTCATTATGCAAATGAGAACACTGAATGCTTAGGTATTTAATTGCTTTTCCAAAGAAAACTGGCTTGTGAGTGACTGAGTTAAAATTCAAAGTCTATATTTTCAGTCTATCTCTTAATCCCCAAACATTTTTTTTTTCTGAAAAGTGTCAGTACTTAGACACGTAAAGAGAGGGCTGAAGAGCAATGAGAACATAAATATGGGAATTATTATTTACTTAAGTACTCCATAGACTAAGGCATTGTGATGAAATAAACATTTTTAACATGAGAAGCAGGTTGGGGGAAAGCCAGGCTGAAATGAGTTGAAGGCCAGCATGGGGTACATATGAAAACTAAAAATAAACATTGGAGTTATCATATCAATGCATTTTACATGTCAGGCTATTGTATTTACCGTTCTAAATTACTACAGAATTTGACATATTGTATTCTTTCTAAGAAGGAGGCAATCAAATATTGAAAATCCTGAATCAAATGTGTGAATTAGCAAATATAAGAGTTCATAGTTGAACAACAACAAAAAAGGTTAAATCATTTATTCTTTTTACTGAAAACAGTTGAATCAACATTACCAAATGTATTAAAGATCCATGTGGTAGTTTTTATTTCATTCTTATTTCTTTGAAAAATAGTTTCAGGTATTTCTTTTCTTTTCTTTTTTGTAGGGATTATTTCTATTTATCCATAACTAGTTCTCTTTTACTTAAAACTCCAAGGTTATATTTTAATCTCATTAACATATTGGCTGTGCCACCTGCCTATTTTTCATCAAATGTTTGAACAGGTATGCTGTATGTTCCTTCTGAACTTAAAAAAAAATACACTTTAGACATAGAGGTGAATTCTTCAGATTTTACGCATTTTTCTTTGCAAACGTTCAACTCTGTGTTAGCAAATTCGAGTTAAATAATTTCTGAAATCTTCTATAAGTATGGCAGGAATCTCGTGCCATGCTAAACAGAGAAAAACTATTCTGAATACTTGACCTGAAATTTATTAGATTTTTATTGGAATAAAACTTAATTCCTTATTGTATCAAACAGCTAACATATGGCTGATTGTCACTGCAACATCAAATCTGTATAGTTACACCATATGTACCTTCAATCTATGATCCTTATTGTATCAGATTATAATCTATAAATATTTTACTATACATAATGCATTTTATTTACAATGAGAATTAGCTTAAGGTATAAAACTTCAAAAGATAGGAAACATGACAATATCCAAATATCCATGAATTTTCTTTTTGCTGCTGCATATGACAGAATATGAATATTGTGGCACATCTAATTAGACAGCTCCTGTCATGAAAACCTACAGGAACACATCTGTACACTTTGAAATGTACTTTTGGGGGGAAGGATCAAGAGGGCTGTGGCTAGCATGCACCTTATCTGAGGGGCAAAGGACCTGAAATGCCAAAATTGGTGAGTGAAGAGGCTACTGAACCCAGAACAGAGTTATTTAGGCTTCCAGGGAGAAAGTGACTAACCATGAACTGAGTCAATCTAGAATCAGGTCACCTGCAGACTCCTCTGGGGACTTGATCCCTGGGTACTTCGCTGTATCCAACTCCTTATTTCCTCTTTGGAGGAGGTAGCCAGCAGAATCCGCCACAGACCACACCACCCATGTCCCAGCCCCAGCAACAGTGGAGGCTTCTACAAAAGAAAACCCAGCTCAGGATCTGGGTCTGAGAATACCCAACCCTTTCGGACACTCCCTTGAGACTCCCGCCATAAGCCTGCCCTGCCAGAGCAGAAGGATAGAAAGGCACACTGCGGTTTCTGCCAAGGCCCACAGAACCTGGGCTCCAGCACTGCCAGCTGCTCCTAGCAAACAAAGCCCAACTCGGGACCTGGGACTGAGGTCACTCAACTCTTCCTGACACTCTCCAGAACCAACCACAATAAGGTCTAGCACCAAGCTCTAACACAGGCGTCTCGTGGCAGAGAAACCCTGGTTCTGGATCTGGGACTGAGAACACTCAACTCAACCGTTTCCGGTACTCCCCTGGGACCAGCTGCCATAAGCCTTCCCTGGCAGAGGGGAAGGGCAGAAAGGTGTCCTGCTGATTCCACCTCAAACCACAGGGCCTGGGCCCTGGCCTAGAGTTCAGGGACAGAGAAGATACAGTCCCCACTTCCCCAACCCACTCCCACCCCAGCACTACCCTGGGTCCAACCACCAAAATTATTCCCTGGTGGAAGTGAAGGATACAGAAGGGGCCTGCAGAGTCCACCACAGACCACCCTGCCTGGCCCCAGCATGGGCTTCACCCAGCACAGCATACAGTGCAGGTGGACACCAAGACCTACTGCTACAGCGCCACTGAGCTGACTGTTAGCCTACACCCGCATTTGCCCAGGAGGATCAAATCAGAGAGTAGAGAGCAAGGGGAACCCCTGTGCTTTCCAACTGGTCCTGCAAGGGAGTGAGTGTGCCTTGAATGGAGTGTTTACAGAGCCCCAGATCCAGGGCCCCTCTATGCAGGCCACTAGACAACAGATCCCTACCACCCACACCCCTAGTGTGGGCATCATAGGGATACTTGGGATAGTGATCCCAACACTGAACCCTCTGATCTGCAGGGCTACCAGTAAATTCCAGGCAAACAATTCCTGGATCCCACACAAAGTTGCATACTAGTGGCCTGTAGGCCACTGTGATAGTCAGGGATTCCACACATGTGCAGTGTGCCCCCTAAAAGCGCCTATGAATAGCACCAGCATCACATTCCTCACTTAGGTAAAGCTGAAACCACAACACACACTCCCAAACCAGTGAACCTCTCTCATCTTTTTTGGAAACAGTCCAGAAAACAGAAAGAGACAGTCCTAGCCTGACAAAATCTAAGAAAATAGGAGTAGATGAAAAAGAAGACATCAGGCTCCAAGGTCTGGAAAATATTTTCAAGAAAATCATAGAACAAAATTTTCCCAACTTAAACAAAGAGATGTCCATAAGCATACAAGAGGCCTACAGAACACGAAATAGACTAGAACAGAAAAGAAATTCTTCACGTCACATCATAATCAAAACACTGAACCTACAGAAGAAAGAAAAAAATATTAAAAGCAGCAAAGGAAAATGGCCAGGTAATGTATGAAGGTAGAACTATCAGAATCACACCAGATGTCTCAATAGAAACAAGGAAAACCAGAAGGGCCTGGACAGAAATCATGCAGACCTTAAGGGACCACAGATGCCAACCCAGACTATTATAAACAGGAAAATTTTCAATCAGCATAAATGGAGAATTCAAAATATTCCATGACAAAACCAAATTTAAACAGTATCTACACAGTAACCCAACCCTACAGAAATTACGAGAAGGGAAATTCCAACCCAATGAAAACAACTACATCCAAAGAAACATAGGACATAGATAACTACACAACAACAACATCAACAAAAACCAAAAGAATGCAAGCAATGAAACATAGCAACACAACCAACCCCACATCAAAACAAAGTAACATTGGTTGGTCACTAGTATCTATCAACATCAATGAACTCAACTCTCCAATAAAAAAAAAAAAAAAAAAAAAAAACCACAGACTCACATAATGGTTGCAGAAACAAGATTCAACATTCTGTTGCATCTAAGAAACACACCTGTGCAACAAAGATAAACATTGCCTCAGAGTAAAGGGCTGGAAAGTTTTTTTCAAGCAAATACATCCAGAAAACAAGCTACAGTAGCTATCCTAATATCTAATAAAATAGGCTTTCAACCAAGATTAATCAAAAAAATAAGGAGGGCCACTACATTCTCATCAAATGAAAAATCCACCAAGAAGACATCACAACATCACAATTCTGAACATCTCTGCCCCAAATACAAGAATGCCTACATTTGTAATGAAACATTATTAAAGCTTAAATCACACATTGATCCCAATACCATAAAAGGGGAAGACTTCAACACCCAATTCTCAACAAGGAACAGATCAACTAGACAGAAACCAAAGAGGGAAATAAAGGCACTTACAGAGTCCCTAAATCAAATGGACCTAATAGACATCTACAGATATTTTCACCCACACTCAAAAGAGTATACCTTCTTTTCAGCACCTCATGGAACCTTCTCCAAAATAGAACATATAGTTGGTCACAAAGCAAGCCTCAATTAGATACAAGAAGATTGAAATAATCCCCTGTATTCTATCTGACCACCATGGACTAAAGCTGGACCTCAACAAAAATGGAAATAACAAAAAGTCTACACACACATGGAAACTGAACAGCATGATACATAATGACAGCTGAGTTCAGGAAGAAATAAAGAAAGAAATTAAAGACTTCCTAGAATTCAATGAAAATGAAGGTAAAACATACCCTAATTTATGGGACACATTGAAAGCAGTGCTCAGAGGAAAATTCATACAACTAGGTACCTCAAGAAGAAATTTGTAACATCACATACAAGCAACTTACTGGCCCAACTGAAAGCCCTAGAAAAGAAAGAAGCAGATACACCCAAGAGGAACAGACCGCTGAAAATAAACAAACTCAGGGTTGAAATCAATCAAGAAGAAACAAATAAACTATTCAAAGAATCAATGAAACAAAGAGCTGTGTTCTTTGAGAAAGTCAACAAGATAGACAAACCCTTAGCCAAACTAACTAAAAGGCAGTGAGAATCTATCCAAATCAGCAAAATCAGAAGTGAAAAGGGGGACATAACTACAGACACTGAGGAAATCCAAACAATCATTAGATCATACATCAAAAGCCTATATGCAACAAAATTTTAAAATCTAAATTAATGGACTATTTTCTTGATAGATGCCATCTACCTAAATTAAGTCAAGATCAGGTAGAAAGATTGAATAGCCCTATATTCCCCAAGGAAATTGAAGCAGTCATCAACATTCTCCCCACCAAAAAAGTCCTGGGATGAATGGATTCAGTGCAGAATTCTGCCATACCTTCAAAGAAGGGCTAACACCAATACTCCTCAAACTATTCCACATATAGAAACAGGAGGAACACTACCAAACTCATTCTATGAAGCCATAGTCACTTTGATACCTAAACCACACAAAGTACCAACCAAAATGGAGAACTTCAGATCTATCTTTCGTATGAACATTGATGCGAAAATACTCAATAAAATACTGGCAAACTGAAACCAAGAACACATAAAAGATATCATTCACCCTGATCAAGAAGACTTCATCCCAGGCATGGGAGGGTGGTTCAACATAAGGAAATCTATCAATATAATGAACCATATAAACAAACTGAAGGAGAAAAACCAGATGATCATCTCCTTACATGCCACAACAGCATTTGACAAAATCCAACACCCAGTCATGTTTAAAATTTTGGAGAGGTCAGGGACACAAGTCTCATACCTAAACATAGTAAAGGCAATATACAGCAAGCCTATAGCCAATATCAAACTCAATGGACAGAAACTCACACCAATCCCACTGAAATCAGGGACAAGGCAAGGCTATGCACTCTCTCCATATCTCTTCAAAATAGTACTTGAAGTCTTAGCTACAGAAATAAGACAACTAAAGGAGATCAAGAAAATGCAAATTGGAACAAAAGAGGTCAAAGTTTCACTATTCACAGATAGTAGGATAGTATACATGAGCAACCACAAAAATTCAACCTGAGAACTCCTTCAGCTGATAAACACCTTCAGCAAAGTCCCTGGATACAAAATTAACTCAAAAAAAAATCAGAAACCCCCCTATATAACCAAGACAAAAGGGCCAAGAAAGAAATCAGGGAAACAACACCCTTCACCATAACCACTACTAAGATAAAGTACCTTAGTGTGACTCTAACCAAGAAAGTGAAAGACCTGCTTGAAAAAAATTCAAGTCTCTGAAGAAAGAAATTGAAGAAGATATCAGAAAATGGAAAGATCTCCCGTGCTCATGGATTGGTAGGATTAACATAGTGAAAATGGCTATTCTGCCACATTCAATGAAATTCCCATTAAAATACCAACACAATTGTTTCTAAAACTTGAGAGAAAAATTCTCAACTTCATATGGAGAAACAAAAAACTCAGAATTTCCAAAATGATCCTGTACAACAACAGGTCATCTGGAGGCAGCTCCATCCCTGATCTCAAGCTGTACTGCAGAGGAATAGTAATAAAAATCCCAGGATATTGGCATACAAACAGAATGGTGGATCAATGGAACTGAATAGAAAACCCATAAATAAACCAAACACCTATGAGTACTTGATTTTTGACAAAGAAGCCAAAACCATTCAATGGGAAAAGACAGCATCTTCAACAAATGGTGCTGACCCAACTGGATGTCTACATGCAGAAAAATGAAAATAGATCCATATTTATAGCCCTGCACAAAACTAAAGTCCAAGTGGATCAAAGACCTCAACATAAAACCAGATACTCTAAATCAGTTAGAAGGAAAAGTGGGGAAGAGCCTAGAACTCATTGGCACAAGAGATAACTTCCTGAATGGAACACCAACAGCACAGGCTCTAAGAGCACCAATCAATAAATGGGACCTCATAAAACTGAAAAGCTTTTGTAAAGCAAAAGTTACTGTTGTCAGAACGAAACGACAGCCTACAGACTTGGAAAGGATCTTCACCAACTCTACGTCTGACAGAGGGCTGTTATCCAGAATATATAAAGAACCAAAGAAGTTAAAAAGCAACAAATCAAGCAATCCAATTAAAAAATGTGGTAGAGAGCTAAACAGAAAATTCCCAGTAGAGGAATACAGAATGGCAGAGAAACACATAAAGAAATGTTCAATGTCTTTAGCCATCAGAGAGATGCAAAACAAAACAACCCTGAGATTTTACCTGATACCCATCACAATGGCTAACATCAAAACTCAAGTGACAACACATGCTGGAGAGGTTGTGGAGAAAGGGGAACCGTCCTCCATTGTTGGTGGGAATGCAAACTTGTACAACCACTTTGGATATCAATCTGGTGCTTTCTTAGACAATTAGGAATCCTGCTTCCTCAAGATCCAGCTATACCACTTTTAGGTATATATCCAAAAGATGCTCAAGTACACAAAAAGTACATTTGCTCAACCATGTTTGTAGCACCTTTATTCGTAATTGCCAGAACCTGGAAACAACCAAGATGCCCCACATTGGAAGAATGGATACAGAAATTGTGGTACTTTTACACAATGGAATACTACTCAACAATTAAAAAGGAGGAAATCATGAAGTTTGCAGGCAAATGGTGGGACCTTGAAAAGATCATCCTGAGTGAAGTATCCCAAAAGCAGAAAGACACACATGCTATATATTCACTTATAAAGATCTAAAAGTTAGGGTAAACATGCTGAAATCTATATCTAAATAAGATAAACAAGAGAGGGGACCTGGGATAAGATTATTAATTGTTACTTAGAACATTGGATGTAGGAGAAAACAAGCCACAGGACAGCAGCCTACCAGACAGCCTCTGAAAGATTATACCTAGCAGTGTATCAAAGAGGATACTAAGACTCATAACCAAACCTGTGGCAGAATGAAGGGAATCATTAGAAAGAAGCAGGCGTTAATATGACCTGGAGAGAACAGGAGCTCCACAAGGACCAAATATATCTGGGCACAGGGGTCTTATATGAGACTGTTTCTCTAACCAAGGACCATGTGTGGTTATAACTTAGAACTTCTGCTCAGATGTAGCTCATGGTAGTTCAGTATCCAAGTGAGTACCCTAGTAAGGGGAACAGGGACTATTTCTGATATGAACTCATTGGTGAGCTTGTTGACCTCCCAGCCCCCCAGGGAGGAGCAGCCCTACTAGGCCACAGAGGAGGACTTTGCTGCCAGTCCTGAGGACACTTGATAAAGCAGGGTCAAATGAAAGGGAAGGAGTTCCTCCCTATCAGTGGACTTGGAAAGGGGCAGGGAAGAGATGAGGCAGGGAGGCTGTGATTGGGAAGGAATGAGGGAGCTGGATACAGCTGGGATACAAAGTTAATAAACTGTATCTAATATTAAAAATAAAAAAGAATACTTTTAGATGGAAACATTTATAAAAGAGATTACACATCCTTATACTTTACAGGTAGAATAAGTCTGTATGACATTGAGTCCGGTAATGAGTCTGGCTCCTCTATGGCATTATAAAAGCCATGTTCTGTCATTTTTGGTATAGTTATGTTAATACATTCAATTAAAATATATAATAATTAACATTTGTTATTATAATTACATAATATAAAATCATTATATTACATATACAAATATATAATCATCTAGGTATAAATATCTACAGAGCTTCAAATTTTATCCTCCATACTGCAACACCTTCTCTTTCTGGACTCTCAGATTTAAATCTCTTAGAGTCCTAGACCACTCCCCTCTTTGTGCTGCATGAGGCAGGCCATTGCCAACTGTCCAAGTCCACCCAAGAGTCAATTATCAGCTGTTTAGCAAACTAAAGTCCAAAATAATATCCCACACTTGGAATTAAAACAAAAATATATTTATATAACATAACCCAACTTTTTTAAATGACCGAAACTTCCGTTACTGTCATGTATTTTTCATGACCAGGATCAGCAGAGACAGATGATGTGGCAGCTTAGAGGAGAAAGATGGAGAGAAATGTTTCAGTGCAGCAACTGGAGGAGACTGCTTGCTGCATTTGATGTTGACAGGTACTGGTATTGCACCAAAAAGTACCCACTCACCCTAAAAGCCCAGAGAAGAAAAATGATGTAGTCCCCTTATCCTCACTAACCTTCTCTCTCTTACCTGGGTTTAAAGGGTTGGTGGAAGGGAAATAGAATAAAATAGAGTTTAAAAACAAACACATATATTCTGATACACTGGAAATTGAAAAACATATTCAAGTAGTATGATAAAATATGAGGTAGTATAATTTACATGTTGATACATATGAGCTTATATAACCTGGTATACATTATATACACAAAATGTTTTCTACTTATTTTGAAAAAAATTTAAGTGTGATATAAAATAGAAAATTGTTCTTAGATATGAGTTTTAGTATAGTTTAATGTAGTCTCAAAGAAAGGAAGCTTAAAATACTTTATTTTATGTAATTATCTACCCAAGTATAAGTTGAAAATGAAAATAACATAAAATAAAAATAATGTATTCAAAACAACAAAAAAAAATGAAACACTAAAAAAAGCCTTCTCAGTGCCACATACCCATCTCCTGTCCTTCTTCCTTCACACTCTACTGTGACCTTTGGTCCTCTGTGTTCTATCTACT
This sequence comes from Pachyuromys duprasi, assembly GCA_028658305.1. NCBI lineage: Eukaryota > Metazoa > Chordata > Mammalia > Rodentia > Muridae > Pachyuromys > Pachyuromys duprasi. The sequence goes on from CM053743.1 coordinate 61,989,447, forward strand.
AATAATGTTTAAAACATTCCTTCATCTAGCCCTCCATTCTGTCCATTTTCATAGTCTTCCTTACAGTTTCCTATTTTGTACCAGTTTTTTAAATTAAAGTTTAATTTTTTAAAATGTAACAAAATAGAAAATGATTGATCCAACATTCACCACTAACCTTTCCACACACAAAAATGAATGTGTTACCTTCCACACACATATATGCATGCAAATACGTGTATACATTTATGCACCCATGCACACACACCTGAGAGATATTCTGTAAACTAAATTGCATATATCACACAATTTCACAAGTCATTTCAAAGCTACATTGTACTAAGTCTATAGTTCTATGTACTGTAAGCATAGGGATTTTTATTTGAAAAATTGGATGGAACTAGAGAAGATCATCCCAAATGAGGTAACCAAGAAACAGAAAGACACAGATGGTATATACTCACTTATAAGTGGATATTAGCCATATAATATATGATAAACATACTAAAATCAATAGTCCTAAAGAAGCTAAAAAACAAGGAGGACCCTAGGGAAGATGGCTAATCCTCATTCAGAAGGGCAAACAATATAGACATCTGAAGTAGGAGAAGACAGGAAATAGGGCAGGAGCCATCATAGAGGGCCTCTGAAAGACTCTACCCACCAGGGTATCACAGCAGATGCTGAGAGTCATAGCCCAACACTGGGCAGAGTGCAAGGAATCTTATGGAAGAAGGGGGAGATAGAAAGACCTGGAATAGACAGGAGCTCCACAAGGAGACCAACAGAGCAAAAAATCTGGGCCTAGGGGTCCTGAAGAGACTGATTAATCATCCAAGGACTATGCATGGAGAGGACCTAGATCCCTCCTCAGATGTAGCTCTTTGCAGCTCAGTATTCAAATGGGTACTCTAATAAGGGGAGCAGGGCCAGTCACTGGCATGAACTTGGTTGCCTGCTCTTTGATCAACTCCCCCTGGTAAGGTGGCCTTACTATGCCACAGAGAAAGAAGATTCAGACAGTCCTGATGAGACCTGATAAGCTAAGGTAAGATAGTAGAGGAGGAGGACCTCCCCTATCAGTGGATCCAGTAAGGAGTATGGGGAAGGAGAGCAGGAGCAGCGGGCAGAGATGAGGGAAGGGGCTATAGCCAGGGTACAAAGTGAATAAATTGTAATAAAAAATAATAATAAACTAACAAAAGAAAAACATATTTTTTTAACTTTATAATGTCTCATGAGTGTGAATATATGCCCCAGTGAGTCTATTCCAGTGAAGTGAAATTTTCTTTTGGATTAGATGAAACAGAAAACCAAATAGATTCGCTGCATTTTGTCATGTACACAAGTCTCCAGTTATGATGCTTTCCTGTGAAACATATTGAAATATGTGATGCAGAATAATCATAAAGATAGAAGGTAACATTTTGGACTGAAATAGTTAACAGTAATTACAATACACAAAAGCAGTAAACACACACACACACATGCACAGAAAATGAGAGAGGGAGTAGGAAACTTGAAATTTTAGTGCACACTTGCAATTCCAACACTTGGAAGGTAGAGGCAGAGGCTTACATTGAGTTTCAGGTCATCCTGAAATACATAGTACTAGATCAAGAGATGGTGACATAACAAAACCTTGTCTCAAAATCAGTTATTAAACTAAACTAAAATAAAAACATTTTAATTACGTTGAAAATTAAGCAAATAAAATAAAATTGAAAAATCCTGCTGTTCTTCCAGGCCATAAAGAATAAAATCTACTATCCTTGCTAAACTACTGTGTTTACCTAGAATTCTCTCAACTGAAATTTCTAGGTTTATTATTTTTAACCCTCTTCTGTTGCCTCCTCATAAAGTACTTCCATAAACATTCATATATAGTTTACCATTCTTTCTATTTTAACAAAATAGTTCTTCCAAGTTGAAATAGCACCATATATGTCTTTAAATCCAGGTTTTAACGATGTTAAACAATTTTTCAAATCTTACTCAATTTGTATTTAACGAAGGGATTTTTAAATTAAAGTTCTATCTGCTAATGGGTGGCATGTGTACTTTATATGTCTATACATTATCTGATGCTGAAGTCATAATGCATATATCAATCTCCACAGACCTTTATTATTTCTTCATGATAAATTATTGAAACATCCGCCATGGAAGCTTCTGTATTCCATAATTACTTTTGAATATTTTATTACCTGTTACTCCACATTTAAGTGTCCCATTTCTATAATATTAGCGTGGGGGCATTTTCTTAGTACCCTGACAACAAGAGAGATACAAATTCTTGTTTTCAATCTCACTTTCTTAACAAAAGTTGTCTTATTCAGTGATTAAAAACTGAATTCCTTAAAGAAGTCTTTATATCTATTACATACTAATAATTTCCGCAACATTAAATGCAATGTTATGCTGAGAATAAATATTGAACAGACATTCTCAATAAAAAAGGAATGATTCCAGACACAATTAAAGATTCTTATGTCTCCATTAAACTTATTACTCTGAAAATAGTTTTTTGATTAATTTTATTCTTAGCCAACTTAATATAAAACCATGATTAAACAATTTTGTAAATGAGGATTATGTTGAATCCTGATGAAACTGGCTTCTTTGACTCTACTGAAAACTTTTATGATGTAAAGCTACAAAACTAGCTAAAACATTCTTATTTAATCACATTGATATTTATAAATTTATAATTAATAATGAAGAAATGTCTTTGGAAAATAATCTTACAATATCATGATTTACTGAGTAGAAGTTGCATATCTTTAAATAATTTGTTTTATATATTAATGTTTTAAGTAACATTTGTTTTCTGATTCAAAATGTCCACATGGCGTAATGAAAGTCATTTTTATGTAATTAAAATGACTTCAGGAAAGTACCCTTAAAATATGATAGATTTCCTTATATAAGTAAATTATATACTTATAGAATATTGAATTGGGTTAATATATATCACAATGCTAACCAAATTATTATTTTATTTTACAATAGATCTTTAAAAGTTATTCTTTTTGTTTTGTTTTTTTTAATTTTTATTAGTTACATTTTATTAACTCTGTATCCCAACTATATCTGTTCCCTCTTTCCCTCCCAATTCCACAATCCCTCCCTCATCTCCTGCCTGCTTCTTTCCAAGTCTACTGATATTGGAGGACCTCCTCCTCTTTCATCTGACCCTGGTTTATCAGGTATCTTCAAGACTGGCTGCAACGTTCTCCTCTGTGGCATAGCAGGGCTGCTCCTCCCTTGGGGGTAGAGAGGTCAAAGAGCCTGCCATTGAGTTCATGTCAGAAATAGTCCCTGTTCCCTTATTAGGGTACCTACTTGGATCCTGAGAGACCATGGGCTACATCCGAGCAAAGGTTCTAGGTTATATCCATACATGGTCCTCGGTTGGAGAAACAGTCTCATATAACCAAGTTATTTTGATTTATAACTTTTAATATGGATTGTTTTGAAAATAAAATATACTTCATATAGTAAATCATAGCATGAGGGAAATCATCAGAAAAGGTCCTTTGAGAAGAAATTCATATTACTAGGCCCTTTCTACTTTCTAGCTAGCTATCTTTACTTTTGAACTTATGTGTCACATTTGTTCATTTTTTAAAAACAGCTTAACTTTAGATAAATATCACTGTGTTTTGTAGAATTAAAATAAATCAGTGACCTTCATGTCCATCAATGTTGTTACATTTTACTTATATAATTATTATAATTGTATAAAAACAGTAACAATCAACTTATCTATACTTAAACCACTTGCCAAGGTAGTGAAAGTTAGGTAAGCAGACATGCATTTTTACAATATCCATGTTATCTACTAAGTGTAATTGAGACAGTGACAGGCCCCTATAAATGAATTTCCCTTGTGTGAAATTTCAGTGATAAATGTGCCCAGCTGCAATGTTGTAGTTAGGATGGGATGACAGCTTATGTACAGTGTACATAGGAAAGTTCCCAGGAGTGCAGAAAGGGATAAATTAGTGAGTCAATATGAGGATGTCATGCCACTGTAAATGTTTTCCAGAGTTTTGTTTTGTTTTTTTCATTAGCAGTTGTTTATCACTAGACACTTCTTTATTTGGCATTGTAAATATCTTTCTTCCAGTTGAAATCACAAGAACATTGTTCACACTCATAAAATGTGAGGAAAGGAAATAACATCTTTACTTCCTCCAGAACTATTTGTCTTGCCACTACACAGAGAGCAAAATGCTGTGAGTATGAGTTCATTCTTCATAGTCTATGAATTAGGCTAATGTGAGTGATAGGTCCTATAAGGAATGAATTCATCCTTGTCTGCGAGAAAAACAGATGTCACAGTGCAGATGGCAATAAATGAAATAAAGCATTGCCAATAGGGAGGTCTCTGAGCAAGCTGCAAGATGCACCTTAAGATCAATTTGAGTTTTCTTATTTATTGACAGACACACACTTTCACATTCAGCTTGCAAGGATATATTGTGTTAATTGAGTAAATACCACTATTAAGTAGAATTTATGTTTTTATTTAACTTATGATTCATAATTAACTTTAGATCACCTATATCTATCATCCTATCAACTACCATTATCTGTTGATCCATTATATATGTGACCTATCACCTATTATATATATAAAATCTTTCTATCATATATAACCAAAATAAATACATATCTAGCTGCATAAACATAAAAATAGTTGGTATTTTGGTATATTCGTGAATTACTTGCTACTGAAGAAGCTAAACATATTATATCATTTTCTTTTAATATGAATGTATATTGTACCTATAATTATAAGAAAGAGTTATCTAACTTAACCTTTTTTGTGAATTACATATATAAATTCAACATTTTGTAAACGGTATTAAAAATTATCTTTAATTATGTGCATTTTTGTATGTTTTTCTGGGGGTGATTGCACAAGGAGGCCAGAGGCATAGTATCCCCTCAGTTTGAGAGTTACAAAAATATTTGGTTTAGTATTTTTTCTTTAATTAGTCTATAATTTGGCATGCAATATTCTAGTCTAATAATAATTTATATAATATTATTCATATTTATAATAGGAATGATATTAGTGTTGATATTTAACAATTCCATTCACATATGATAATTTAACAGATATAATCAGCTTATTTTGAAAATATATTAATTAATTAATTAAGCATGTGTATATGTATATTAGCTTGTATGTGGGCAAGTGTGTGTGCCTAACTGTGCACACATATGCCAGATTATGATATCTGATGCCCTGACACATCATTTTCCCCTTCTTGTTTATGAGACAAATCTCTCTCTCAAAATGGGGCTTACATTTTCCAGCCTAGATTAGAAGCCAGCCTGATCTCTTCAGTCATTTAGACTCCATCTTTGTAAAACCTGAAATTACAGACATTTATTAATGGAATAATTGGCTTGCTATGTTGGAGTTCAGATCCCTTTTGTAATTCCCATGATTTCAAAGGGAGTGCTGCTAACCTCTGAAACGTCTCTCCAAGTCTATTGCAATTCTATTGTCGATGAAATCCTCTTAAAACTTGGGGAAGCTCTCTGTCAGATAGAGGGTTGGAGAAGATTTTTTCCCAGTCAATAGGATGTCCTTTTTTTTTTTTTTTCTGTTCAGTATCCTGTGTTTTACAGAAGCTTTTCAGTTTCATAAGGTCTCATTCATTGATTGTTGATCTTGAGCATGTGATGTTGGTGTTCAGTTAAAAGAAGTTGCCTCTTCAATATAGCCAGTCCTGATGAGATCTGTTAGGCTAGGGTCAGAGGGAAGGGGAGAAAGACCTCTCCTACCAGTGGAGTTGAGGAGGGGCATGGGAAGATATGAAGGATGGAGGGTGGGATTAGGAGGGGAGGAAGGAGGAGGATATAGCTGGGATACAAAGTGGAAAAAACTGTAATTAATAATAAATAAATAAATTTTAAAATAAAAAAGATTAAAAAATAATAAAATTACCAAAGAGGAAAAAATAGTTGAATCTTGTTCCAATGAGGTAAAGGATCTTCCCTACTTTTCCTTCTAACAGATTTAGTGTGTCTGGTTTTATGTTGAAGTCCTTGGACTTCTTGGTTTTATATTCGACATCCACTTGGACTTTACTTTTGTGCAAGGTGATAAATATAGATCTATTTGCATTTTTCATTTTTTCAATGTGCTAAAGGATTATGTTTATTAGACCTTATATTTTTATTTTATTTTTATTAATTACAGTTTATTCACTTTGTATCCCAGTTGTAGCCCCCTCCTCCATCCCCTCCCAATCCCAGGCTCCCTCGCTCTTCTTTTCCTATGCCCCTCCCCCAGTCCAATGATAGGGGAGGTCCTCTTCCCCTTCCATCTGACCAAAGCCTAATAGGTCACATAAGGTCTGGCTTCATTGTCTCCTCCGTGGTCTGGTAAGGCTGCTCCCCACTCAGGCGAGGTGATCAAAGAGACAGCCCATGAGTAAATATCAGAGACAGTCCCTGCTCCTACTACTGGGGAACCCTCTTGGATACTGAGCTGCCATGGGCTACATCTGTGCAGGGGCTCTAGGTTTTATCCATGCAGGGTAATAACTATGGATCCATTTTCATTTTTCTACATGTAGACATCCAGTTAGACCAGCACCATTTGTTGAAGATGCTGTCTTTTTACCATTGTATGGCTTTGGCTTCTTTGGCAAAAATTGAGTGTCCGTAGGTGTGTGGGCTTATTTCTGGTTTTTCTATTCGATTATATTGATCTACCATTCTGTTTCTATGTCAGTATCATGCTGTTTTTAATACTGTTGCTCTATAGTACGGCTTGATATCTGTGATGAAGATACCTAGGAAGTAGGAGAAGACAAAAAATGGGACAGGAGCCTTCCACAGATGACCCTTGAAAGACTCTATCCACTAAGATATCAGAGGAGATGCTGAGACCCATAGCCAAACCTGAGGGTACAGGAGCTCAAAAAGGAGACCAATGGAGCCAAAATACCTGGGCCCATGGGGGTCTGCAGAGACTGATATTCCAACCAAAGACCATGCATGGAAAAGATCTAGACTCTTGCTCAGAGGAACCCGATAGACTCACAGTTTCCAAATGGGTTCCCTAGTAAGGGGGACTAAAGCTGTCTCTGACATGATCTCATTGCTTGGCTCCCCCTGGGGGATGCAGACTTGCCAGGCCACAGAGGATGACCATGCAGCCAGTCTTGATGAGGCTTGGAAGGCTAAGGTCAGATAGAAGGGGAGGAGGTCCTCCCCTATCTGGATACTAAGGAGAGGGTATAGGCAGAAAAGAGTGAGGGTGGGTGGGACTAGGAGGAGACAAGGAAGGGAGGTACAGAGGGGATGCAATGTGAAAAAATAATAAATAAATAAATTTTAAGAAAACTTTGGGAAGAATAATTCAGTTTATAAATACTAGTGAATTTTATTGATAACTAATTGAAATTCAAGTGGCTTCTCCATAGTCAAACTCCACAAGTAGAATTATACTCTTTGGTTTGTTTGTTTTTTTTTCTTGTATATAACATATATTTTTTGATGCAGATGACTATGAAAGAAATATTTACTTGCATATGTTAATGATATTAGTCAATAATGCAAAGTGTCTGGACATATTTCATGCCTAAATGCAAACATTTATTCTATGTAAATCATTTGTATGTAGCAGTGTATTTAACCGCAGGTGGGTGCCAAAGTTACTGAAAAACATAGAAAAGGTCTGTAATCTACTATCTATCAATAAAAACAATATTGTGTCTAGTTATTAGTGTAATTAAAGTAACTAGAACATTTCCAGGAGTTATTGATAGATATAATGTACAAATAGAACTCATTTCAATGATTACTTCTTCATTTTTCCAGACTTGCATTTCATCAATATATACATAATTGTGTATTCATACCTAATAAAATGCATTAAATACATCCATGCAACTATAAGGAGTGTCTTCTATAACTGACACACAAAGTATTATGCTTAAAAATATCTTGCTTGTTTCTAAAATTTGCTCTTTGTGCTTCCAGTTTAAAAATAAATTGCTAGCAGAGAATATCCACAGAATGTTGTATGTTTCCCTAGGCAACTCTGGCTCAACACTGATGACCAATTATTTGTGTTAATTAATTGTGATACAGATAAGAATATAAAAAAATTATATTTATGTTTTCTCACATAATTTCATGATATTAATCTTAAAAATAACTTGGGAAAAATTTAGATGTGTCAAACACAATTTTTATCCTATGTTGCTTATTAATTATTTTCATAATTTTAGAGAAAATTGAGGAGTAAGCATTATAAATTGCTTATGAAGTGGGTCTTCTGTTACTGCCTTACTGTTTTTTCTCTTTGCAGGCTAAAAAACATTTTAAAAAATAAATAGCCTAATGTTGTGCTCATGTGAATTCTAATATTATTATTGTTTTATGAAACATACCTAGCTTAAAATTTTAAATTGTAAAATGCAAAACATATACACCTTGGAAAAGTATAAATGATTTTCATATAGCAAAAATTTCAAAATTACACTATGTTAATATTCATGGCATCTGTCACCTTATTGACTGCCAGGATTGATTTGGCTAATCTGTTGTCTAGGCAGGTGTCCCGTTTTTCCTGCACCACTTCACGTATGTCCTTCCAGAAACCGTGTGTATTGTCAAAGAGGACAACATCTCATTAATGATGAATACACCATCCTCAGTCAAAAGTAAACTAACTCGTAGCTGGGTTCCCCTAATAAAACCTCCAAATAAGCTTACAAAATATGTAATTATGTTGTAATTGCTCTATAATTCAGGGCATGAAATTTGACTGTACTTTATTTTTATTTTTTAATTTTAATTTTTATATAAATTACAGTTTATTTACTTTGTATCCCAGATGTAGCCCTCTCCATCCTTCCCTACCAATCCCACCCTCCCTCCCTCATCTCCTCCCTGCCCCTCTCTAAGTCCACTAATAGGGGAGGTCCTTTTCCTTTTCCATCTGACCCTGGTTTATCAGGTCTCTTCAGGACTGGCTGCAATGTCCTCTTCTGTGGTCTAGCAAGGCTACTCCTCCCTCGGGGAGAGAGGGGCTGCGAAGAGCCAGCCATTGAGTTCATGTCAGAGACAGTCCCTGTTCCCCTTATTAGGGAACCCCCCTTGGATACTAAGCTGTCATGGGCTACATCTGAGCAGGGGTTCTAGATTATCTCCATGCATGGTCCTTGGTTGGAGACTCAGTCTCAGAAAAGATCCCTGTGCCCAGATATATTTGGTCCTTGTAGAGCTCCTGTCTTCTCCAGGTCTTAGTAACTCCCCCTTCTTTCACATGATTCCCTGCACTCTGCCCAAGGTTCCCAGGGGGAAGTAATATGATCTGGAGAGGATAGGAGCTCCATAAGGACCAAATATATCTGGACACAGTTGTCCTATATGAGACTGTTTCTCCAACTAAGGACCATGTATGGATATAACCTAGAATCTCTGCTAAGATGTAGCCCATGCTAGCTCAGTATCCAAGTGGGTTTCCCTAGTAAGGGTAACAAGAACTATTTCTGACATTAACTTAATGGGTGGTTCTTTGACCTCCCCACCCTGCAAGGGAGGATCAACCCTGCTAGGCCACAGAGGAGGACTTTGCAGCCAGTCCTGAAGATACCTGACAAAACAGGGTCAGATGAAAGGGGAGGAGGTCCGCCCCTATCAGTGTTCTTCGAAAGGGACAGGGAGTAGAGGAAGGATGGAGGGTAGGATTGGGAGGGAATGAGGAAGCGGTATACAGCTGGGATACAGAGTTAATAAAATGTAACTAATAAAGAAAAGAAATATACCACAAAACATAATATAGAATAAACGGTATTTTCTTAATGAAAACACACACACAAACACAAAATGAAAACTAGAGTTCATGTCAGAAACAGCCCCTGTTCCCTTTACTTGGGAATCCACATAGACACTGAGCTGCCATGGGGTACATCCATGCATGGTTCTTGGTTGGGTGAGGGGGGCTGTGCAGCCTTACCAGGACACAGAGAAAGACAATGCAGCTAGTCCTAATGAGACCTGATAAGCTAGGGTCAGATGAAAGGAGAGGTGGAACTCCCCTATCAGTGGACTGGAGAAGGGCATGGGAGGAGAGTAGGAACAGAGGGTAGGATTGGGAGGAGATGAGAGAGGGGGCTACAGCTGGAATACAAAGTAAATAAATTGTAATAAATAAATAAAAGGGGGAAGAAGAGAGGAAAAACTTCTGCAGGTTGTCCTCTAACGTCCACTTGTCTACCATGACACAAAGAGGATCACAGTTACATACATGTAGTGAGACTTTTGTTGCCATTAAAATCACAATTATAAGCCAGGGGTGGGGAGGATGCCTCTAATTCATCCCTCTGGGAGGCAGAGGCAGGTGGATTTATGTGAGTTCAAGGGCAGCCTGGTCTACAAAGTGAGCCCAGGACAGCCAAGACTACACAGAGAAATTCTGTTTCAAAAAACAACAAAAAGCAAAACACAAAAACAAAACAACAAAAAAATCACAGCCAAATGAACAAACAACAAACAAAACAGCAAAAAATAACAGCCAAATGAACAAACAACAAACAAAATAACAACAAAACCACAGTTATGTTATGTAAACACATATATATGTTTATTAAAATATATTTATATACTTAATATATAAATATATAAACATATTTAATCCAAGGTGTGGAATATGGGGCTACTACAGACTGCCCACCCCAGCAGACTATATACCTCATGCATGCTCTGGCAGAAGCATGATTCTGCCAGCTGAAGATACTTGAATTCTGGCAACTCTAGAGAAGGTATGAAAAGATCACAGCTCTAAGAGATATTTCTCCTGCTTGTTGCAGCTCTTGCTGTTGTTGGTTTTGGTTTGTCAAATGGTCATGAAAAAGGAGACTAAAGAAGAAATTGTAAATGTCCTGACTAGACAAATATTGGATTTTCCCAAGAAACTGTACACTCTAATGACCAGGAAATAGTCTAAAAAGATTTCAATACCCCATGTTCCCACTAAACTTGTCTCTTTTACCTGGTATTGGGGTGTTGTAAGGAATTGGGGTGGAGAAGGATGGTAGAATAGTGCTACCTCAAGACCCAGCTATATCATTCTTGGGCATATACCGAAAGATGTTCCAGCATACAAGGGCATTGTTCTCAAGTATGTTCATATCAGCTTTATTTGTAATAGCCAGAATCTGGAAACAGCATAGATTTCCCTCAGCTGAAGAATGGATAAAGAAATTGTGGTTCATTTACACAATAGAATACCACTCAGCTATTAAAAACAAGATATCATAAAAATTTCAGGCAAATGGATGAAATTAGAAAAGGTCATCCTGAGTGAGGTAACCCAGAATCAGAAAGACATGCAAGCTATATATTCACCAATAAGTGGATATTAGCCATATAATAGAGGAAAATCATACTAAAGAACTTAAAGAACAGACTTAAAGCAACTAAATATCATGAAGAACCCTAGGGAGGATGCTTAATTCTCTTTCAGAAGGGCAAATAGAATAGACACCAGTAGAGGTTGAAGAAAGGAAACAGTACTGAAACCTACCATAGATGTTCTCTGAAAGACTCCATCCAGCAGGGGATCAAAGTAGATGCTGACACTCACAGCCAAACTTTGGGCAGAACACAAGGAATCTTATGGAAGAGTTGAGGTATAGAAGGAAGCAGAACGGACAGGAGATCGACAAGGAGATGAACAAAGCCAACAAATCTGGATCCAGTGGGCCCCTCGGAGACTGTTGTACCAACTGAAAAACATTAATGGAGAGTACCTGGATCTCCTGATAAGATGTAGCCAATAGGCAAGTCAGTCTCCATGTGAGTCTCCTACTAAGGGCAACAAGATTTGTCTCTGGCACTAACTTGTTTGCCTGCTCTTTGATCAATTCCCCCTGGTAGGCCACAGATGAAAAGAATGCGAGTCCTCCTGATGAAACTTGACAGGCTGGAGTCAATTCTAAGAGAGCAGGGCTCCTCCTTTCTGAGCACAAGAAATAGGGGATAAGGGAAAAAGAGGGAGAAAGGGTGGGGCAGGGAGAAGATGAGGAAGGGACCTGCAATCTGGCTACAAATTGAATAAATTATAAAAAATAAATTTAAATTTAATAAAAGAACTCAAATAAAGTAGATAAAACAAATATGCCAACAATCACACACATACACAGAGAGAGATATATAGACAGACACAGACACCCAATCAATGGATTTAATAAGATAAAAAAACATCTTTCTCAACCATTACCTATAGATAATGGAAACACAAATGAACACAAAAAACTGTCTGCTTTCTCAGTTTTCTGAAGAAAAGACATATATTAGAGGCTAATACAGACTTTAAATCTTACCCGAAATATAAATGTATTCATGAACCTAAAATATGTTAGATATGCAATTTTAGAATAAAGGTGTAAAAAAGAAAAAAAATGTATTCCTGAATATCCAAGTACTCATATATTTCTGCTCTTAGTAAAGTTGTTTCTCCAGATGCCTAAATGTGATGAGAAGCAAGTTCTGCCATGTTTTTGCTGGACCCTACTTTTTGACTTATTTTTTACTGTTTTTTAATTAAATTTTTATTTTTTTAATTACAGTTTATTCACTTTGTATGCCAGCTGTAGCTCCTTCCTCATTCCCCCCTAATTCCACCCTCCCTCCCTCATCTCCTACCTGACCTTCTTTAAGTCCACTGACAGGGGAGGTCCTCCTCCTCTTCCATCTGATTCTAGCTTATCAGGTCTCATCAGGACTGGCTGAATTGACCTCCTCTGCTTTACTGTTTTATCTTTGTTGCTGTTGTTGGTTTTTTTTTTTTTTTAATGAGTAATTCTAATATGACATGCTTTGTTTTCACAAAGATTAAAATGGTTAATAAAATAGATTTTATGTAATGATATGCTTAATTTTGCCACCCCAAACCAGTTTTACTCAAACATATACCACAGCAGAAAGGTGCAGATGCACATTACCATGCTTTTGGATACAGAGGTCTGCTCTCCTGATGGAATTTCCTTTTATGCAGTATTACTTTATTAACCCTAACCTCCTGTTTGATATATTTCCTGTTTGTGTTTTCTAACCATCGCCATTGAAGAGCTCTACTTTGCCTATGGACTTCTTTTCTGTAAATATTTTGTTATATATTTTATTTAGTGTCTAAACCAATAATAAATAGCTTTATTGTTTTTATGAATTACATCCATTTCTATCTCATCTACGTTGTGTTTGGAAGAGGGTGTATCCTACTTTTCTTCACTACATTACACTTTCCTTTATTTTGTGTATTAATCTTTTTATTTTAATTTTTATTAATTACCCTTTATTCACTTTGTATCCCCCATAAATCACTCCCTCCTCCCCTCCCAGTCCCACCTTCCCTCCTCCTTCTCCACACATGCCCCTCCCCAAGTCCACTGATAGGGGAGGTCTTCCTCTCTTTCCTTCTGATCCTAGTCTATCAGCTCTCATCAGGAGT
>CM053743.1:62003417-62019999 GCA_028658305.1 Pachyuromys duprasi
GTCAGATTACAAAATATCTCGGTTTTTAGGCGAAATTGATTTTAATAAAAGTTGCAAATCAGTGGCTCAATCTTTTAAAAAGTCACTCTGTCAGTGGTTTACATCTGGCTATTTACCTTTTTCGTGTTTTTAAGATTCATTTTCCTCTTAGTTATTTATACTAGTTAAAACATGATAAATTATGCTGAGGATTCAGAAAAGGAAGATAGATATATTTGTTCTCAAAATATTTATGTGCGCTAGTAAATGTGGTTTTAAAAATCAAAAAAAAACCAAAAAAAAACAAAAAATAAAATAAAATTCATATGTTGAGTAGTTCACAACCACAGAGACTAGAATTAGAAAATGTCATTAGTTAATAGTTTTAATTTTTACAATTCTTTTTAAACATTAAGCTCTTTTGTTCATATTGGTTTTTATTATCAAATATATTTGGCTTATTGAAAGTATAATGACTATAATACTTTATATATTTAGTCAATTATACTATAATATTAATAAAACTATGAATGGTATCAGTAGAAGACAGGTTGCCTTAATTTGCATTCAGTGTTGCATTATTGATGACACAATATATAATCTATTGAATTTATCTTTATTTTTATTATTATAAACCACTAATTGTGAGAGAATTTATTATTTTTTTCATATTCAAGGCATTGTTCACTCTGATTGTTCACACATATCAGAGAATATTAAAATTCATTTCTATGATGACCCCCTTTTTGAAAAAGACATATCACTTTTAGCTTATACAGCAGATATAAAAATGATTGGCAAAAAGAAGTCATTTACCATGTATTAGAAGGACTAAATCATATTTCTAAAACATGTTAGCCAGAAGTAGAAAATCGTACTCACATGTCAAAATAAAACATTCAAAAACTGAGAAGTAATCTTGTTGAAATTTAACTTAATTTTCTTTTTCTTTTCTTAATTTAAATTACTTCAGAAATTATATTATCATGCTCTTATAAATATGATTCAACACTAGATTATTTCTAATTTAAACAACTGCATGGAAGAATTTTTCAAATATACTTGAAGATATAACTGTTTTCATTTTTTCTCATTATCTTGACCAATTATGAATCTCCACATTGACTGTTGGCCACTGAAGAAAACAAAAGCTGCTCTGACAAAGGTCTATGGGTACAAACACAAATGGTTAAAAGTTGACAAGAAATATAATGTAACTAATTAGCAAGTGTAGGCTATACCTTAGGGTCTATGACTTCCCAGCCATGTCCTTCCAATTAGCTGTAAAGTAAGTTTAGAGAAACAAGTTTTGAGGTAAATGCTGCTATTGATATTCAAAATTACTGAACACTTCAGTTTCTTTCTATTATTATACATTAAATTTTTAAATTTCATGAAGAATTTAGGAAATTTAAAGATAATTAAAACATACTTAGAGTTATAATTATTTATTAGGAAAAAATAAGTGTTATAATTATGACAGAATAGTTTCGCTCTTGCTACACAAAGTATGAAATATACTAAAATTGAAAATTGAATTTTTTAAACAAAAGCCAACTTCACTGTTTGGCAGCCTGCCAAGCATATGAAGTAATATTCTTGGATTTAATGGTCAAATAGGTACTCTAGTGTAAAGACATCAGAAGAAAACTATTTTTTATGATACTGAGGCACATGGATAAAATAATATAGGAATCACGTCTGGAGAATCATAAAGATTCATAAATCATAAAGAATCATAAGGATTGAAGATTCTGCTTGCTTCTTCATTTTGGGTGACAAAGTACCCTCAAGAAAACCTGCCTATTATCAAAATTTGACAGTTCTGTAGGAGTCCGTGTTTTGTACCCTTTCTTTTCTCTCATCGCCTGTTTTCAGAGGATCATGAAGATCTTTCTTAACCTTCCTCTGAATTCATCCTATAATCCCAGTCCCCAACTCCAGCAAGAATTTCTTAGGAATAATTCAGGCACTCCTCCAAGAAAAGCATATAGGCAAATGTAGTAAATAAGCCAGCTTCAGATATAACTGTCTCTCAAGTACTTCAAATCAAATCCTATCATCCACTGTTCTGTAGCACAATATCTCTTCAGGCCTCTCTTCACTCTGTCTGCAATGTGAAAGACTAAGCAGATCCTGATGAAATACCCTAACCCATGTGTGCCCACTCAATCCCCATCTTTTTTGCCTAACCCAATTTCTAAGTGTAAGCTCCCAATACAAGACCAGATATCACTACCAAGACCAATAATCTTCCAAAAATCAGATGTCCTGGTGCTGGCATAAAACCACAATCAATAACAGCAAGTATAATGTCTCCAATAGAGACAAGGGACTCTACCACATTAGATTCTAAGAATTACAACATAACTTACGCACTACAAAGACCTTAAAATATCCCTTATAAGTATTATAGAGGTCCTTAAAGTTGAAATTAAAAAAGTCTCTTAAAGAGTCAATGAGAAAACAAATGAACAGTGAAAGGAAATGAATAAAAGAGTTCAAGAGCAGAAACTGGAAATAGAATCAACAAAGACATAATAAAGTAGGGTTAGGAATTCAAACAGGAGCTTCAGAGGCTAATCAGAGAAAACAGACACTGGGAAAGAAGAGTCTCCTCAAAAAAGATTGGGCCATACTCAAGTCAACACAAAAACTTCAACAGAATACAAGACTGGGAAAAGAGATTCACAGGCCATTGAAGACACAGTGAAAGAAGTAGATATCTCAGTCAAAGAAAATGTTTAGACAGATAAATAGATGATAGATGGCTAGATAGATGATAGATAGATAAATAGATCCAAAATACTGTACATTATGCAAAGACCTACTCTATGCATATATAAAGGAGAAGAAACTCATGTCAAGGGAACAGAATAAAAATTTCAACAAAATCATACAAGAATGTTTTCCTTACTTTAAAGTACATTCCTACCAACATACAAGAAGTTATCAAGTTACCAAATAGACTGGACCAGAAAAGAAATTTCCCTTGGGATATGATAATCAAAACCTCATATCTACAGAAGATTTGAAGAATAGTAAAAGGTACAAGAGGAAAGGACCAAGTAATGCATAGAGCCAATTCATTAGAAAAACATCTGACTTCTCAGCAGAGAATTTAAAAGGCAAAAAGGCCCGGAATGCTGTATAAATTCTAAAAGATGACAGAGGCCACTCAGCCTACTATGCCCAGAAAAACATTCAATTACAATGGATGGAGAAAAAAGGGTATTACAAGAGGAATCAAATATAAGCTGTATCCATATGTAAATCCAGCCTTACAGAAAGTTCCAGCTGATCTAGACCCCCTACTCAGATGTAGCCCATGGGCAACTCAGTTTCCATGTGAGTTCTCAAGTAAGGGGAACAGAGGCTGCCTCTGTTGTGAACTTAAATGCCTATTCTTAGATCACTTCCCCCTGGCAATGCAGTCTTGCCAAGCCATAAAGTAAGAGGATCCAGGCAGTCCTGATGAATCTTGATAATCTAAGGACATATGGAAGAGGGAGATACTCCCCCTCTCAGTGGACTATGGGAAAGTGATGGGGGGAAGAGGTAGGAAGGGTGGGACTGGGAGGAGTTGAGGTAGGGAGTTTCAATTGGGATATATAATGAATACATTGTAAAAAACAAAAACACTTTAATGACACCCAAGAAAACATAAGAAATACATAATTTCAGACCAGCAAATCAAAAGACTGAAAACACACATACATCACACCTCACCAACAAAATAACAGTAACTAAGAAACACTACTTAGATTTTTCAAAATCAGTGGTCTTAATACTTCAGTAAAAAGACAAACTAACAGAATGAATGCACAAATAAGATATATACTTCTGTTGCATTCAAGAAACACTTTTTAACATCAAGGATATATATATATATATATATTATATCAGGATAAAAGGATGAAAACACATATTCCAAGCAAATGGACATAAGACACTAGCCATTTTCAAATCCGACATAACAAACTTCCAAACAATCTAATCAGAAGAGATAGGGAAGAACACTATATACTAAACAAAAAGAAAAAAAAAATCTACCAGGAGAACATTGCCATTCTTTTTGTTTGGTTTTTCTTTTGTTATTATTATTATTATTATTATTATCATTATTACAAATTACTCATTTTGTATCCCAGTTGTAGCCCATCAACTATCTCCCCCAAATCCCATGCTCTTTATCTCTTCCTGTCCAATCTTTCTCCTCTAGTCTACTGATAGGGGTTGTCAACCTCCCCTATTGTCTGACCATAGCTTATCAGGTCCTATCAGAACAGTCTGGTTCATTTATAGGCTGGCTAGGTGGCCCCACCAGTAAGAAGTGATCAAGGAATAGGTAACCGAGTTCATGACAGAGACTGTCTCTTTTCCCCTTACTAGAGCACCTACATGGAGATTGAGCTGCCTATGGGCTATATCTGAGCAGAGGGTCTAGGTCCTCCCTATGATGGTCTTGGTTGATGTATCCATCTCTGAAGTCCCTACTACCTCTGGACCCAGCTTATTTTTGGGGGGTGGGAGGAGGTTGTTGTTCTCCTTCTGGAACTCCTGTACCTTCAGAGTGCTCCAGTGTCCCCATTCTTTCATAAGACTCCCTGTATTCTGTCCAAAGTTTCACTGAATTTCTGCATCTACTTCGATACCATGCTTGGTGGAGTGTTTTAGAGGACATTTGTGTTAGGCTCCAGTCCTATTCCCTCTCTTCTACCACTTCTGGTATCTATCCTCTTTTCTCTTCTGAATGAGATTAACCATCTTTCCTAGGGTCCCTTAGTATAGCTTCTTTAGGACTGCAGAACTTAGTATGTTTATCCTAAATTATATGGCTAATATCCACTTATAACTCCTAGGTAACCTGATGTAGGATGATCTTTCCTAGTTTCATCCATTCGACTGCAAATTTCATGATTTTCTTTTTTTTAATAGCTGAATAATATTCCATTATGTAAATGCACCACAATTGCTGTGTGCATTCTTTGATTGAGAGACATCTAGATTCTTTCCAGGTTCTGGCTATTATGAAGAAAGCTGCTATGATCATAGTTGAGTAAATGTCCTTGTTGTTTAGTTGAGCATCTTTCAGATATGCCTAGAAGTGGTGTAGCTGGAACTTGAGGTAGCATTATTCATAATTTTCTGAGAAAGCTTCAGATTGATTACCAAAATGGTTGTAAAAGGCTACATTCCCACCAACAATGGAGGAGGGTTCCCCTTTGTCCACAACCTCTTCAGGGTGCATAATCCCTTGAGTCATTTATCTTAGCCATTCTCATGGATATGAGGTGGAATCTCAGGGTTATTTTGGTATCCATTTCTGCAAAGACTAAGGAAGTTTAGCATTTCTTTAAGTGTTTCTATGCAATTCGATTGAAAGGAACAGGCTAGCTTTACAGGTTTCTTTATAAATTCTATACCCCATGTTAAACTGAATTCTCCCAGTACTTTTCCAGGAAGCTGGACAAAAGGAGAAGCAGATAAATTGAGACCAACCCTGCCCTGTTGCAAAGAAATACCAAAGGTCTTCATGCCAATGCTGAGGAATGCAATAAACTTGCTTAGCAACCAGGGTGGGACTGACTGGATTTAGGCACCTAAAATGAACTAATCATTTTAAAAATCAACTACCCTACCCAATCCAGTGTTGCCAAGCTTGTAACCCCCTTGTTTCCACTCCTTTTTTCCTTTAAAAACCCTGGCCTTCTGTCTCTCCCTGCTGTTCCTTGCTGGTTTGAAGAGCAGCCATAGCACCTATGGCTTCAATAAACCACTTGCAATTGCATCTATTTGGTCCCCTGAGTTCCTTTCATCTGTCTTCCTGAAAGTTAGGCTCCTGCTGGTCTTAACACAATATTCCTCTGTTGGGAATAATCTGTTAAACTCCGTACCCCATTTATTTTTAGTTGGATTACTTGGCTTGTTGCTTTTTGCTTTTTTCTTTTTAATTTTTTATATTAATTACAGTTTACTTACTTTGTGTCCCAGCTGTAGCCCCTCTCTCTTTGCATCCCAATCCTACCCTCCCTCTCTCATCTCTTCACTGCCCCTCTCTAAATCCACTGATAGGGGAGGTCCTCCTCCCTTTTCATCTGAACCAACTTTATCAGGTCTCATCAGGACTGGCTGCAATGTCATCCTCTGTGGCCTAGCAAAGCTACTCCTCCCTCAGGGCAAGGCAGGGGAGGTCAAAGAGCCAGCCACTAAGTTCATGTCAGAGATAGTCCCCCGTACCCCTTACTAGGGTACCCACTTGGATACTGAGCTTCCATGGGCTATGACTGAGCAGAGGTTCTCGATTATATCCATAAATGTTCCTTGGTTGGAGACTCAGTCTCAGAAAAGCCCCCAGTGGCCAGATATATTTGGTCCTTGTGGAGCTCCTGTCCTCTCCAGGCCTTACTAACTCCCCCTTATTTCATATGATTCCCTGTACTCTGCCCAAAGTTTGGTTATTAGCCCCAGCATCTTCTTTGACACACTGCTGGGTAGAGTCTTTCAGAGGTCCTCTGTGATAGGCTTCTTTCCTGTTCCATTGTCTTCCTCTTCCAATAACTGTCCTGTTTGCCTTTCTGGGTGAGGATTGATCATCTTACCCTGATTCCTCCTTCTTGCTTAGCTTCTTTAGGTATAGAGATTTTAGTATGTTTATCCTATATGATATGTCTAATATCCACTTATAAGTAAATATATACTATGTGTGTCTTTCTGCTTCTTGGCTACCTCACTTAGGATGATCTCTTATAGTTCCCACCATTTGCCCTCAAATTTCATGATTTCCTTGTTTATAATTGCTGTGTAACATTCCATTGTGTAAATATACCACACTTCCTTTATTCATTCTTTGATTGAAGGACATCTAGATTGTTTCCATATTCTGACCATTACAAATAAAGTTGCTATGAACATAGTTGAAGAAATGTCCTTATTGAATGTTTTGGGTATATGTCCAGGAGTGGTATAGCTGGATATTGAAGGAGACTATTACTAATTTTTATATAAATCAAAATATTGATTTTCCAAGTAGTTGTACAAGGTTACATTCCCACTAGCAATTAAGGAGGGTTGCCCTTTCTTTGTAGAAAACCAACATCACAGGCTCTAAGATCAACAATCAATAAATGAGATCTCATGAAACGGAAAAACTTCTGTAAAGCAAAGGATACTGTCACCAGTACAAAATGACAACCTAAAGACAGGGAAAAGATCTTCAGCAACCCTACATATGACAGAGGGCTAATATCTGGAATACATAAAGAATTTAAGAATTTAAACACCAAGAAAATAATTAATCCAATTTAAAAAATGTGGTGCAGAGCTAATAAAGAATTCTCAACAGAGAAACATCGAAAGGCAGAAAAACACAGAAAGAAATATTCAATGTTCCTAGTCACCTGAGAAATTAAAATCAAAACCACCCTGAGATTCCTCAAGACCATCAGATGTGATGTGTGCTAGTTATCTGATCTTGTTCAACTTTGGTAAATGGAATCTATAAAGAAAATTGTCCATTTAGTTTATGCTTACTAATTTTGTTGCATATAGGCTTTTGAAATAGGAACTAATGATTCTTTGTATTTCCCCAGTGTCTGTCATTATGTACCCATTTTCATTTCTGATTTAGTTGATTTGGATAATGTCTCTCAGCCTTTTAGTTAGTTTGGCTAAGAGTTTGTCTATCCTTTTGGTTTTCTCAAAGAATCAGCTCTTGGTTTTGTTGATACTTTGAATTGTTTCTTTGTTTCTCGTTTACTGATTTCAGTTCTGATTTTCATTATTTCCAGGCATCTACTCTTCCTGTGTCTGATACTTTATTATTATTATTATTTTTCCTGTACGTTCAGGTGTGCCATAAAGTTGCTTGTAAGGGATGGTTGGAATTAATTTATGAAGACACTTAGTGCTATGAACTTTTCTCTTAGCACAGCTTTCATTGTGTCCTACAATTTAGGGTAAGTTGTACCTTCATTTTCATTGACACCTAGAAAGTCTTTAAATCTTCCTTTTTTTATTCTTGACCCAGCTGTCCTTGAATAGAAAGTTGTTCAATTTCCATGCATGTTTAGGCTTTTCGTTGTTTCATTATTGTTGAGGTCTATATTTAGACCATGATGGTCTGTTATAATACAAGGAATTATTTCAATCTTCTTATATCTGTTGAGGTTTGCTTTGTGCCTGACTATATGATCACTTTAAAATTTTTAAATTTATTATTTATCACAATTTATTCATTTGGCCAGGCTGTGGCCTCATCCCTCATCATCTTCTAACTCCTCTCTTCCTCTCCTCCTATGTACCTCCCCTAGTCCACTGATAGGGGATGTCCCCCTCTCTTTCTATCTGATCCTAGCCTAACAGGTCTCATCAAGGCTGGCTGCATCATCTTCCTCTATGGCCTGACAAGTTTGCATCCCCAGGGGGAGGTGATTAGAGAGCTTGCCACTGAGCTCATGCCAGATTACAGCCCCTGTTTTCCTTACTAGGGTACCCACTTTGAGACTCTATGTGTGTGATACAACTGAGCAGGGGTTTTATGTCACCTCCATGCATGGTTCTTGGTTGGAGTATCAGTCCTTTGACAAATGTAGGACCTCTTATATCTGGGGCATAGATTTTCAGGATTGTGATGTTCTCCTGGTGGATTTTTCTTTGATGAGAATGAAGTGTCCATCCCCATCTCTTTTGATGAGTTTTTGTTAAAAGTCTATTTTAATAGATATTAGGAATACTACTCCAGCTTGTATCTTGGGTCCATTTGCTTGGAATATATTTTTCCAGCCCTTAATTCTGAGGTAGTGTCCATCTTTTTTTTTTGAAATAACTATTTTTTATTAATTACAGTTTATTTACTTTGTATTCTACCTGTAACCCCCTCCCTCTTCCACTCCCAATCCCACCCTCCATCCCTCTTCTAGTGTCTATCTTTGTTGCAGAGGTGTGTTTCTTGAAATCAGCAGCATGTTGGATAATGTTTCTGCAATTATTCTATTAAGCTGTCTTTTACTTAGCAATTTGAGTCCATTGATGTTGATAGATATAAATGACCATGATTGTTAGTTCCTTTTATTGTGGAGTTATTGATGATTTTGTGTTTGTGTGCTTGTTTTCTTTTGATTTTTGTCATGAAGTTATCTTTATCCTGTGTTTTCTTGGATGCAGTTGATCTTTTTTAACATTTTTATTTTATATTAATCACAGGTTATATACTTTGTATCCCCGCCATAGCCCCCTCCCACATTCCCTCCCTATCCCCCCATTCCCTCCCTCATCTCTTCCCTGCACCTTTCCAAGTCCACTGATAGGGGAGGACCTCCTCCCCTTCCATCTAACTCTAACTGATCAGGTCTCTTCAGGAATGACTGCAATGTCCTCTTCTGTGGCCTAGCAAGGCTGCTCCTCCCTCGGGGGGTGGGGAGGTCGAAGAGCCAGCCATTTGTAGTTTTCCTTCTAGTATCTTTTGTAGGACTGAGTTGTTGAATATATATTGTTTCAATTTAGGCCATGGAATATTTTGTATTCTCCACCTATATGTATTGAATATTTTGTTGAGTGCAGTAGTCTGAGTTGGCATCTGAGATCTCTTAGTGTCTGCATATCTGCTCAGGACAGTCTGGCTTTCATAGGCTCTTTTGAGAAGTCTCATGTGATTCTAATAAGTCTGCCTTTATAATGTACTTGGCCTTTTTTCCCTTTCTGCTTTTAATATTTTTTCTTTCTTCTGTAGGTTTAGTGTTTTGACTATTATGTGACATGAGGAGTTTCTTTTCTTCTCTAGTGTATTTGGTTCTCTGTAAGCTTTTCATGTGTTTAAGGGCATCTCTTTCTGAAAGTTGGAAAATTTTTCTTGAAAATATTTCCTTAACATTGGAGAATGGAATCTTCTGTTTCATGTATTCCTATTATTCTTAGGTTTTGTCTTTTCATGGTGTCCTTGATTTCTTAGAAGTTTTGTGTCAGGGAAGTTTTCTGTTTTTATGTTTATTTGAGAGATGCATTGATGTCTACAATTTTATCTTCAGTGCCTGAGATTCTCTCCTCCATTTCTTGTATTTTGTTGGTGATGCTTACCTCTGTGATTCCTGATCTCTTCTTTGAGTTCTCTATCTCCAGCATTTTCTCAGTTGGGTAATTTCATTTTCATATCTTGAATAATTTTATTCATTTTCTTTCACCTGTCTGATTTTGTATTCCTGTCTATTCATGCAGGCCTGTATTTTTTTTTTCATTTTTTTCTTTATGTGCTTCTAAAAGCTGCATAATGATGGATTTAAGATTATTTACCTGTGTTTCAGCTACATCAGAATATCTTTTGATTTCTGGGTATTCTGGTGAAGCCATGATGTCGTGTTTTTTGTTGTTTGTATTCTTAAGCTGGCCTCTAGCTATCTGGTTTTCAGTGACGTTGCCTGTTTCTTCCAGGAGCCTGTTTTGCAGACTGGCTTCACCTGTTTCTGGAGTCAGGAGTAGCCTTCAGGAAGATAAGAGATATTCAGCAGCTGAAGAGTGGATGCCAGAGATTCAAATGCAGCTATGGACAGGAGGGTGTTCTGCTGATTTCACTGTCTCTGCTGGCTCACTGTTTGTGACACACGTAAACCAGGCAGCTTGGGTGTGGGCAGAAAGACCTCCAATCTGAGAGCTTCTCAGACCTTCTTGGGAAGGGAGACAATGGAGTTTGGTCTTATGCCCAGCTCATCTCTACTGGATTCACTGTCTGTGTAGGCTCACTATATGTGACACAGGTAGGCCAAGAAGCTGGGGCAACAGTGGAAAGAACATTGTCATTCTTAATATCAGTCACATAAGGGTACTCAAATTCATAAAAGAAGCACTACTACAGTTAAAATCACTTTCGACTCTCACAGAGATAGCAGCATGTATCTCTGTAATAGCCATGGATAGAAAAAGAAAACAGAAGATGTAAAGAATTGCAAAGTCAGAGGCTATCTCTGACATGAACTGATTGACCTGCTCTTTGATCACCACACCCTGATGGGAAAGAAGCCTTACCAGGCCACAGAGGAAGACAATGCAAACACTCCTGATGAGAGTTGATAGACTAGAATCAGAAGGAAGGAAAGGCAGACCTCCCCTATCAGTGGACTTGGGGAGGGGCATACGTGTAGAAGGGGGAGGGAAAATGAGATTAGGAGGGGAGGAGGGAGGGGTTTATGGGGGTATACAAAGTGAATAAAGTGTAATTAATAAAAAATTAAAAATTTTTAGATAATAAACTTAAAGGAAATTCAAATAAAAAAAGAATGAGGAAGTCTGTCATCTCCTTAGATACTTAAAAAGCATTTGACAAAATCTACCATCCATTCATATTTAAAGTCTTGTAGAGAACAGGGATACAAGGCACATACCTAAACATAATAAAGACAATATACAGCAAGCCTATGGCCAATATCAAACTCCAGGAGAGAAACTCAAACCAATCCCACTGAAATCAGGGACAAAGCAAGGCTGACCACTCTCCTCATATCTCTTCAATTTGGCACTTGAAGTCCTAACCAGAGCAATAAGACAACTAAAGGAGATCAAGAGAATACAAATTGGAACAAAAGAGGTCAAAGTTTTCACTGTTCACACTGAATGATATGATAGTATACATGTGTAAACACAAATATTCAACCAGAAAACTCCTTCAGCTGATAAACACCTTCAGCAAAGTGACTGGAAACAAAATTAACTCAAAAAAATCAGAAGCCCTCCTGTATACAAAGGACAAAAGGGCTGAGAATAAATCAGGGAAACAACACCCCTCACAATAGCCATTACTAACATTAAGTACCTTAGTGTGACTCTAAACAAGAAAGTTAAAGACCTGTTTGAGAAAAAATTCAAGTCCCTAAAGAAAGAAATTGAAGAAGATATCAGAAGATGGAATGATATGCCATGCTCATGGATCAGTAGGATTAACATAGTGAAAAAGGCTATTGTGCCAAAAACAACCTACATATTCAATGCAATTCCTATCAAAATACCAACACAATTCTTTTTTTTAATAATTTATTTATTTTTATATTAATCACAGGTAATATAATTACCTGTCCCTCATTCCCTCCCACTCTCCCCATCCCTCCCTAATCTTTTCCCCTCCCCCCTCTAAGTCCACTGATAGGGGAGGACCTCCCCCCCCCTTCCATCTGACCCTAGATTATCATGTCTCTTCAGGGCTGTCTGCAATGTACTCTTCTAGGATCTAGTTAGGCTGCTCCTCCATTGGGAGTGGGGGTCAACAAGCCAGTCATTGAGTTCATGACAGAAATAGTCCCTGTTATCCTTACTAGGGTACCCAGTTGGATACTAAGCTACCATGGACCACATCCAAGCAGGGGTTGTAGTTTGTATCCATACATGGTCCTTGGTTGGAGAAACAGTCGCATAGAAGACCCCTGTGACCTGATATATTTGGTCTTTGTGGAGCTCTTGTCCTCACCAAGTCTTACAAACTCCCCCTTTTTTTCCTATGATTCCCTACACTTTGGAAATGGCTTGGTTGTGAGTGTTAATATCTGCTTTGATACATTACTAGTTAGAGTCTTTCAGAGGCCTTCTGTGGTAGGCACCTCTCAGGTTGCTTGTTTTCTCATACATTCAGTGTCCATCGCATTTGTCTATCTAACTGATGATTGATCATCACTCCCTGGGTCCTCCTTCTTGCTTATCTTCCTGAGGAGTATAGATTTCAGCATGTCCATCCTATCCTATAGGGCTATATAAGTGAGTCTATACCAAGTGTTTCTTTTGGCTTTTGGGATACCTGACTCAGGATGACCTTTCAAGGTCCCAACATTTGCCTGAGAATTTCATGATTTCCTCATTTTTAATTGCTGAGTATTATTCCATTGTGTAAAAGTACCATAATTTCTGTATCCATTCTTCAACTGAGGGACATCTGAGTTGTTTCCAGGTTCTGGCTATTACGAATAAAGCTGCTATGAAGATGGTTGAGCGAATGTTCTTGTTGTGTACTTGAGCATCTTTTGGATATATGCCTAAGAGTGGTATAGCTGGGTCTTGAGGAATCACTGTTCCTAATTGTTTAAGAAAGTGTCATATTGGTTTCCAGAGTGGTTGTACAAGTTTGCATTCCCACCAGCAATGGAGGAGAGTTCCCCTTTCTCCACAACCTCTCCAGTATGTGTTGTCACTTGAGATTTTGATCTTAGCCATTCTGACAGGTGTAAGGTGAAATCTCAGAGTCATTTTGATTTGCATCTCCCTGATGGCTAAGGATGTTGAACATTTATTTAAGTGTTTTTCTGCCATTGTATAATCCTCTACAGGGAGTTCTCTTTTTAGCTCCATAACCCATTTATTAATTGGATTACTTGACTTGTTGCTTTTTAACTTCTGTAGTTCTTTATATATACTGAATATTAGCCCTCAGTCAGATGTAGGATTGGTAAAGATTCTTTTCCAGTCTGTAGGCTGTCATTTTGTTTTGATGACAGTGTCTTTTGCCTTACAGAAGCTTTTTAGTTTCATGAGGTCCCATTTATTGATTGTTGATCTTAGAGCCTGTGCTGTTGGTATTCTGTTCAGGAAATAGTCTCCTGTGCCAATGAGTTCTAGGGTCTTCCTTACTTTTTCTTCTAACCGGTTTAGTGTGTCGGGTTTCATGTTGAGGTCTTTGATCCACTTGGAATTTAGCTTTGTGTAAGGTGATAAATATGGATCTATTTTCATTTTTCTGCATATAGAAATCTAGTTGGACCAGCACCATTTGTTGAAGATGCTTTCTTTATTCCATTGAATTGTTTCAGCTTCTTTGTCAAAAATCAAGTTTTCATAGGTGTGTAGGTTTATTTATGCATTTTCTATTCCGTTCCATTGATCCACTATTCTGTTTCCATGCCAATACCATGCAGTTTTTATTACTATTGCTTTGTACTTCAGCTTGAGGTCAAGGGTGGAGATACCTCCAGATGATCTGTTGTTGTACAGGATCATTTTAGGAATTCCGGGGGGGTGTTGTTTTTCCATGTGTAGTTGAGAATTTTTCTTTCAAGGTCTGTGAAGAATTGTGTTGGTATTTTGATGGGAATTGCATTGAATCTGTAGATTGCTTTGGCAGGATGGACATTTTCACTATGTTAATACTATTGATCCATGAGCACGGGAGGTCTTTCCATCTTCTGATATCTTCAATTTTTTTCTTCAGAGATTTGTAGTTTTTGTTTTTTTTTCAAACAGGTCTTTTACTTTCTTTGTTAGAGTCACCCCAAGGTATTTTATGTTATTAGTGGCTATAGTGATGAGTGTTGTTTCCCTAATTTCTTTCTCGGCCCCTTTGTCTTTGGTGTAAAGGAGGGATTCCATTTTTTTTTTTTAGTTGATTTTGTATCCAGCCAATTTTGCTGAAGGTGTTTATCAGTTGAAGAAGTTCTCCAGCCTGTGGAACCCGCCACAGAGTGAAGAATACTGGGAATTCAGGAAAACTGTGCAGGTGCTTGCCTGCAGTTTGCACTTGCTAAATGCGCTAGCACCCTCATCCCCTCCTGTGCTTGCTCCCAAACCCCATGGCTCAACCATACACACTTCCCTCTCACTCCCCTACAAGACACCTTCCCAGAGTGCAAGCACACACACACACACACAGAGACGCACACACATACACACTTACTCCCCCTCCCCAACAATGAAACTGCGCCAGTGGCCTTTCCTCTCACAGGGACAACTGAGGAAACAACATACACTATCAAACCACTTGAACTCCCTGATCTTCTTGAAGAATACTCCAGACACCGGAGACTGACATTTCCAGTCTGAATTTCAGCATCAAGGAACAAAGAGGTCCTTGATTTTATATAAACAAATGGCCATAGGTCTACATAAGAACTCACCCAACAAAAATCAGGAAACCATGTCTCCACCAAAAATACCCAAAAGCAATTTTTAATTCAGCAGGGACACAGGAAAATAATATTAAAGCTATGCTTATGCAGTTACTAGAGGAACAAAACGATGAAATAAACAAAGCCATCAAAGAAATACAGAAGAATATAACTGTCCACAATTAAAAATGTACAGAAAAGAAACAAACAAACAAAAAAAGAAGCCACATTCAATCACATGAAGGAAATGGTACAAAGCATGAAAACAGAATTAGAATCTATAAAGAAAACACAAACAGAGAAAAAGCTGGAACTGGAGAACTTAGAGAAAAGATCAGGAACCACAAAGGTAAGCATCACCAATAGAATAAAAGAGATGGAAGAGAGAATCTCTGGAGCTGAAGATACACTTGCTGAAATTAATTCCTCACTCAAAGAAAAAATAAAATCAGAAAAGACCCAAACACAAAATATCCAAGAAACACAGGACGTCATGAAAGATGAAACCTAAGAATAATTGGAATAGAAGAAAAAGAAGATTCCAGGCTCCAAGGACCAGAAAATATTTTTTAAGAAAATCATAGAAGAAAGTTTTCCCAACTAAATAAGGAAATGTCCATAAACATACAAGAAGCCTATAAACACAAAATAGACTAGACCAGAAAAGAAATACCTCTCATCACATCAGTCAAAACACTAAACCTACAAAACAAAGAAAAAATATTAAAGGCAGCAAGGGAAAAGGATCATGTAACATATGAAGAATCACACCAGACAACTCATCAAAAACTGTGAAAGCCAGAAGGGCCTGGGCAGAGGTCATGCAGTCATTAATGGGGCACAGATGCCAACCAACACTACAAAACCCAGCAAAGCTTTTGATCAACATAGATGGAGAAAACAAAATTGTCCATGACAAAACAAAATTTAAGCAATATCTACACAGTAACCCAGCCCTACAGAAGATGCTAGAAGGAAAACTTCAATCCAATGAAAACAACTATACCAAAGAAAATATAGGATTCAGATAACTTCCAAAACAAATGGAAAAAAAAGGAGTGAATCATAGTAAGACCATCAAATCCACAATAAAAGGATCTAACAGCCATGGGTCACTATTATCTATCAACATCAATGGATTCAACTATCCAATAAAGAGACACAGACTAACAAAATGGTTGCAGAAACAGAATCCAACATTCTTCTGCTTTCAAGAAACTCACCTATGCAGCAAAGATAAACACTACCTCAGAGTAAAGGGCTGGAAAAATGTTTCAAGCAAATGGACCCAGAATACAAGCTGGGGTAGCAATCTAATAAAATAGACTTTCAACCAAAAATAATCAAGAAAGATGAGGAGGGACACTTCCTTCTCATCAAAGGAAAAGTCCAACAGGAGGACATCACAATTATAACATCTATGCCCTAAATATAAGACCACCCACATTTGTAAAAGAAACATTATTAAAGCTGAAATCACACATTGATCCCAAAACCCTAATAGTGGGAGACTTTAACACTCCACTCTCACCAAGGGACAGATTGTCCAGTCAAAAGCAAAACAGGGAAACAAGAGCTCTTACAGAGGCCCTAAATCAAATGTACCTAATAGATGTCTACAGAACTTTTCACCCTAGATCAAAAGAGTATACCTTCTTTTCAGCACCTCATGGAAACTTCTCTAAAATAGACCATATAGTTGGTCACAAAGCAAGTCTCAGCAGATACAAGAAAATTAAAATAATCCCTTGTAT